>CM038354.1:36842502-36910002 GCA_021464625.1 Proterorhinus semilunaris | reverse complement strand
GTTCTCTCGCCGCAGAGACCCCGGGTACCTGTGGAACTCGTCCCTTTAATGCCTGTTCTCCTGCCGCAGAAACCCCGGGTACCTGTGGAACTCGTCTTTAATGCCTGTTCTCTCGCCGCAGAGACCCCGGGTACCTGTGGAACTCGTCTTTAATGCCTGTTCTCCTGCCGCAGAAACCCCGGGTACCTGTGGAACTCGTCTTTAATGCCTGTTCTCTCACCGCAGAGACCCCGGGTACCTGTGGAACTCGTCTCTCTAATGCCTGTTCTCTCGCCGCAGAGACCCCGGGTACCTGTGGAACTCGTCGCTGTGGTCCGGGGTGTGCCTGGAGCCCCGGGCCGTGGTCCAGTGGAACGTGCTGTGGTTCTCTCTCCAGTCCGGCTGCAGTTTGATCCAGACGCTGCTCTGCGCCGCCAACTTCCTCAACGCCGTCGCCGGGCTGGTCCTGGGCCGTGGACTCCGCCCCAACAAGGTCTCTCACTTTAAAGGCCGAGTTAAAGGAATAGGCCACCGTTTTTACATACTGACATATGTTCTTACCTTACCTTAGACTAGTTGATATGAACCTGTCTGGTCTTTGTCCGTGCGCTCTGTCATGCAAACGGAGCACAAACGCAGCCTCCTCCACATACTGTATAGTTCCAAATCAGCTCCCGTTAGAAGCTACCAAACTCTTCCACGTTTTCCCTATTTAAATACAGTTACGTGACGTGTTACACTACAAAGTATAGTAACACAGAAATGTAACATGTCGATTTTCTCAGCGGATAAAAAGGGGTACTATATTGTGAGGCGTAATAATACGAGGAGCACTACGTCCGCGCACTAACTCCTAAAGACTTTTCTCCCGCTCACTACAAGTCACGCTGCTTCTATTGACGGA
Organism: Proterorhinus semilunaris; assembly: GCA_021464625.1. NCBI lineage: Eukaryota > Metazoa > Chordata > Actinopteri > Gobiiformes > Gobiidae > Proterorhinus > Proterorhinus semilunaris. The sequence goes on along the minus strand of CM038354.1, from coordinate 36,909,119 downwards.
AGTGAGCGGGGGAGAAGTCTTTAGGTGTTAGTGCGCGGACGTAGTGCTCCTCGTATTATTACGCCTCACAATATAGTACCCCTTTTTATCCGCTGAGAAAATCGACATGTTACATTTCTGTGTTACTATACTTTGTAGTGTAACACGTCACGTAACTGTATTTAAATAGGGAAAACGTGGAAGAGTTTGGTAGCTTCTAACGGGAGCTGATTTGGAACTATACAGTATGTGGAGGAGGCTGCGTTTGTGCTCCGTTTGCATGACAGAGCGCACGGACAAAGACCAGACAGGTACATATCAACTAGTCTAAGGTAAGGTAAGAACATATGTCAGTATGTAAAAACGGTGGCCTATTCCTTTAAGACCAACCCCCGACTGTAACCGCTCTGCTCTGCTCCAGGTGGCTCCGGTTAAAGCCTGACTTTGGTCGTCGTGGAAACAGATCCAGACTGCACTGAGGCACTTTATCCAAACGAGTTTTCATGATCGTAATGTATTTATTTATTGTTCACGTGGAAACCCTGATACCTCTGACTCTTAAAATAATAAAATACTGTTCACTAAAGTTAAACATGTAAACCTGTGTTCGGTCATTGCTCTGGACTCTCCAAGAAAATGAATAATACCGTATTTTAAAGACATTTAATCAGTTTTTTTTTTTACGCTAAAATCAGCCATTTATGGAAAACGACCTTTATGCATCTGATATAAAAGCAGCAAATCCATTTTAATGCACATAAACTATATATTTAATGCCACAAACACAACACATCTGAGCAGGTTTCATTCCTTAAACCGGTTCTAACAGTTTAATCCGGTTTAATTTAGCGGTTTCTTCTTCTACGGCGTCAGCGCTTCGCTCCGTTCTTCCTCAACACAATCGCAAAGCCAAAACTGTTGTATCTGTAAGTGTGTTCATCGAAGTGAATTCAAACTGAAGGTAGTTTTTTTAATAATAATAATTCCTACAGCGGCCAGCAGGAGGCGCTGCAGGTAAAGTCCTATTCTGTGTTGTTGCAGTTTAATTCTTACAGAGACATTATTTCAAATCATAAAATGTAAAATATCAAAGCTCCAAAATTATTATTCAGTCCTGGTTCAGTCCTGGCAGGGCCGCGGGGGCGTCCTGTGGTCGATGGGCAGGTAGTACAGGGGCACCGCGGGGGGGCAGGGGTGGGTTTTGCGCGGCGCAGGGGCCCAGTTGAGGTCCGGGTTTCCACAGCCTGCGGTCCCATTGGAGAAGAGAGAGACCTTCAGCTGGAACCACAGCTCCCGGCCCTGAAGAGAACGCCGTTAAACGGGAGAAAGATCTGCTTCTTCTGTTCGTTTGGAAAGTCCTTGACCGCGGCCTTTAAGGTCTTTTAAAGTCTTTAAGGTCTTTAAGGTCTTTTAAAGTCTTTTAAAGTCTTTTAAAGTCTTTAAGGTCTTTTAAAGTCTTTAAGGTCTTTTAAGGTCTTTTAAGGTCTTTTAAGGTCTTTTAAAGTCTTTAAGGTCTTTAAAAGTCTTTTAAAGTCTTTTAAGGTCATTAAGGTCTTTTAAGGTCTTTAAGGTCTTTAAGGTCTAGAAGGTCTAGAAGGTCTTTAAGGTCTTTAAGGTCTTTAAGGTCTAGAAGGTCTTTAAGGTCTTTAAGGTCTGTAAGGTCTTTTAAGGTCTTTTAAGGTCTTTAAGGTCTTTAAGGTCTAGAAGGTCTTTAAGGTCTTTAAGGTCTGTAAGGTCTAGAAGGTCTTTAAGGTCTAGAAGGTCTTTAAGGTCTTTAAGGTCTTTTAAGGTCTTTTAAGGTCTTTAAGGTCTTTGACTTGAAAGACTGCCCTCGTACCTGTTCGTCGGTGAAACACTGGATCTCGTGGTGGTTCCCAAACAGCGGAGACACGACTTTACGCAGCTGCTCCACCTTTAACAGAAGTAAGAGACGCTGCAGGTGAAGACATCCATAATTGTGCAATGATCAGTGTTGAGTTTTAACTCTGTCAGAGTAAAACCAAAGTCTCTCTTTACGATGTTTATTCTCTGATGTTTATCCAGGAAGTGACTCCAACATGTCCGTGTGGCTCCTGGTCTTCCCCACGCTGATTCATTCACTAATACTGACGTGTTTGGTATCCACGTGTAGCACAAAAGGCTGTCTCCGAGATGACGCTGTGATCCAAATATGGTCATTTCCTTTGTGGGAGACAGAGCGGCTAAAGACGGGAGGGTGCATGTGCAGACCAAGGACTAAACTTTAACAACATCTGCACTGTAGTCGCTCCTACAGATGTTTCCATTAATAACTCAGAGGGATTTTGGATCCCTCTGAGTAAATCTTTGTTACCAATATGTCACGAAATAAAAGCGCACATTTAAATCTGGCTCCAAACATTACTTAGATTTTGAGCTACAGCTAAAGTTTTTACTTTTTTTTGTTTTTTACCTCGTACGTCCGGTTACAGGATGGAGCGATGCCAGCTTCGTCAAACAGGCTGCAAATAAAAACAAAAGAAAATCTATCGTTACATGGTTCAGAGTTTAGCGCGATGCTAACTTCCTGTTTCCTGTCCTTTGTTCTGGAGTTAGCTGCATCGAATAACATGTTAAGACTTTATGTAAACCCTTGGCTGGAGGAGATTCTGTGTTTTAGCCTCGAAGCTAAAGGCTAATGCTAAGTTTGATGCTAACATGCTACAGCAGCGCCACAATCTGAGCTAATGTTCTCTTAGTTTGTGAGTCGTTGAGTTAATTAGTGGGTTGTTCTTACCGGTGCACGTCGAAGCGCGCTCGCAGCTGGAGGCAGGTCCTGAAGTATCTGAGCGGCGAGTTCAGGCCCTCGACGCACGCCGCGCACACGCCATGTTTGTTCCACTCGCTCTGCCTTTAACGAAACAAACCATGAAGACGAACCGAGTCCAGAGTCGATGTTAAACTTTACCAGAACTGGAAGTCCGTCCGGATTTTGAGGAACGACGGCCACAGCTCGGTCAGATTCTCCTTCAGGTCCTGAGCGAGAAACAGAGAAACGTGAGTCAGTGTTTCCCAACCAGGGGTGCGGTGACCCATCTTGAGCACTTGGAATGATTTCAGATTAAAAAAGAAACTGAAACTGGATGTTATTATAAAAGAAAAGTTATTTTAAAAGATGTTTTGCAAGGTTTGCATTTCAGTGTTTTATTCTGAACACAACACACAACTAAATAAATCATTTTATAAATATTGTATAAATATTTGGCAGCACCTTCGAGTTAAGGGGTATTTTGAGTAGAAATGAAAGATTCGAGGGGTACTATATGGTTCTTTTGAATAACCTGATATCGATTCAAAAATCCCTTCAATTGATTCTGTTACTTCTTTTTCCCATAAGGCCTTGTAAAGATCAAAAGTACATGATTAATGTTTCTGCATTGGTTTAAATTCTTACTGTATATATTCATATTTTTACTCATGCACCAAGTTAGAGTTAGTTTTACTGTTTAGTTTAATCAAACTAGTGCCGTGTGATCTCCTGAACTCAATCCAAAATCAAATCAATCAAATCAATCTGGGAAATCTGGATCGATTCCCGGCCCCAGAACCGACCCACATAAAGCACTGGTTAGAAAGATCTGACCCAGGACTAAACGGAGACTAAACGGAGACTAAACTGAGACTAAACGGAGACTAAACGGAGACTAAACGGAGACTAAACGGAGACTAAACGGAGACTAAACGGAGACTAAACGGAGACTAAACTGAGACTAAACGGAGACTAAACGGAGACTAAACGGAGACTAAACAGAGACTAAACCAGGACTAGATCAGGAAACAGAGACTGACCTCGACGTCTGAGTGGAACATTGGCCAACAATGACAGCAGTTATGAGCGTTATACGGCCTGAAACAGAACAAAGAAACACATCAGGACTAAACCAGGACTAAACCAGGACTAAACCAGGACTAAACACAGCCCGATGAGAGTCCTGACCAGAGCCCGTGGATGGTCCAGTTGTTGGTGGTGGGAGGGATTTTGCACAAACTTTCTTCGCTTAACGACTACAAACAAATCAATAAAATGTCATAATCATCAGTTTATGTCATTGACCAAAATATTTTGTGACATTTTTGTGACTAAATGAAAAGAATTTTAATAAACGTCCGACCTGACAGAAGCTCCCGGGCCACTGCAGCGTGAACAGCATGCACCTCCAGGCGCAGCACTGGCCGCCATGTTTGTAGTCCTGGCCGCCATGTTTGTAGTCCTGGTCGCCATGTTTGTAGTCCACGTCCCACTGGGCTCGTGCCAGGAGGCTGTGGAGGAGCAGAGCGGCCACAAGGGGGAGCCACAGCATCTGAAATATCAAACATAAATTCAGTGTAAGGGGTTTTGAGTTCGGCTTTACCCAAATCTAAAAGCTCACAGGCTACAGGCCAGAGTACCGCAGTTTTGTCGCCTTGTTGTCGCTCTTTCGTGGCTTCTTGTTGATATGTTGATGCTTTTCATCGCTCTACAGGTTCTACTCTAAGGTTTTTTTGTCATGTTTTAATCTTTTTTAATCGAGTTTTCTTCCATTTTTTGTCGTGTGTTTTTGTCGTTTTCTAAATCTCGTTATTGTTGCTTTTCCAGCGCGTGTTTGTCGCTCCTTTGCTTTTAGATTTGGGTAAAGCCAAACTGGAGAAAAGTTGATTTAATATCGTTTTGTGGGAAACAGTATTTTACGGTAAACGTCTCGGGTCCTGACAGCGTCACGGAGCCACCGGCCTGCACGGAGCCGCGGCTCGTCGGTTCAAAGCCCGAGTCCGGCAGGTGGACACTGCCGCTGTGCCCTCGGGCAAGACACGGCGAGAGCGAACAAGTGAAGCGCTAAAGCGAGACACTCTTACCTCGGGGTCGGAGCGTCGGTGGAGCCGCCGTCGGAATAGTGATGGTCTCTGTCGTTGTGCAGAACCTTAGAGGGATTTAGAGGAACCGTTTATTAAGAGCGTCAGAGAAAGAGGAAGAGGAGCAGCTGCACTCGCTCACACTTTCAACCACAACGGTTCAATAGGTGGCGTTCACTGACATCACAACATGGCTGTAACCATAGTAACGCTCAAAATGCAGATTCCTAGTCTTGAATCGTAATTTCTCTGTAATCCCTGAGGCCGATTCACATGAAACAAACGCCGTCACAAAGTTCAAAGTCATGTCTTCAGCTCATATGAACTTATGTCTAACTATTTCTCCACAAAGGCGAGACAATATTCAAAAACATGTGCAGGAGAAAAGACTTTCAGCCATAAAGTCACATGTTTGTGAATCCGATCACGGTCACATGATCAGAGAAAACATTTGGACTTTTTCTCTTTGGAAATTTCTTTCAAAAACCGTTTCTCTCCCGTAGAGTTGTATCGGCACCGGCTCCAACTGAAAAACAATTCTATAACGTGAACGCGGCCCATTGAATAAACTTTATCGTCTCTGATGGGGAAACGTGTTCCGGGCACAAAGTGACAGAAACAACAATCAGTGCAGATATATACTCGGAAATAAATAAAATGAGACTTGTACAATGTGATAAATAAAAACATGTGAAAAAAAAAACTTGATCATCCAACCGACCGTGGGCAGAGAGGTGGTACACATGAGCGGACCTCGGTCTGACTCTGAACTGTCAGGGAGCCGGACCACACGGGACTGTCAGGGAGCCGGACCACTCGGGACTGTCAGGGAGCCGGACCACTCGGGACTGTCAGGGAGCCGGACCACACAGGACTGTCAGGGAGCCGGACCACACGGGACTGTCAGGGAGCCGGACCACACGGAACCGTCAGGGAGCCGGACCACACGGGACTGTCAGGGAGCCGGACCACATGTAACATTTAGACTTTCTGATGTTTAATGTCACCTTTAAATCTGATGGTTCTGACTCCGGACACTTTTTTGTTTTAAACCATATTTTCCAGAGGATTTTTGAAGATGCAAAGAAAAACATCCCAAAATGTGTGGAAAGATCATTTTTTATATTTGTATTACACCAAAGCAAAAAATAAATAAATAAACAAACCACGTGCTCATCCTTTCTCGTTTTATTGTGAAAGCCCAAAGCGGAAGTGGACCCTGATAATCCGGAAGCGCCTGTCTGTTCAGAAAGCGCCCTCGTTCATCGATTTTCCTCATATCTACCGTCATTTCTCGCCGTTTCGCAGATCCTCGGACCCCCGGGACTCGGTGAACCCCCGCAGCCGCCGCAGGAGCCTCCAGACCCGGGCGCAGAGTGACTTTGGGCCGGGTGTGAGGCGGTTTTGTGGGTGTTCTGTCGGTTGTTGTCGCAGAGGTGTCATGGCGGCGGCGGGAGCTGCTCTCGGCGCGGATGTGGAGGAAGACGCTTCTCAGCTCATGTTTCCCAAAGGTTCGTTTATTCAGAGCGAAGTGACCGGGTCCGTGTCCGGGGTTTAGGGTTAGTGCGGCCTCGCGCGCTTCCGGTGCAACGGGGAGCGCGTGGGCTGCGACAATAAGCGCAATAAATGAGAATAACCCCCTCCGTGACGTCTCATTCAGGAGATCAACAATGTCAACACAACGTTTCTGTTCGTGATCTCTAGTGGAGTCATTACTAAGACTAAAGTGATTAGTTTTCTAAAGCCTTAAAGGGATATTTCAGGATTATAACGCCAGACTAACGATATAAATGTGTCGATAGAATCATTTTTCTTCGCGGTTGTAAGCTACGCAGCGGCGGAGGGATCTGCGAGAAAATAGTCCCTCAAAAAGTGATCATTCATGTGACGCAATGATTCTATTAAGACATTTATATGTCTGGCGTTATAAGTGATTTACCTCCGGTGCACTGGGACTGTTATTAATGCAGGCTAAGTGATGCCATAGGAATGTGCTAGCCTAGCATTAGCCTAGCGCCACTAAACTCTTCAAATATAAGGACTGCATGAATAAAAAATATCACTCTCGATAATTAGGAAACGAGGCCCTTTAACTTGTGTCAGGAGGCAACGTCAGGACCTGAGGCCAAATACGGTCTTCAAGCGCTGATCCACTGGCCACGAGTTTGGGAAATATTTATTCCCTGCAGCGGAGATCGAGATGTCGTCAACTACTATCAATTAATATTTCCACGATAAGAAATATGCAGTAGGGTTATGGACCTGAGCAAAGCTTATATAGATATTACCAGTTATTTAAATGGAAAACAATGCGTGAAAATGGGTAATTACCCGTCTAGTTATCAGGAAGTTGTGTGTGGTTTACCTCAAGGGTCCATTTTGGGTCCAAAATTGTTTAATATGTATGAAAATGACATTTGTAAAACATCTCAAATACTTAAATTTATCTTGTTTGCTGACGAGTTCGAGAGCGCAGAGACTTTGTTAAACTCTGAGGTCCACATGTTCTCGTCTTGTAGAGTTCGAGAATGCGGAGACTTTGTTAAACTCTGAGGTCCACATGTTCTCGTCTTGTAGAGTTCGAGAGCGCAGAGACTTTGTTAAACTCTGAGGTCCACATGTTCTGGTCTTGTAGAGTTCGAGAGCGCAGAGACTTTATTAAACTCTGAGGTCCACATGTTCTCGTCTTGTAGAGTTCGAGAGCGCAGAGACTTTGTTAAACTCTGAGGTCCACATGTTCTTGTAGAGTTCGAGAGCGCAGAGACTATTAAACTCTGAGGTCCACATGTTCTCGTCTTGTAGAGTTCGAGAGCGCAGAGACTTTGTTAAACTCTGAGGTGCACATGTTCTCGTCTTGTAGAGTTCGAGAGCGCAGAGACTTTGTTAAACTCTGAGGTCCACATGTTCTCGTCTTGTAGAGTTCGAGAGCGCAGAGACTTTATTAAACTCTGAGGTCCACATGTTCTTGTAGAGTTCGAGAGCGCAGAGACTTTGTTAAACTCTGAGGTGCACATGTTCTCGTCTTGTAGAGTTCGAGAGCGCAGAGACTTTGTTAAACTCTGAGGTCCACATGTTCTCGTAGAGTTCGAGAGCGCAGAGACTTTATTAAACTCTGAGGTCCACATGTTCTTGTAGAGTTCGAGAGCGCAGAGACTTTATTAAACTCTGAGGTCCACATGTTCTCGTCTTGTAGAGTTCGAGAGCGCAGAGACTTTGTTAAACTCTGAGGTCCACATGCTGCTGGAGCACAGGAAGCAGCAGAACGAGAGTGCGGAGGACGAGCAGGAACTGAGCGAGGTCTTCATGAAGACGCTCAACTACACGGCGAGATTCAGCCGCTTCAAGAACCGCGAGACCATCACCGCTGTGCGCAGGTGAAAACACAACATGCACACTAGGGACCACACACACAACATGCACATTAGGGGCAGCTTCCTCCTTTAGTTTGTAAACGTTGTAGGTGTGTCTAACCCTCGTCTGGTCCACAGTTTGCTGCTGCAGAAGAAGCTTCATAAGTTCGAGTTGGCGAGTTTAGCCAATCTGTGTCCGGAGGCGGCGGAGGAGGCCAAGGCGCTCATCCCCAGGTACACATACTTCAAATACTTCAGATACTTCAAATACTTCAGATACAACCACCACTGCTAATACTGCAGAAACCGTCACTGTGTTTCTGTGCAGTTTGGAGGGGCGCTTCGAGGACGAGGAGCTGCAGCAGATTCTGGACGACATTCAGACCAAGAGGAGCTTCCAGTATTAAACCTGGACCAGGACCACAGGAGGTCTGCTCCAGGACCACTGGAGGTCTGCTCCAGGACTACAGGAGGTCTGCTCCAGGGCCACAGGAGGTCTGCTCCAGGGCCACAGGAGGTCTGCTCCAGGGCCACAGGAGGTCTGCTCCAGGGCCACAGGAGGTCTGCTCCAGGGCCACAGGAGGTCTGCTCCAGGGCCACAGGAGGTCTGCTCCAGGGCCACAGGAGGAGCTCATGGACTAAATAACAATCCTTTCAGTTTTCACACATTTCTGTTTAGTTTCTTTATTAAATCTTTTTTTGTACAAAACCTTGAGTTTGATTCTTTACGTTGAAAGTTTCAAATCGAAAGTTCCACAAATATTGAATTTATTTCAGTTTATCATAAAGTTCAAGGTTCTACCCGTTGATGCAGTAGTTTGTAGTAGTTCTACCCGTTGATGCAGTAGTTTGTAGTAGTTCTACCGGGTGATGCAGTAGTTTGTAGTAGTTCTACCCGGGGATGTAGTAGTTCTACCCGGTGATGCAGTAGTTTGTAGTAGTTCTACCCGGTGATGCAGTAGTTTGTAGTAGTTCTACCCGGTGATGCAGTAGTTTGTAGTAGTTCTACCCGGTGATGCAGTAGTTTGTAGTAGTTCTACCCGGTGATGCAGTAGTTTGTAGTAGTTCTACCCGGTGATGCAGTAGTTTGTAGTAGTTCTACCCGTTGATGCAGTAGTTTGTAGTAGTTCTACCCGTTGATGCAGTAGTTTGTAGTAGTTCTACCGGGTGATGCAGTAGTTTGTAGTAGTTCTACCCGGTGATGCAGTAGTTTGTAGTAGTTCTACCCGTTGATGCAGTAGTTTGTAGTAGTTCTACCCGTTGATGCAGTAGTTTGTAGTAGTTCTACCCGGTGATGCAGTAGTTTGTAGTAGTTCTACCCGGTGATGCAGTAGTTTGTAGTAGTTCTACCCGTTGATGCAGTAGTTTGTAGTAGTTCTACCCGTTGATGCAGTAGTTTGTAGTAGTTCTACCGGGTGATGCAGTAGTTTGTAGTAGTTCTACCCGGTGATGCAGTAGTTTGTAGTAGTTCTACCCGTTGATGCAGTAGTTTGTAGTAGTTCTACCCGTTGATGCAGTAGTTTGTAGTAGTTCTACCCGGTGATGCAGTAGTTTGTAGTAGTTCTACCCGGTGATGCAGTAGTTTGTAGTAGTTCTACCCGTTGATGCAGTACCACTCCCCCTCCTCCCCCGGGGCCCGGCCGTGGGGGAGGACCCCGGCCTCGGTCTGGACCATCTGCACCGAGGACCGGCCCTGGATCTGCAGCTCCAGGTCCATGAGTCGCCTCCAGAACCCGGCGTTGATCCGAACAAACGGCCGACAGTCGAGGAGCAGACGGTGAGACTCGGCCAGAGAGCGGCCCGACCTACAACATGTACAACGGAAAACTGATCAGAGGAGAGTCTGAGGACAAAGACCACACTGTCCTTCAGTGAGTTTGAACTTTCCTCCTTTGGTTTAAACACGAGTGGAACCAGTTTGAGTAAATGAATAAAACACGGTTCATGCACATGTTAACGTATGTAGTAAAGTGATAATTATGTCACCGTTATCTGGCACCCGGGAAAGTTCTTCCTGAAAGGAGGCTCCACCTCCTGCTACTTCAGCCCCCTCAGGTCATTGGACACAAACATCGTCTGGTGACATTATTCAAAAAATAAATCAAAGAAAACCTTGAAAAAGCCGTGTTGGAGCTGGTGGTTTGTTTCCTGAAGGATGTGGAATTTAAATGGAGTTTGAGGCTAAACACAAATGTATCTAGACTCAGACGTTGCCATAGAAACGACGCCATGTGTATTTTTTGCTGTTTAGAGTTTTTGTTTTTTCTTTTAAGAAACTGAAGCATCAGTGCATTTGTCTGAAGTTACACTGAAGACGGTAATAACAGTGTCCTGTAGGGGGCGCTGACCTGATAATAACAACAGTGTCCTGTAGGGGGCGCTGACCTGATGATGATAACAGTGTCCTGTAGGGGGCGCTGACCTGATGATGATAACAGTGTCCTGTAGGGGGCGCTGACCTGATGATAACAGTATCCTGTAGGGGGCGCTGACCTGATAACAACAGTGTCCTGTAGGGGGCGCTGACCTGATGATAACAGTGTCCTGTAGGGGGCGCTGACCTGATAACAACAGTGTCCTGTAGGGGGCGCTGACCTGATCATGATAACAGTATCCTGTAGGGGGCGCTGACCTGATGATAACAACAGTATCCTGTAGGGGGCGCTGACCTGATCATGATAACAGTGTCCTGTAGGGGGCGCTGACCTGATGATGATAACAGTGTCCTGTAGGGGGCGCTGACCTGATGATAACAGTATCCTGTAGGGGGCGCTGACCTGATAATGATAACAGTATCCTGTAGGGGGCGCTGACCTGATGATGATAACAGTATCCTGTAGGGGGCGCTGACCTGATCATGATAACAGTATCCTGTAGGGGGCGCTGACCTGATAACAACAGTGTCCTGTAGGGGGCGCTGACCTGATCATGATAACAGTATCCTGTAGGGGGCGCTGACCTGATCATGATAACAGTATCCTGTAGGGGGCGCTGACCTGATCATGATAACAGTATCCTGTAGGGGGCGCTGACCTGATAACAACAGTGTCCTGTAGGGGGCGCTGACCTGATGATAACAGTGTCCTGTAGGGGGCGCTGACCTGATAACAACAGTGTCCTGTAGGGGGCGCTGACCTGATGATAACAGTGTCCTGTAGGGGGCGCTGACCTGATGATGATAACAGTGTCCTGTAGGGGGCGCTGACCTGATGATAACAGTGTCCTGTAGGGGGCGCTGACCTGATAACAACAGTGTCCTGTAGGGGGCGCTGACCTGATGATAACAGTGTCCTGTAGGGGGCGCTGACCTGATAATAACAGTGTCCTGTAGGGGGCGCTGACCTGATAACAACAGTGTCCTGTAGGGGGCGCTGACCTGATAATAACAGTGTCCTGTAGGGGGCGCTGACCTGATGATAACAGTGTCCTGTAGGGAGCGCTGAGCTGATGATAACAGTGTCCTGTAGGGGGCGCTGACCTGATGATAACAGTGTCCTGTAGGGGGCGCTGACCTGATAACAACAGTGTCCTGTAGGGGGCGCTGACCTGATAACAACAGTGTCCTGTAGGGGGCGCTGACCTGATGATAACAGTGTCCTGTAGGGGGCGCTGACCTGATAACAACAGTGTCCTGTAGGGGGCGCTGACCTGATAACAACAGTGTCCTGTAGGGGGCGCTGACCTGATGATAATAACAGTGTCCTGTAGGGGGCGCTGACCTGATAACAGCAGTGTCCTGTAGGGGGCGCTGACCTGATAACAGCAGTGTCCTGTAGGGGGCGCTGACCTGATGATGATAACAGTGTCCTGTAGGGGGCGCTGACCTGATGATGATAACAGTGTCCTGTAGGGGGCGCTGACCTGATAACAACAGTGTCCTGTAGGGGGCGCTGACCTGATAATAACAGTGTCCTGTAGGGGGCGCCGACCTGATGATAATAACAGTGTCCTGTAGGGGGCGCTGACCTGATGATAATAACAGTGTCCTGTAGGGGGCACTGACCTGATGATAACAGTGTCCTGTAGGGGGCGCTGACCTGATGATAACAGTGTCCTGTAGGGGGCACTGACCTGATGATAATAACAGTGTCCTGTAGGGGGCGCTGACCTGATGATAACAGTGTCCTGTAGGGGGCGCTGACCTGATAATAACAGTGTCCTGTAGGGGGCGCTGACCTGATGATAACAGTGTCCTGTAGGGGGCGCTGACCTGATGATAACAGTGTCCTGTAGGGGGCGCTGACCTGATAATAACAGTGTCCTGTAGGGGGCGCTGACCTGATGATAACAGTGTCCTGTAGGGGGCGCTGACCTGATGATAACAGTGTCCTGTAGGGGGCGCTGACCTGATGATAACAGTGTCCTGTAGGGGGCGCTGACCTGATGATAACAGTATCCTGTAGGGGGCGCTGACCTGATAACAACAGTGTCCTGTAGGGGGCGCTGACCTGATGATAACAGTGTCCTGTAGGGGGCGCTGACCTGATAATAACAGTGTCCTGTAGGGGGCGCTGACCTGATGATAACAGTGTCCTGTAGGGGGCGCTGACCTGATGATAACAGTGTCCTGTAGGGGGCGCTGACCTGATAATAACAGTGTCCTGTAGGGGGCGCTGAGCTGATAATAACAGTGTCCTGTAGGGGGCGCTGAGCTGATAACAACAGTGTCCTGTAGGGGGCGCTGAGCTGATAATAACAGTGTCCTGTAGGGGGCGCTGACCTGAGCAGGAAGGCGAGGATGAGCGCGGGCGAGCGGCTCCGTCCCGCCGTACAGTGGACCAGGACTCCATGTTCTCGCTCCAGACTCTGCTGGATCTTCTCAGAGACCGGCTCGAAGAACTGATGCAGAGGAGCGTGAGGACGGTCCTGGACCGGGACCTCCAGGACCTCCAGGTCCGGGACCTGAGGAAGACCACAGGGAGACCAGACTGAGACCGGATTTAAACTAGACTGAGACAAAAAAATATGAAAACATTTGAAAATAAAAACGAGAGTAAAAAAGGCCTAAAACACGGAGCTGCTGGTCCTGTGGGAATAATGTGTTTATGAGCAGAGGTTAAAGTACTGGAGTAAAAGATACTTCAAATACCACTCAGATAAAAGTAGTTCTGTTAAATAAGTACTGCAGTATTGACAGTAGGAAGTATCTGAATACCGGCGGGTACTGCAGTATTGACAGTAGGAAGTATCTGAATACCGGCGGGTACTGCAGTATTGACAGTAGGAAGTATCTGAATACCGGCGGGTACTGCAGTATTGACAGTAGGAAGTATCTGAATACCGGCGGGTACTGCAGTATCGACAGTAGGAAGTATCTGAATACCGGCGGGTACTGCAGTATTGACAGTAGGAAGTATCTGAATACCGGCGGGTACTGCAGTATTGACAGTAGGAAGTATCTGAATACCGGCGGGTACTGCAGTGAGGTCCCGCTGGCGTTGACGATGAGTTTGATGTTTCGTGGCGTCAGGACTGAGGTCTTCAGCGCCGGCTCCAGCCCGGACAGGAAGAGGCGGGGCCTGACCTCAGAGACCGAGGACATCGGGGGCGGGGCCTGACCTCAGAGACCGAGGTCATCGGGACGAGAGTCTGTGCGGAAACAAACCCATAAACGACAGAACACGTCTGAACACGCTTTGCCTAAGGGCACGTGGGCACCGCCCCGAGAGTAGTGCCCACGCCACGGCTATGTTGCAACATTCTGGAAACTTTCAACGTTGGTAATTATGGAATTAATGGAAACAAACAGGGAAACGGAAAAATGGAAAAAGAAAAGTTTGAATAGAAGGGGTAGGCACTTATAAGCTTTTGCTTCAGTCTACTCCCTTTGAGCTTCCATTAACTGTATGATTGTGAAACATTGGAGGAAGAAAAATGTTAACTGCTCAAATAAACTAAACTAAATAAACTAAACTAAAGGTTTATTTGGTCGGGACAGTGCGTGTTTATTAAGCCGAAAACTGAAACACGAAGGTCTGACTGTAAGAACAAAAGCAGCGTCCTGAACGTGAGAATATGAGTTCATACGGAGGAGAAAAGGTTTTTGTCAGAAGTGGGATTCGAACCCACGCCTCCAGGGGAGACTGCGACCTGAACGCAGCGCCTTAGACCGCTCGGCCATCCTGACGTAAAACACATATTCATAAAGGAATAAACCAAGACTAAAAACAGATGGAAGAAGCTCTGCACGTTTCCACAAAGCGTAGAGTAAAGAGGAGGCCGTGCTTTGCTCACGGGCAGAGCTTTTAAGTCATATCTGATCTTTGGACGGAGCCTTTTTAAAAGGTGTTTTTGTTTCAAAGGTGAAAAAGGTTCTTGTCAGAAGTGGGATTCGAACCCACGCCTCCAGGGGAGACTGCGACCTGAACGCAGCGCCTTAGACCGCTCGGCCATCCTGACTGTGAGAGCTGACGTCACGGGGAGCGCTAATATACTTCCGCATCCGAAACTTCTGCCGAGAACCGCGACAAACGCTTAAAGTAACGCTGGAAAAGACACACGGAGAGGAATACTCGGAATACACAGGACTTTTGGTCCAAATAATGAATACATTTCAATATAAAAGATGAGTTTTTGTTGGGACGTGTTGAGGCAGGACGCGGTCACGGGGCTCTGAGTCACCGCGGGTTTAATAGAACAGTTTCGATTCCGTTTTTCAGATCAAGAGAAACTCGGAGGTAAGAGACACAGCTGCTGTTTCCTCTCACACTCACAGACACGACAACAACACGACGACATGTCATCATTCCCGCGCTGTTCCGCGGCGCCAGAGCAGTGATAACAGGTTTATATCAGGAATAGCGAACTCCGTTTAACGGCTGACCAAAACAGCGTTTACTGGAGAGTTTCTCTAATAATCGAGTGAACAATGTAACCCCGTAAATGTTCGTATACGAAATAAATACTTGTGAAGCGTTCGGCAGAGTTAAAGTCTAGTTAAAGTCATTACGTTTGGCTCAATTGTGATGTTTACCTTCAGTAGCTTGGGTGGTTTTTCGCTGATTCGACACAAACGGATACTATTTTCGTCGCTGTAAAGTTATTTTTGAAGCAAATCTCACTAAAATATGAAGCTAAAACTCCCAGTTACCAGTTTAAATCCAATGGACAGGTTTAAAGATTATTTTTAGTCAAAAACAGCTTCCGCGGTTCTGGATTTAGGAGATTTCAGAGTAAAAGCAGAAACAGAACAATTATATTTTGGCTAGAAAAGCAGCTAAAGCCACAACATGAGCAAACATTACTTCAATCGAATGTAATTCAGAGTTTAATTGCTCTGAATAATAATCCAGCTCATGCAGAACAATATATTCTATTAACTATGTTCTATTAATGTTCCAGTGACAGTTCCGAGTTTGTCCAGCAGGTGAGGCCAAAGGGCAGCATTTGAAAAAACCCTAGCGCCTGACATTTTCCGAATCCGAGTTAAATGATTGTTTTTGTTTATTTCAAAATTAATCCGGCCTATATTACAGTTTAGATAAATACTATGAACCCAAGTGCGTCCGCAACAGTTTACACAAAACCTCGCGCTCCGAATGGGAGGTAGTTTAAAATCGCTTCACAAACGCAATAATCCTGATTTAAAAAAAAAAAAAAAAACTGAGCTAGACCTTCACTCTGCACTTTATATCTGTACTCGTATTAAATACTTAAATTATTCAACAGTATTACAGAAAATTGAGATAATTACCGCGTGCCCTCGTGCGTCTGCAAACAGGAAGCGGCGGGTCAGTCACGTGACACACCAATTAACGCCACCTTTCTAACTTTAATATGAAGTCATTTTTATTGAGATAGAAAAATATTGAGACAGAGGCCTTTGTTTGTTCTTAAAATATACTTTAGGTCAAAAAAATAAATAAAAATGAGGAGGGGAAAAGCAAATGAATAAACTATGATAAAGACGGAGGCAAATCTGTATCGTTTATGTCATTATTTATTGAACAAAAAGTCGATATGTAGTTATTATCCCGACAGCCCGACCTGTGTGTCCATAACTTTAACATCAATCCACTGAAATACTTTTTTCTCCTCTGCAAAAGTTTCCTCACTGTTAAAATCTTTATTTCATTCAATTTAGGGCTGAGCGATAAAGCCATTTTCTTCTCGTTTTTGTCACTATTTTGACTTTTTAGATCAGGTTTAATCCCGGCTGGTTCAGTCTGTGACGTCCAGGTTTAGTTCTGATGGAGTCCTTGGTTCTGGCCCCAGTTTAATCCAGATTCAGTCCGGGTCTAGCCCGGGTTAAAGCACTTTAAAGTGCAGTGTTATATTCTCTCACGAGCCTCTGTTTCTTCTTCCTTCAGGCTGTAGCTGGAACATGACCTCGGGCCGAGACGAGGACTCTCCCAAACCCCGGCCCCCAGCCCTGCCCCACGTGCGCTACCACCCGAGCATCTCCGTCCCAGAACCCAGCGGGACCCGGAGTCACAGCGGGACGAAGAGTCAGAACGGAGGAACTCGTCTAAACCGGAGGAACGAGGTCCTGCCTCAGGTGCGGTATCACCCGAGCATCAGCGCCTCAGGAGGACAAGTCTCCATCAGCGCCTCAGGAGGACAAGTCTCCATCAGCGCCTCAGGAGGACAAGTCTCCATCAGCGCCTCAGGAGGACAAGTCTCTGAGAACGTTTCAGAAGGTTTCCAGACGACACGAAAACACTCGGCAGATTTAAGCTGTTCAGGAGCGACGGCTGGAAACGCGAGACGCCGTTCAGGACAGAACGCTGCGATGCCACAGGCTCAGAGTCACATCAAAACCAGAGGCCACGGGGACAGCTCCAGTGTGAGGCCAGACGGGGGCGCCGCAGGGAGTCCGGACGCAGCCGGTAAAAACAGGACACTATTATTCTTCAAACCCCATGGACAATATGAAGGAGAACTGGTAGAACTTCTAGATGTGGCTAAAGACCAACACTAGATCTCTAATGAAGAAAATGATTGTTACATGTTTCCAAAAGTGACACGTTAAACCCACCAGGCCCAATAATCCATCACGGACCTGCTTCTAAGTGTGGACCACTTTAGAAAACCTTTTGTTTCACAATTTCCATCTTGTCTTCAGGACCCGAGTGCTCATGTAGGGCATCTCCAGCAGATCATGCAAAACGGAAATATGAACCCCAGGATTATTACTTATTTCTAGGCCTTTGGGAAGAAACGTACACATATTCCGATCACATGGTTTTACGGTGGGGCAGAAATATGGACGAGGTTCTCCTTTTCTTTTCAGAGTCAGAAACTGAACTGAAGGACTTTCATCTTCATGTTCGTCTCAATGCCAACCGTAAACTAAATTTGCAATATGACAGTAAGAGTGAACCTTTTTGATTTAAATATGACTAAAGATGACCCTGGTAACCTACATACGGCGATAGTTCGGAAACCAACAGATCCTTGGTTAACTGAAAATATCCCTAACGGTCAGATACAAAGTCTACTGACCTGCACGCCTGAGGTCAGACGTCTTACGTATAATTTTATTTACTTTTAGAATTTGTTTATTTATTTGTATTTTTTTTTACGTTTGAAAAATGTGGAATTTTTTTTTCTTTCGATTTTTGGAAAATAGCGACGTATTGAAAGTTCGCGTTCGCAAAACGAACACGTAGACCTGACACGTTCGTAACGATGCTCGGTTTAACGTGAACGAGGCGCAAAGCGGAGGCCGAGGCCGAGCGGAGGTCTGACGTTCCTCTGTTCAAACTCAGAGACGTCATTGTGCGGCGAGTGTCGATAACGGATCCATCATGAAGACGGTTCTGATGCTTTGCTCAAACAGAACCCGCTCTACTTGTTTTTGCTGAGTATTCAAACCAACGTACGGGGGAACAGCGCCACCCAGAGTATCGGAGTATGTTCACTAGTCCATTATTCTGGAATTGATTTGCCTCGATGAGCAGTTTGAGGACCATGAAATCATTAAATACATAATTATATACACATTTCTACACAGAATCATTGGTCATTTAATTAATGACACTTATTTAATTATTTAATGGTGGCATTTTCAATCCTCCTTAGGCTGGAACATGTAGGGGGAGGAAAATACATAATTTTAACATTTTTAAACTCCGTATAGTCCCTTTAAAGCAACGTACAGACTCCAGGCTTCTCTTTGGTCCTCATGGAGCTGACATTGCTGTGATACCGCCCCCTGCTGGCCAGAGGTCTCCTTTTATGAAGAACTGAAATACTTTTAAAAGCAGTGGAGAAAGTGCAGACACTTCACTTAAGCAACAACAAGTTCTTATTTCATTCTCAACTTTGTTATTTTCCTCTGCAGGTGCACAACAAAATGGCGGTCCGGGGCGGTCCGGGAGGAGGAGGGGGAGGGGACAACCCGGAGACGAGACGTGTGAAACGTCGATCAGCGAGATCGGGCCGAACGGCGAGGAGGCGAGAGGCGGGGCAGCAGAGTCTGTGTCGGACCGAGAGCTGCTGGCGCTGCTGGAGCAGACGGCGCCCCCTGGTGTCCCGTCACTGCGGCAGGACCTGGTGGAGCGGGTGGAGGTCCGGACTCGGGGTCAGAGGCTGAACCCGGCCTGGTTCAGCTTCAGGAGACACCGCATCACGGCGTCTGTGGCTCATTCCGCCGCCAACAGCAGATTCGCCAACGGGAGAAGCTCCACGCCGCCCGCCTCCTACGTCAGGGCCATCCTCGGTAACGCCCTCAAACCCCCCCGTCCCGCCCCCCCCCTGTGTCGCTGAACCTCAGGGGACGTTTAAGTCTTTGTGGCTCTGAAGTGTTGTTTGATTGACAGGTGAGAGTGGGCGTGTCCAGACCAGAGCGATGGCGTGGGGGGTGGAGCATGAGGCCGAGGCCGTGCGGCGATACCAGGTCTGTCCCAGCACTGCTTTATCCTTGAGTGAAACCGTTTAAACGTGTGTGCGCCCCCTGCAGGAGCAGCAGAGCGCGGCGCTGGGCCTCCCCCTCGTCGTGCAGGACTGCGGCCTCTTCATCGACCCGACGCACCCCTGGCTTGCGGCGAGTCCCGACGGCGTCGTGACGGACGGGCCATCAGGCCGACGCCTGCGCTGCCTCGAGGTCAAGTGTCCCTTCAAACACCGGGCGAGGTCAGTGGAGGCGGCGGCCCGGGAGGACAAACGCTTCTGCCTCGAGCTCGTCCACCAGGAGGGGGCGCCACAGGTGCCACAAAAACTCTCAGTCAGGCCGTCACAAGTTACACATTTAGAGTCACGATTATCGACCGAAGGAAAGAACTGATGTTTAGTTTTTGTAAAAAGCTTTTTAATAATTTAATACCGTTTCTAAAAATGAAAAATGCTTTAAGATCGTTTTGCATTAAAATAAATAGACTGACGTTGAATAAGACAAAACTACGGAAGCGTGTTGGGTTCACTTGCGTGTGTGTTATTGTTTCGCTGGTATCACGTGATTTCAAGATAATTATAACGTTATTTCAAGATACCAATTTATCATGAAATAACAAGATGCTGTAGCAGACGCCAGACGCAGGGAGGGGCGCCGAGAGGCAGGTCTGCAGAATGGCTGAGATGAAGCTTTACGCCTTCCTACGACCACGATGAGCGTCAGGAGGACGTTTATCGCGGAAGGAAGAAGATGCGTCTACACGTTATTTCATAATAACCACTCATCGTGGTCGTAAAGCTTCATCTCAGCCATTCTGCAGACCTGCCTCTCGGCGCCCCTCCCTGCGTCTGGCGTCTGCTACAGCATCTTGTTATTTCATGATAAATTGGTATCTTGAAATAACGTTATAATTATCTTGAAATTACGTGATACCAGCGAAACAATAACACACACGCAAGTGAACCCAACACGCTTCCGTACAAAACAATGTCAACTTTACTTCTTTATACTAATAATAACTGTACTATATATTATTAGGCCACGGTCTGGGTTTATGCAGCTTCTTTATTTATCCGATGTTTTAATGAACAGAATGAAAGGCTTTAACAAACAGTCATCTGACCTCCTGTCATGTGACCTCCTGTCATGTGACCTCCTGTCATGTGACTGTGGGCCCCATGACACGAGGTCTTTGTTATCGTGAGCCGTGTTTCGTATCGTTCCTCCTCTGACGTAGCGCAAAGATCCAGCCCGACCCGAGAGGATAGTGCTGATCTCTGTAGCGCCGGTATCAGCACCCCCCCCTCCCCCCCCCCCCAGAGGGAAAAGGCTGCGGGACGACTCCTGAAGTTTGGGCCCAAAATCTCCGCTCTGCCTCGGCACCGGTTCATTGTTTTAGACACAGATACTTTAACTGTTTTGAAGCGTCCTCCCTGTACTACATATATAAACTAAAACATAATCCATTAAACAGATTCATGTTCATTTATTTTGCATTTGTATCACTTATTTTTTTCCCACATTTTAATTTATTTTTCCAGATTTCCCAAATTTGCCCACATGTTTTCCACTTTTAAATGCCGCCGCCGCATCAGCGCCTGAACATAAACACTGTATTTTTATCTTTCCCGTCGTTCATAAACAACAGTTATGGTTTAACAG
This sequence comes from Proterorhinus semilunaris, assembly GCA_021464625.1. NCBI lineage: Eukaryota > Metazoa > Chordata > Actinopteri > Gobiiformes > Gobiidae > Proterorhinus > Proterorhinus semilunaris. The sequence goes on along the minus strand of CM038354.1, from coordinate 36,888,446 downwards.
TGCCCACCTGACTGGCGTGTCCTCCTCAGCTCGCCCTGAGGCGCTCCCACCCGTACTTCACGCAGGTGCAGATGCAGCTCGCCGTGACCGGGTTAAAAATGGCCGACTTCGTGGTGTTCACCGAGCGAGACCTGGCCGTGGTCCCGGTCCAGTTCGACCCGGACTTCTGGGAGCAGACGCTGAAGAAGCTGGAGATCTTCTACAGAGGCGCCGTGATGCCCGCACTGAAGGGGCGGAGCCAGGAGCTCGAGGGGCGGAGCCAGGCCTGGAGCGCCGAGCCCTGAGCGCCACCTGGAGATCAGCTTCACATTTGGATTTATATTTGTTTTTCTGTTACAGGTTTGTGGAAATAAACGGATTTGCTCTGATGGTTTTTACTCGTTATTCCCACACTGAGCCGGGATCGAGCCGGATGCCCTTACGGGACGAAACAGAATGACCTTCAAAACCCAAAAGTCAAGTTAGAAATCCACGAATAATCATGGACCTGAATTTACACTTTAAGTCCATTACAGCAGCGGTCCATTACCGTCTAAACTCAGAGACACTCATCCATGCGTGTGTCTCCAGCAGGTTAGACACTGTAACGGCTGCTCACTGTTACAGAACCAGGAAATACCACCACATTAGTCCAGTGCTCTGGTCTCTGCACCAAAGTCCATCTCTGACATGTTGGAGCCGTATGAAGCATCTCAGGGAGGGGCCTCTGGTGGTTCCACAGTCAGGACTAAGCACCCTGAGGCTCAAGTCTGGACTTGGGCCTCAGTGAGGACGCGAGACAAACACAGAACTGAGGCCCAAGTCCAGGCTGAAAGGATGTGTGTGTGACATTAGTTAACACTGAACGTAAATCTACTGCAGTAAAGTACTCGAGTAGAGTTCATGAGGACATGTACTTTACTCTAGAGCTTCTTCCTTTTACTCCGTTTCTATAAAGTCTAACACTATGACCAGCAGGGGGCGCTGCATTAGGACAGAGTTCAGGTTTAAAGCCACCCGGCGGAACATTCCTCAGAGGTTTGGACATTAAAGGTTCTCCTCTAATGTTCCGCAGCGTGGCTTTAAGAGGAGACGCTGCAGGAGGAACGTCTGCTGTGGGTCAGAGGTCAGAGGTCAGGACAGTTGGGTTTGGGTCGGGCTCCAAGAACATAGTATTTATTTATGTCCTGATCTAAGCTCTAGGCCTGGACTCGAGAGACAATCTGATGATTGTAGCGGCGCTGGGAGGGGGCAGGGGGCGCTACAGGGAGAACACTATTTAACTCAGAGACAGAGGCTGTGTCCGGATGTCCACACTATTCCCTATAGTGGCTATATAGAGGTCACCCCATGTTGTAGGGGTGTCCGAATGTCCAGAGAGAAAAAAATAGTGCACTCAAAATTTCCCACAATGCATTCTGAAAAGTAGTGAGCAGCTGCGGTCACTACACGGGTCAATATAGCCCACAATGCATTGCGAGAGTCGGAGAAGAACTAAACACGACGGAATGAAATCAGCCGTTTCAATCGTGTGTTTGTATTTATCAATAAATGACTTCGATATAAACGGTTACGGTGAAACATGCTAGCGTTAGCTGCTAACCTTTAGCTCGAGCTGCTAAATGACCGATAGCTTCCTCTCGAATAATCCAAGCCATTCATGTAAAATCCATGTTAAATATATCTGACTCGTATTTATCCATAAATATTCCACTGTCTCATGAGTTTGGTTTTTATCGCAGAAATACTTTATTCCCGGAGTTTAGCGACTTTTATCAGCTGTAGTCGCTCATTCTGCTCTGACCGACTTTCTGCACGTCTTTGAGCCAACGCTGGAGTGATTTTTTTTATATGATAGTTTTGATTTTAATTTAAATGTCAAATAAAACGCCTGTAAAAGTGCCAAAACTGTCGTTCTGTTTCATAAAATAAATGTTTGTAACAATAAATAAATTCAGAAAAAAAAGAGGAAAACACATCTGCACGTGTCGTCACGCAGCTCGGAGGAAGTAGAGGCTTCTGTCCGAACAGCCACAGAATCAGTGACTCTATAGTCTACTATATAGTCAGTGACTATATAGTAGACTATATAGTCAGTGACTATATAGTCTACTATAGAGTCACTGACTATATAGTAGACTATATAGTCACTGACTATATAGTCTACTATATAGTAGACTATATAGTAGACTATATAGTCTACTATATAGTCTACTATATAGTCACTGACTATATAGTAGACTATATAGTCACTGACTATATAGTCAGTGACTATATAGTCAGTGACTATATAGTGACTATATAGTGCGGGCCTATGTAGGGAATGAGGGGTTAGGGACCAGGGTGGACATTCGGACACAGCCAGAGACACAGAGAGACAGTGAACTGTGACAGCAGGGGGCGCTGTATTCAGGATGTTTAGTCGGTGCTTCAGAGGGACTGAGGTTCCAAATCTAAACACAGTAAATCTGTTAAAGTTCCAAGTCTGCAGCATAAAACATGTAAAACAGGATCCTGGGTGAATTATCCTCATTTGAAATCTGAGCCGTTTCCAAAGCCACAGAACAGAAATCGGACTTTTATCGCTGTGATATCGGCCGATAACAGATATGATAAATGACACAGATATCGGGCCGATAACGTATGATAAATGACACAGATATCGGGCCGATATATCGGCCGATAACAGACATGATAAATGACACAGATATCGGGCCGATATATCGGCCGATAACAGATATGATAAATGACACAGATATCGGTCGATATATCGGTCGTTTCTAAATAAAAACAGCGATACTTCGGAGACTCTGACGTTTATTTATTTCCAGGGAAAGTTCAGGTTAAAATAAAAATAAGCAGCGACCCCGTTGCCGTGGCGATGAAGTCGATGTAAATCCGTAAAAACTCTGCTCCCATTGGCTCTGACGATGATTGACAGCCGCCTGCTCCAATCAGACGGCCCGTGTGAATGTTTGTATGAGAGTCCGCCTGATTGGCCGATGGAGTGTCCCGCCGTGATTGGCCGCGGTCACAGATACCCCTCCTTCTGGAACTGTTCGTGCAGGATGTGTTTGTATTCGTCGAATCCGCCGTCGATTCTGCCGACGAGCCCCCCCTCGCAAACCCACAGCTCCCGACACACGAGGCGGATCAGGCGCTCGTCGTGAGAGACCAGGACCACCCCGCCCTGAAACATACATGTATACAAGTACTACAGATACTACAGGACCACCCCGCCCTGAAACATACACGTATACAAGTACTACAGATACTACAGGACCACCCCGCCCTGAAACATACACGTATACAAGTACTACAGATACTACAGGACCACCCCGCCCTGAAACATACACGTATACAAGTACTACAGATACTACAGGACCACCCCGCCCTGAAACATACATGTATACAAGTACTACAGATACTACAGGACCACCCCGCCCTGAAACATACACGTATACAAGTACTACAGATACTACAGGACCACCCCGCCCTGAAACATACACGTATACAAGTACTACAGATACTACAGGACCACCCCGCCCTGAAACATACACGTATACAAGTACTACAGATACTACAGGACCACCCCGCCCTGAAACATACACGTATACAAGTACTACAGATACTACAGGACCACCCCGCCCTGAAACATACACGTATACAAGTACTACAGATACTACAGGACCACCCCGCCCTGAAACATACACGTATACAAGTACTACAGATACTACAGGACCACCCCGCCCTGAAACATACACGTATACAAGTACTACAGATACTACAGGACCACCCCGCCCTGAAACATACACGTATACAAGTACTACAGATACTACAGGACCACCCCGCCCTGAAACATACACGTATACAAGTACTACAGATACTACAGGACCACCCCGCCCTGAAACATACACGTATACAAGTACTACAGATACTACAGGACCACCCCGCCCTGAAACATACATGTATACAAGTACTACAGATACTACAGGACCACCCCGCCCTGAAACACACATGTATACAAGTACTACAGATACTACAGGACCACCCCGCCCTGAAACACACATGTATACAAGTACTACAGATACTACAGGACCACCCCGCCCTGAAACACACATGTATACAAGTACTACAGATACTACAGGACCACCCCGCCCTGAAACACACACGTATACAAGTACTACAGATACTACAGGACCACCCCGCTCTGAAACACACACGTATACAAGTACTACAGATACTACAGGACCACCCCGCCCTGAAACATACACGTATACAAGTACTACAGATACTACAGGACCACCCCGCCCTGAAACACACACATATATAAGTACTACAGATACTACAGATACTACAGGACCACCCCGCTCTGAAACACACACGTATACAAGTACTACAGATACTACAGGACCACCCCACCCTGAAACATACATGTATACAAGTACTACAGATACTACAGGACCACCCCGCCCTGAAACACACACATATATAAGTACTACAGATTAGGGCTGGGCGATATATCGATATTTAAGATATATCGATATATTTTAAAAAGAGATATGGAATTAGACCATATCGTATATATCGATATAGTCCAAATTTGCGCTGTAATACTTGCTTCAGGCAACCCGCTGAGCGGAGCTCTGCACTGCTCCCAGCGCCCCGGCACCGCCCCTCGTCGAGGGGAGAGGGGGGGGGGCAGCCGGCACTCTTCAACAAACATGAAGAAAGCAACAATGTCTGTGAAGCGTGCGGAGGAGAGCCCCTTGGTTGGTAAAACAAACAGTGGCTCAATCATTTGGAGATGGTTTGGACAGAAGTGAATGTAGCGGTGAGATATGGTGGCGCCGTGCGCTGCGCCATGTGCTTTTGTTTACGTGCGCTGCGCCATGTGCTTTTGTTTACGTGCGCTGCGCCATGTGCTTTTGTTTACGTGCGCCGCGCCATGTGCTTTTGTTTACGTGCGCCATGTGCTTTTGTTTACGTGCGCTGCGCCATGTGCTTTTGTTTACGTGCGCTGCGCCATGTGCTTTTGTTTACGTGCGCCATGTGCTTTTGTTTACGTGCGCTGCGCCATGTGCTTTTGTTTACGTGCGCCATGTGCTTTTGTTTACGTGCGCTGCGCCATGTGCTTTTGTTTACGTGCGCTGCGCCATGTGCTTTTGTTTACTTCTCAGTCTAGTTAAGGTTTGCGGTAGATCGTGGACGTACTGTGAACATATCAGCGTTTGTAATGCTGCCACCGCGAAGGACTATCGCTTTTTCCCCGTTAGCATTGCGTTAGCCACAACGCTAATCACTCCAGTCCCTCGCTGAGCTCTGATGATGAGCAGAAATGCTGAGCAGGTGCTGCTTGTAAAGAGTAAAGAGTCGTTTAGGAGCTTATGTTTGGGAATGCTTTGGATAAAGATAAGAACTTATCTCAAAAGCACTGACTAACAGTTAAATCAAGAGCAAATATCAAGACATTATTTGGGCTATTTATTTATTATATTTCATGATTAAAAAGTAAGTAATACTTTAATAAGTCATATTTCACTGTCTCCGTTTAGACTTTAGTTTAGTTTTATGCAGCAAATGGGGTAGAAGAAAAATAAATAAATAAAATAAAAATTGCAATATTAAATATTAAAACACTCCTATTTGGCGGTGACTTTGACTTAACATTTCATTTCACAGCTCTCACTTTGTAGAAAAAATATCGGGATATGACTTTTGGTCCATATCGCCCAGCCCTACTACAGATACTACAGGACCACCCCGCCCTGCGATATACAGTGAGGAAAATAAGTATTTGAACACCCAGTTATTTTTCTCCCACTTAGAAATCATGGAGGGTCTGAGATCGTCCTCGTAGGTGCATGTCCACTGTGAGGGACATAATCTAAAAAAAAAAATCCAGAAATCACAATGTATGATTTTTAACTATTTATTTGTATGATACAGCTGCAAATAAGTATTTGAACATCTGTCTATCAGCTAGAATTCTGACCCTCAAAGACCTGTTAGTGCCTTTAAAATGTCCACCTCCATTTATGATCCTACATGTAGATGCACCTGTTTGAGGCGTTAGCTGACTAAAGACACCTGTCCACCCCATACGATCAGTAAGAATCCAACTACTAACATGGCCCAGACCAAAGAGCTATCCAAAGACACTAGAGACACTTGTCCACCTCCACAAGGTTGGAAAGGGCAACGGGGAAATGGCCAAGCAGCTTGGTGAAGAAAGGTCCACTGTTGGAGCAATCATTAGAAAATGGAAGAAGCTAAACATGACTGTGAATCTCCCTCGGACTGGGGCTCCATGCAAGATCTCACCTCGTGGGGTCTCAATGATCCTAAGAAAGGTGAGAAATCAGCCCAGAACTACACAGGAGGAGCTGGTCAATGACCTGGAAAGAGCTGGGACCACCGTTTCCAAGGTTACTGTTGGAACGTCATGGTTTGAAATCATGCATGGCACGGAAGGTTCCCCTGCTTAAACCAGCACATGTCAAGGCCCGTCTGAAGTTTGCCAATGACCATCTGGATGATCCAGAGGAGTCATGGGAGAAAGTCATGTGGTCAGATGAGACCAAAATGGAACGTTTGTGTCATAATTCCACTAAACGTGTTTGGAGGAAGAAGAATGATGAGAACCATCCCAAGAACACCATCCCTACTGTGAAGCATGGGGGTGGTGCATCATGCTTTGGGGGTGTTTTTCTGCACATGGGACAGGGCGACTGCACTGTATTAAGGAGAGGATGACCGGGGCCATGTATTGCGAGATCTTCCCTCAGTTAGAGCATTGAAGATGGGTCGAGGTCTTCCAACATGACAATGACCCGAAGCACAGCCAGGAGAACCAAGGAGTGGCTCTGTAAGAAGCAGATCAAGGTTCTCCAGACCTAAACCCAATAGAGAATCTTTGGAGGGAGCTCAAACTCCAGCCCAGAAACCTGACTGATCTAGAGAAGATCTGTGTGGAGGAGTGGGCCAAAACCCCTCCTGCAGTGTGTGCAAACCTGGTGAAGAACTACAGGAAACGTTTGACCTCTGTAATTGCAAACAAAGGCGACTGTACCAAATATTAACATTGATTTTCTCAGGTGTTCAAATACTTATTTGCAGCTGTATCATACAAATAAATAGTTACAAAATCATACATTGTGATTTCTGGATTTTTTTTTAGATGATGTCTCTCACAGTGGACATGCACCTACGAGGACGATCTCAGACCCTCCATGATTTCTAAGTGGGAGAACTTGCAAAATAGCAGGGTGTTCAAATACTTATTTTCCTCACTGTATACAAGTACTACATAGTACTACAGGACCAACCCGCCCTGAAACATATACATATATACAAGTACTACATATACTACAGAGTACCTCAGGACCACCCCGCCCTGAAACACACACGTATATAAGTACTACAGATACTACAGGACCGCCCGCTGATGCAGCTTTGAAACCAGCCCGACTGAAACGTTGGTTCCAGGTCTCGGCTTTGACCTCAGACTTGAACCTCACCTTGAAGACGTTGAGCGCTTTGGCGAGCGCCTCGATGCTCTCCATGTCCAGGTGGTTCGTCGGCTCGTCCAGGATGTAAAGGTTTGGGCTGAAAACAGAGAACGCTCCGATTAAACCGGAAAATCATCATCTCTGCTCTAAAGGGTCGATATATATCGCCCACTCTAAAGGGTCGATATATATCGCCCACTCTAAAGGGTCGATATATATCGCCCACTCTAAAGGGTCGATATATATCGCCCACTCTAAAGGGTCGATATATATCGCCCACTCTAAAGGGTCGATATATATCGCCCACTCTAAAGGGTCGATATATATCGCCCACTCTAAAGGGTCGATATATATCGCCCACTCTAAAGGGTCGATATATATCGCCCACTCTAAAGACTCGATATATATCGCCCACTCTAAAGGGTCGATATATATCGCCCACTCTAAAGACCCGATATATATCGCCCACTCTAAAGACCCGATATATATCGCCCACTCTAAAGACCCGATATATATCGCCCACTCTAAAGACCCGATATATATCGCCCACTCTAAAGGGTCGATATATATCGCCCACTCTAAAGACTCGATATATATCGCCCACTCTAAAGGCTCGATTTATCGCCCACTCTAAAGGCTCGATATATATCGCCCACTCTAAAGACTCGATATATATCGCCCACTCTAAAGGCTCGATTTATCGCCCACTCTAAAGGCTCGATATATATCGCCCACTCTATAGACTCGATATATCGCCCACTCTAAAGAGTCGATATATCGCCCACTCTAAAGACCCGATATATATCGCCCACTCAAAAGACCCGATATATATCGCCCACTCTAAAGGGTCGATATATATCGCCCACTCTAAAGGGTCGATATATATCGCCCACTCTAAAGACTCGATATATATCGCCCACTCTAAAGGCTCGATTTATCGCCCACTCTAAAGGCTCGATATATATCGCCCACTCTATAGACTCGATATATCGCCCACTCTATAGACTCGATATATCGCCCACTCTATAGACTCGATATATCGCCCACTCTATAGACTCGATATATCGCCCACTCTAAAGAGTCGATATATCGCCCACTCTAAAGAGTCGATATATCGCCTTCTCTAAAGGGTCGATATATCGCCCACTCTAAAGACTCGATTTATCGCCCACTCTAAAGACTCGATTTATCGCCCACTCTAAAGACTCGATTTATCGCCCACTCTAAAGACTCGATTTATCGCCCACTCTAAAGACTCGATTTATCGCCCACTCTAAAGACTCGATTTATCGCCCACTCTAAAGACTCGATTTATCGCCCACTCTAAAGACTCGATTTATCGCCCACTCTAAAGACTCGATTTATCGCCCACTCTGAAGACTCGATATATCGGCCACTCTACAGAGTCGATATATCGGCCACTCTACAGAGTCGATATATCGAAGCCGGACACTGAGGCTTTACCAGGGCATGGTCATCTGAGCGAAGGCCACGCGGCTCTTCTGACCTCCGGACAAACTGGCCACGGGACGAGTCGCCAGCTCTCCTGTAATACCGTATCTGCCCAGCTGGTGGCGGTACTCCTCCTCCGGCCGACCTGCACCAGAGAACCAGAAAAACACAAGTCCTTTACCGGAAACCACGGCCCTAAAGTTCAGTCCCTGTGTACACGTCTCCCGTCTTTAGCCGCTCTGTCTCCCACAAAGGAAATGACCATATTTGGATTACAGCGGCTTTCCTGCTACACGTGGATACCAAACATGAATGAATAAGCGTGGGAACGACCAGGGAACCAGGGACACGTTTCCAAAATTGTGTAAACTTTATCGAAAACGTCCCCAAAAAGTAAATCCCCCCCAACAATAAAGACAAAAACATTCAAATTCATTTAAAATTTGTTTAAACTAAATCTAAAATGTATTAAAATTTGAATATTTTTCCAATAATGTCAATACGCTTACAAAAAAAAAATGGACTAACATCTCTGAACTGACACTGCGGGAAACCGCCAGTAGTAGTATTTGCAGTAATATTTGTATTCGTAGTATTCTTACCGGGGAACTTGTTGGCGAGCAGCTCCACAGAGCAGACGTTCAGGTCCAGCTGGTCGACGTGATGTTGACTGAAGTATCCGATCTTTAGGTTCCTGAAGAAGATCAAATATCCACATGCAGTAGTAGTATTAGCAGGAGCAGTAGTATTGCAGTAGTATTGCAGTAGTATTGCAGTAGCAGACCTGTGTGCCTGCCGGACTCCGTTCACCGGGGTCAGGTCTCCCATCAGCAGCTTCAGCACCGTGGTTTTCCCGGCGCCGTTTTCCCCGACCTGACGGACAGAAGGACGACTTTAGAACATCATCTAAAAGCCACACACACACAGTCCTGGACTTTGGGAGTGGCTGGTCTTCAGGTCGGTGGAGGAGGAGTTCCAGGATCTCGGTGGAGGAGTTCCAGGATCTCGGGGGTCTGTTCTCAGTGAGGGAGGGAGTGTGAGATCGACAGCAGTGATCGCTGTATCGGACGGTTGTGGTGAAGATGGAGTCGATCTGCGTTCCTCACCTGTGGTCATGAGATCTGGTAAAGACCTAAAGGAGGAGCTCACGGATACAAGCGGCTCAAATGAGTTTCCTTCCCAGGCCGGTGAGGAGCTCAGTGACCCGGGAGGAGCTCAGTGACCCATGAGGAGCTCGGTGACCCGGGAGGAGCTCGGTGACCCGGGAGGAGCTCGGAGTAGAGTGAAAGGAGCAGCTGGGGCTCGGGCATTTGTTTCTGAGCCTCCTGGTCTCTCCCTCAGGAGGAGCTCCAGGCTTGTCCTAGACCCAGGACACGCTGGAGGGACATGTCTCTGAGGCCTAGTGTGGCCTCGGGGTCAGAACATCTGGAGGTGGTGTGTGTGGATCGGGAAGTCTGGACATTTGCCTCCACGACCCGGATAAAGAGGAAGAACATTCATGGATGGAAGGTCTACAGCAGCCACTCCCAAAGTCCAGGACATCGTTGTTATAAAGGAGGTAAAAAACTGGCACTAATGTACATGTTTTGTTTCCTTTAAAAATCAATCATGTCCAATGAACTTGTTTTGCAGATGAGCTTTGCCCCTGTAGTACCCGGACCCCACTTTGGGAACCCCTGGACTACAGGATCAAGATCATCCAAACAGATCTGCACTTTCACATCGAGTTCTTCTCCAATGTCGAGGAAAAACTGAAAATGTGTTGAGTGTGTCGTCTGTTCAGGACAATTCTCTTTGCGGCTCCTGTTGTGCATGTTTTACGTACGATGCAGATGCGCGAGTCCAGGTCGGCGGACAGGTTCAGTCCCGAGAACAGCCTGTGGGTGGCGCTGTAGTAGAACTCCACCTCGTCCAGCTGCAGAATGGGCGGAGACAGTTTCTCGAAGTTATCGGGGAATCTGCGGAAAACGAGAAGAACAGAAAGTAAAAAAAACCAGAAACGCTTCACGCGATGGACCAGAGGGGGCGCCGTTACCTGAGGACCACCTCCGCCTCCTTCTCGATGGGCTTCAGCTCCGGCCTGGACACACCACAGGAGAACTTTACTCTGAGACTAAACTGCAGCCTGAGGACTTCATCATTCCCACCTCTTAACCCCGCCTTAAGTTCAGCTTTACCCAAATCTAAAAGCTCACAGGCTGCAGGCCAGTGTAGCGACTCATTTGAAAGCTAAGACCTACAGAACTCATCTAAGTAGATCTTTCTCCTCGTTGCTTTTTTTTTACAAGAAGCTTTTAGATTTGGGTAAAGCCGAAGTGGAGATTTTTTTATTATTATTTTTCTTCCTAATACGAACAGTTTTCTAAAGTTTGGAAAATAGTTTTAAAACCTTCATCTCTGTTTGATTCGTGTCTTTATTTGGAGTTCTGGCAGAAACATTTCCATCAGTCTGAGTTTCATTAAAGTTCACTCAGTTTCTCCAGGAGCTTCAGTTTGCTCTGGACCTGATCATTAAGGTTCACTCACAGTTTCTCCAGGAGCTTCAGTTTGCTCTGGACCTGATCATTAAGGTTCACTCACAGTTTCTCCAGGAGCTTCAGTTTGCTCTGGACCTGATCATTAAGGTTCACTCACAGTTTCTCCAGGAGCTTCAGTTTGCTCTGGACCTGATCATTAAGGTTCACTCACAGTTTCTCCAGGAGCTTCAGTTTGCTCTGGACCTGATCATTAAGGTTCACTCACAGTTTCTCCAGGAGCTTCAGTTTGCTCTGGACCTGATCATTAAGGTTCACTCACAGTTTCTCCAGGAGCTTCAGTTTGCTCTGGACCTGATCATTAAGGTTCACTCACAGTTTCTCCAGGAGCTTCAGTTTGCTCTGGACCTGATCATTAAGGTTCACTCACAGTTTCTCCAGGAGCTTCAGTTTGCTCTGGACCTGATCATTAAGGTTCACTCACAGTTTCTCCAGGAGCTTCAGTTTGCTCTGGACCTGATCATTAAGGTTCACTCACAGTTTCTCCAGGAGCTTCAGTTAGCTCTGGACCTGATCATTAAGGTTCACTCACAGTTTCTCCAGGAGCTTCAGTTTGCTCTGGACCTGATCATTAAGGTTCACTCACAGTTTCTCCAGGAGCTTCAGTTCGCTCTGGACCTGATCATTAAGGTTCACTCACAGTTTCTCCAGGAGCTTCAGTTCGCTCTGGACCTGATCATTAAGGTTCACTCACAGTTTCTCCAGGAGCTTCAGTTTGCTCTGGACCTGATCATTAAGGTTCACTCACAGTTTCTCCAGGAGCTTCAGTTTGCTCTGGACCTGATCATTAAGGTTCACTCACAGTTTCTCCAGGAGCTTCAGTTTGCTCTGGACCTGATCATTAAGGTTCACTCACAGTTTCTCCCGGAGCTTCAGTTTGCTCTGGACCTGATCATTAAAGTTCACTCACAGTTTCTCCAGGAGCTTCAGTTTGCCCTGGACCTGATCATTGAAGTTCACTCACAGTTTCTCCAGGAGCTTCAGTTTGCCCTGGACCTGATCATTGAAGTTCACTCACAGTTTCTCCAGGAGCTTCAGTTTGCTCTGGACCTGCTCATTAAGGTTCACTCAGTTTCTCCAGGAGCTTCAGTTTGCCCTGGACCTGATCATTAAGGTTCACTCACAGTTTCTCCAGGAGCTTCAGTTTGCTCTGGACCTGATCATTGAAGTTCACTCACAGTTTCTCCAGGAGCTTCAGTTTGCTCTGGACCTGATCATTAAGGTTCACTCACAGTTTCTCCAGGAGCTTCAGTTTGCTCTGGACCTGATCATTAAGGTTCACTCACAGTTTCTCCAGGAGCTTCAGTTTGCTCTGGACCTGATCATTAAAGTTCACTCACAGTTTCTCCAGGAGCTTCAGTTTGCTCTGGACCTGATCATTAAAGTTCACTCACAGTTTCTCCAGGAGCTTCAGTTTGCTCTGGACCTGATCATTAAAGTTCACTCACAGTTTCTCCAGGAGCTTCAGTTTGCTCTGGACCTGATCATTAAAGTTCACTCACAGTTTCTCCAGGAGCTTCAGTTTGCTCTGGACCTGATCATTAAAGTTCACTCACAGTTTCTCCAGGAGCTTCAGTTTGCTCTGGACCTGATCATTAAAGTTCACTCACAGTTTCTCCAGGAGCTTCAGTTTGCTCTGGACCTGATCATTAAAGTTCACTCACAGTTTCTCCAGGAGCTTCAGTTTGCTCTGGACCTGATCATTAAAGTTCACTCACAGTTTCTCCAGGAGCTTCAGTTTGCTCTGGACCTGAGCCGCTCGGTTGGCGTTGTACCGGAATCTGTCGATGAAAACCTGCAAAAAAACACGGCCACGGTTAAACTAGAAACATCGTGTCTGGGCTTCATCTTCAGCAACTGTGAAGGTCTTTGACTCAAACCATGAGTCAAAGTGAACTGGGGGAAAAACTTGGTAAAATGTACCTGGATTTGTTGCTTGTACTGGTGCATTGTGGGAGCTGTAGTCTCACCTGTATGTACTGCCTGTACTGTAGGAGTACCTGTATCGCAGTGGGAGTACCTGTATATGCTGCCTGTACTGCAGTAGGAGTACCTGTATATGCTGCCTGTACTGCAGTAGGAGTACCTGCATCGCAGTGGGAGTACCTGTATCAGTAGGAGTACCTGTATATGCTGCCTGTAGTGCAGTAGGAGTACCTGTATCGCAGTAGGAGTACCTGTATCGCAGTAGGAGTACCTGTAGTGCAGTAGGAGTACCTGTATCGCAGTAGGAGTACCTGTAGTGCAGTAGGAGTACCTGTAGTGCAGTAGGAGTACCTGTAGTGCAGTAGGAGTACCTGTAGTGCAGTAGGAGTACCTGTACTGCAGTAGGAGTACCTGTACTGCAGTAGGAGTACCTGTACTGCAGTAGGAGTACCTGTATCGCAGTAGGAGTACCTGTATCGCAGTAGGAGTGCCTGTAGTGCAGTAGGAGTACCTGTATATGCTGCCTGTATCGCAGTAGGAGTACCTGTATCGCAGTAGGAGTACCTGTATCGCTGTAGGAGTACCTGTAGTGCAGTAGGAGTACCTGTACTGCAGTAGGAGTACCTGTACTGCAGTAGGAGTACCTGTATCGCAGTAGGAGTACCTGTAGTGCAGTAGGAGTACCTGTAGTGCAGTAGGAGTACCTGTAGTGCAGTAGGAGTACCTGTATCGCAGTAGGAGTGCCTGTAGTGCAGTAGGAGTACCTGTAGTGCAGTAGGAGTACCTGTATCGCTGTAGGAGTACCTGTATCGCAGTAGGAGTACCTGTATCGCTGTAGGAGTACCTGTATCGCAGTAGGAGTACCTGTATCGCAGTAGGAGTACCTGTATCGCTGTAGGAGTACCTGTATCGCAGTAGGAGTGCCTGTAGTGCAGTAGGAGTGCCTGTAGTGCAGTAGGAGTGCCTGTACTGCAGTAGGAGTACCTGTATCGCTGTAGGAGTGCCTGTACTGCAGTAGGAGTACCTGTATCGCAGTAGGAGTACCTGTATCGCTGTAGGAGTACCTGTATCGCAGTAGGAGTGCCTGTAGTGCAGTAGGAGTACCTGTACTGCAGTAGGAGTACCTGTACTGCAGTAGGAGTACCTGTATCGCAGTAGGAGTACCTGTATATGCAGTAGGAGTACCTGTACTGCAGTAGGAGTACCTGTATATGCTGCCTGTATCGCAGTAGGAGTACCTGTATCGCAGTAGGAGTACCTGTACTGCAGTAGGAGTACCTGTATCGCAGTAGGAGTACCTGTATATGCAGTAGGAGTACCTGTATATGCTGCCTGTATCGCTGTAGGAGTACCTGTACTGCAGTAGGAGTACCTGTACTGCAGTAGGAGTACCTGTATCGCAGTAGGAGTACCTGTATATGCAGTAGGAGTACCTGTACTGCAGTAGGAGTACCTGTATATGCTGCCTGTATCGCAGTAGGAGTACCTGTATCGCAGTAGGAGTACCTGTATCGCAGTAGGAGTACCTGTACTGCAGTAGGAGTACCTGTATATGCTGCCTGTATCGCAGTAGGAGTACCTGTATCGCAGTAGGAGTACCTGTATCGCAGTAGGAGTACCTGTATCGCAGTAGGAGTAACTGTATCGCAGTAAGAGTACCTGTAGTGCAGTAGGAGTACCTGTATCGCAGTAGGAGTACCTGTATCGCAGTAGGAGTACCTGTATCGCAGTAGGAGTACCTGTATCGCAGTAGGAGTACCTGTATCGCAGTAGGAGTACCTGTAGTGCAGTAGGAGTACCTGTATATGCTGCCTGTATCGCAGTAGGAGTACCTGTATCGCAGTAGGAGTACCTGTATCGCAGTAGGAGTACCTGTATCGCAGTAGGAGTAACTGTATCGCAGTAAGAGTACCTGTAGTGCAGTAGGAGTACCTGTATCGCAGTAGGAGTACCTGTATCGCAGTAGGAGTACCTGTACCGCAGTAGGAGTACCTGTATCGCAGTAGGAGTACCTGTATCGCAGTAGGAGTACCTGTATCGCAGTAGGAGTACCTGTATCGCAGTAGGAGTAACTGTATCGCAGTAAGAGTGCCTGTAGTGCAGTAGGAGTACCTGTATCGCAGTAGGAGTACCTGTACCGCAGTAGGAGTACCTGTATCGCAGTAGGAGTACCTGTAGTGCAGTAGGAGTACCTGTACTGCAGTAGGAGTACCTGTACTGCAGTAGGAGTACCTGTATATGCTGCCTGTACTGTAGTAGTAGTACCTGTATCGCAGTAGGAGTACCTGTAGTGCAGTAGGAGTACCTGTAGTGCAGTAGGAGTACCTGTATCGCAGTAGGAGTACCTGTATCGCAGTAGGAGTACCTGTAGTGCAGTAGGAGTACCTGTAGTGCAGTAGGAGTACCTGTATATGCTGCCTGTACTGCAGCTGTGCCTCGTACTCGCGATGCTGGTTCTTGAGGCGATCCTCTTTGGTTTTGATGAAGTTCTCGTAGTCGCCGCGGTAACCGTCCAGCCGCTGCGTGTGCAGGTGGATGATGTCGGTGACGACGGCGTTCAGGAAGTTACGGTCGTGAGACACGACGAGGATCGTGGACACCCAGGTCTGAGGAGAGACATTTACCAAAGGGTTTAAGTTAACCAAAGCCCAGGTCCGAGGAGACATTTACCAAAGGGTTTGAGTTAACCAAAGCCCAGGTCCGAGGAGAGACATTTACCAAAGGGTTTAAGTTAACCAAAGCCCAGGTCCGAGGAGAGACATTTACCAAAGGGTTTAAGTTAACCAAAGCCCAGGTCCGAGGAGACATTTACCAAAGGGTTTGAGTTAACCAAAGCCCAGGTCCGAGGAGAGACATTTACCAAAGGGTTTGAGTTAACCAAAGCCCAGGTCTGAGGAGAGACATTTACCAAAGGGTTTGAGTTAACCAAAGCCCAGGTCTGAGGAGAGACATTTACCAAAGGGTTTGAGTTAACCAAAGCCCAGGTCTGAGGAGAGACATTTACCAAAGGGTTTGAGTTAACTAAGGCCCAGGTCTGAGGAGAGACATTTACCAAAGGGTTTGAGTTAACCAAAGCCCAGGTCTGAGGAGAGACATTTACCAAAGGGTTTGAGTTAACCAAAGCCCAGGTCCGAGGAGAGACATTTACCAAAGGGTTTAAGTTAACCAAAGCCCAGGTCCGAGGAGAGACATTTACCAAAGGGTTTGAGTTAACCAAAGCCCAGGTCCGAGGAGAGACATTTACCAAAGGGTTTGAGTTAACCAAAGCCCAGGTCTGAGGAGAGACATTTACCAAAGGGTTTGAGTTAACCAAAGCCCAGGTCTGAGGAGAGACATTTACCAAAGGGTTTGAGTTAACCAAAGCCCAGGTCTGAGGAGAGACATTTACCAAAGGGTTTAAGTTAACCAAAGCCCAGGTCCGAGGAGAGACATTTACCAAAGGGTTTGAGTTAACCAAAGCCCAGGTCCGAGGAGAGACATTTACCAAAGGGTTTAAGTTAACCAAAGCCCAGGTCCGAGGAGACATTTACCAAAGGGTTTGAGTTAACCAAAGCCCAGGTCCGAGGAGAGACATTTACCAAAGGGTTTGAGTTAACCAAAGCCCAGGTCTGAGGAGAGACATTTACCAAAGGGTTTGAGTTAACCAAAGCCCAGGTCTGAGGAGAGACATTTACCAAAGGGTTTGAGTTAACCAAAGCCCAGGTCTGAGGAGAGACATTTACCAAAGGGTTTAAGTTAACTAAGGCCCAGGTCTGAGGAGAGACATTTACCAAAGGGTTTGAGTTAACCAAAGCCCAGGTCCGAGGAGAGACATTTACCAAAGGGTTTGAGTTAACCAAAGCCCAGGTCTGAGGAGAGACATTTACCAAAGGGTTTGAGTTAACCAAAGCCCAGGTCCGAGGAGAGACATTTACCAAAGGGTTTGAGTTAACCAAAGCCCAGGTCTGAGGAGAGACATTTACCAAAGGGTTTGAGTTAACCAAAGCCCAGGTCTGAGGAGAGACATTTACCAAAGGGTTTGAGTTAACCAAAGCCCAGGTCTGAGGAGAGACATTTACCAAAGGGTTTAAGTTAACTAAGGCCCAGGTCTGAGGAGAGACATTTACCAAAGGGTTTGAGTTAACCAAAGCCCAGGTCCGAGGAGAGACATTTACCAAAGGGTTTGAGTTAACCAAAGCCCAGGTCTGAGGAGAGACATTTACCAAAGGGTTTGAGTTAACCAAAGCCCAGGTCCGAGGAGAGACATTTACCAAAGGGTTTGAGTTAACCAAAGCCCAGGTCCGAGGAGAGACATTTACCAAAGGGTTTAAGTTAACCAAAGCCCAGGTCCGAGGAGAGACATTTACCAAAGGGTTTAAGTTAACCAAAGCCCAGGTCTGAGGAGAGACATTTACCAAAGGGTCCCTGTGGTCTCTATAGTCCCTATAGTCCCTGCGGTCCATATAGTCCCTGTGGTCCATATAGTCCCTGCGGTCCATATAGTCCCTGCGGTCCATATAGTCCCTGCGGTCTCTATAGTCCCTGCGGTCTCTATAGTCCCTGCGGTCTCTATAGTCCCTGCGGTCCCTATAGTCCCCGCGGTCCATATAGTCCCCGTGGTCCCCATAGTCCCCGTGGTCCCCGTAGTCCCCGTGGTCTCTATAGTCCCGGTGGTCCCGGTAGTCCCGGTAGTCCCCGTGGTCTCTATGGTCTCTATAGTCCCCGTGGTCTCTATAGTCCCCGTGGTCTCTGTAGTCCCCGTGGTCTCTGTAGTCCCCGTGGTCTCTGTAGTCCCCGTGGTCTCTATAGTCCCCGTGGTCTCTATAGTCCCCGTGGTCTCTATAGTCCCCGTGGTCTCTATAGTCCCCGTGGTCTCTATAGTCCCCGTGGTCTCTGTAGTCCCCGTGGTCTCTATAGTCCCCGTGGTCTCTATAGTCCCCGTGGTCTCTATAGTCCCCGTGGTCTCTATAGTCCCCGTGGTCTCCCGGTGGTCTCTATAGTCCCTATAGTCCCCGTGGTCCCTGTAGTCCCGGTGGTCCCTGTAGGTGAGACAGTGACTCTGACCTGGAGGTAGTTTTCCAGCCACAGAATGGCTCTGACGTCCAGCATGTTCGTCGGTTCTGGAGGAAAAACATCAGTCAAACATCTGCACCAGAAGCAACGACAGGAACGTTTAACTCACCGTCGAGGAGCAGAAGGTCCGGCCTGGACAGAAGAACATGGTCAGAACTTTAGCCCTGATCATATGGACTTTAAAGTGACTTAATCTGATTAAAGACTCACCGAGCGAAGAGCGCTCTGGCCAGGGCTAACCTCATCCTCCAGCCTCCGGAGAACTCCCTGAGGAAGAACATGTGATTAACGTGTTCAAACACACGGCAGGAGATTAACGTGTTCAAACACACGGCAGGAACATACAGGAAATCTCAAATTCACTTTCTGTAAAAAATTTGTCATAATTTTAAATTGACACCGATAGATTAAAGGGATATTTCAGGATTTTTGACATAGGGCTCATCTCCTCGTTATCCAGAGCTTAGTGGTGGTAGGCTAGTGCTAGGCTAGTGCTAGGCTAGTGCTAGGCTAGTGCTAGGCTAGTGCTAGGCTAGTGCAAGTCTATGGTAACTCGTAGCAGCTGAGGCTAATCGCTGATAACACCAGACTAACCATATGCCTGTGTTGACTTAATAATTTTAAACATTTTGCCTTTAAAATAACTTGTATTTAAGCATCAACTTCCTGGTTGTAAGCTACGCAGCGGCGGAGGGATCTGGGAGAAAATAGTCCCATTGATATGGTTAGTAGGCCTGTAACACGGATCAGTGGGAGGGTGTTTAAAGGGAGGGGCTCGTACTTTGTGGTCTGCTGTTGCATTCTGGGAGTGAAGCCGAGACCCGCCAGGATCACAGACGCCCTGGACACACATGAACGTTAACACTCAGAGATACCACACAGTGAAGATGATACGAGGTCCTCTCACCGAGCCGGAGCCTTGTCGGCCTCGATCTCCTCCAGCTTGGCGTAAATCTCAGACAGACGAACGCTCTCCATCCCGTCAGCGCTGAGGAGAACCAGGACACAGTGAGAACCAGGACACCAGAGAGAACCAGGACGACAGAGAGAACCAGGACACCAGAGAGAACCAGGACGACAGAGAGAACCAGGACACCAGAGAGAACCAGGACACCAGAGAGAACCAGGACACCAGAGAGAACCAGGACACCAGAGAGAACCAGGACCACAGAGAGAACCAGGACACCAGAGAGAGAGAGAGAACCAGGACACCAGAGAGAGAGAGAGAACCAGGACACCAGAGAGAGAGAGAGAACCAGGACGACAGAGAGAACCAGGACGACAGAGAGAACCAGGACGACAGAGAGAACCAGGACGACAGAGAGAACCAGGACCAGGACGACAGAGAGAACCAGGAAAACAGAGAGAACCAGGACACCAGAGAGAGAGAGAGAACCAGGACACCAGAGAGAGAGAGAGAACCAGGACACCAGAGAGAGAGAGAGAACCAGGACACCAGAGAGAGAGAGAGAACCAGGACACCAGAGAGAGAGAGAGAACCAGGACGACAGAGAGAACCAGGACGACAGAGAGAACCAGGACGACAGAGAGAACCAGGACGACAGAGAGAACCAGGACGACAGAGAGAACCAGGACGACAGAGAGAACCAGGACGACAGAGAGAACCAGGACGACAGAGAGAACCAGGACGACAGAGAGAACCAGGAAAACAGAGAGAACCAGGAAAACAGAGAGAACCAGGACGACAGAGAGAACCAGGAAAACAGAGAGAACCAGGACGACAGAGAGAACCAGGACGACAGAGAGAACCAGGACGACAGAGGGAACCAGGACGACAGAGGGAACCAGGACGACAGAGAGAACCAGGACGACAGAGGGAACCAGGACGACAGAGGGAACCAGGACGACAGAGGGAACCAGGACGACAGAGAGAACCAGGACGACAGAGAGAACCAGGACGACAGAGAGAACCAGGACGACAGAGAGAACCAGGACGACAGAGAGAACCAGGAAAACAGAGAGAACCAGGACGACAGAGAGAACCAGGACGACAGAGGGAACCAGGACGACAGAGGGAACCAGGACGACAGAGGGAACCAGGACGACAGAGAGAACCAGGACGACAGAGAGAACCAGGACGACAGAGAGAACCAGGACGACAGAGAGAACCAGGAAAACAGGGAGAACCAGGACGACAGAGAGAACCAGGACGACAGAGAGAACCAGGACGACAGAGAGAACCAGGACGACAGAGAGAACCAGGACGACAGAGAGAACCAGGACGACAGAGAGAACCAGGACGACAGAGAGAACCAGGACACAGTGAGAACCAGGACACCAGAGAGAGAGAGAACCAGGACCACAGAGAGAACGTCAGGTGTTCTTACGTTCCGTTGTTGATGCGAGCGTTGAGCGCCCTCTCCTCCCTCAGGAGCGCCTCCCGGACCGTGTCGCTCTGCAGGACGCTGTCTAAGGCGCGGGTGTCGTCTCCCTCCACCTCCTGCTCCACGTGGAGGATGGAGATGTGTCCCGGGACGCGGAGGCTGCGGCTGGAGAGCATCTTCAGCAGCGTCGTCTTCCCCAAACCGTTCCTGCCGATCAGGCCGTACCTGCGGCCGAACGCCAGGGTGAGGTCAGCGCCCTGGAGCAGCACCCTGAGGACCACAAACACCACGCGGTCACTCTGAGGACCACAAACACCACACGGTCACCCTGAGGACCACAAACACCACACGGTCACTCTGAGGACCACAAACACCACACGGGGTCACTCTGAGGACCACAAACACCACACGGGGTCACTCTGAGGACCACAAACACCACACGGGGTCACTCTGAGGACCACAAACACCACACGGGGTCACTCTGAGGACCACAAACACCACACGGGGTCACTCTGAGGACCACAAACACCACACGGGGTCACTCTGAGGACCACAAACACCACACGCGGGTCACTCTGAGGACCACAAACACCACACGCGGGTCACTCTGAGGACCGCGACACGCGGGGCACCCTGAGGACCACAAACACCACACGCGGGTCACTCTGAGGACCACAAACACGGGTCACCCTGAGGACCACAAACACGGGTCACCCTGAGGACCACAAACACGGGTCACCCTGAGGACCACAAACACGGGTCACCCTGAGGACCACAAACACGGGTCACCCTGAGGACCACAAACACGGGTCACCCTGAGGACCACAAACACGGGTCACTCTGAGGACCACAAACACGGGTCACTCTGAGGACCACAAACACCACACGGGTCAGAGATAAAGCTGCCATGACTCCTTTTAAGTAACTCTACCTTAAGGGCCCGTCTCACCGGCCTGGAGACCAGTCGGAGACCAGCTGGAGACCAGTCGGAGACCACACAGAGACGCCGCTGAAATCTAACCCTATTGTTTTCACCCAGACTTCCTGGGGACTAGCCTCATCTCCAGGGGACGTCTCGGAGACTTCTCTGTGACCAGCGGCGTCTCCAGTCAGGCCGAGTTGCGGAGACGTTGCCGTCAGTCTGCGACGTCTCTGCAACTCTCCGGTGAGACGCCCTTTACTTTAGTCCAGATTAAGTCGTTTTAGTTTCAGATTCCCGGTGAAAGCGGCGCCTAAAGGTCAACGTGCCGTAGCTCCGCCCCTCGTCTCTGATCGTGGTCGAACACAGTGAGATCCAGCGATTTAAATGATACGAGGCTCTGTTTCACTGACGTTCACCTGTTTAGTCCCTTCTGTAGTTTTCACGAGTGGATGTGCTGAACTCTCACCTCTCCCCGAAGGACACGTCGAAGTTCTCGATGCGGATGTCGTAGCTGCGGTTCTTGCCGCTCAGGTCGACTTTGCTGTCCTTCTTATTGCTGGACTGACTCGCCGACGCCTCCTCCAGGACACTGCGGGGACGACAGGGAGAGGAGTTTGTAACAGCAGCCCCAGGTGTGTCCGGCTGCCATGGACTTTCCTCTGCGGGACTTTGTGATGAATACCAGATTCCCTTCACAATTTCTCCTACATTTTCGTATTTTTTTCACCTTTTTCCCAAAATGTTTCTCCTACATTTCCCCATTTTAAACCGCATTTTAAATTCCCCCCTCGTAGACGACCCTGATATCGTGAGCAGGAGCGACGTACACGGGGGCGGTGGGTTTCTGCGAGTCCTTCTCGTTCCGCCGCTCGTGCTTGGCCTTGAGTTTCGCCTCCGCCTTCTCCAGCTTCTTGGCGTCGACCGTCTGGACAAACACACACAGGGTTAAAGGGCAGGACACGAGCTGGACGAGCGAGAGCCCGGGACACTCACCGTGTTCTGAGGCCGCTTCATCATCCAGATGCCCTGCACGTCGTTGACCTCCGTGTCTGGAACCACAGCGTCCATTAGACTCACGATATATCGGATATCGCAGTATCGGTGTATCGAAAGAAAATAACCAACGATCACGATATTTAACCTCTTAACCCCCGCCTGAACCGAGCACATGTTCTCCAGTTCAGTCTTACCCAAATCTAAAAGCGTCGCGACAATGACACAAGGATAAGGTCTTAGCTTTCAAATGAGGCGTTACTCTGGCCTGTAGGCTGTGAACTCCAGTCAAAAAGATTTAGATTTGGGTAAAACTGAACTGGAGAAAATGTCGGGGTTAGAGGACCAGGCCCGTGTTTTCCAGACTGAGATCTGTTCTTACCTGAGCTTAGACGAGTTGATACTCACCTGTCTGGTCTTTGTGTGCGTGCTCAGTCAACAGACCAAAGATGTTGTTAGCGTTTGGCCTCCCCAGTATATTCCTATGGCTCCAAACGGGGTGAAGTTCGAAGCGACCGCGCTCTTCCACAGGCACAAAGACCAGACAGGTCTAAGCTCAGGTAAGAACAGATCTCAGTCTGGAAAACACGGACCTTTAAGATCCACCAGGAGAACTGTGTGTGTGTGTGACAGGGATTAGTCCCAGTGCTGCCCTCTGCTGTTCAGACTGAATACTGATCATTTTAGCCTCTATTGAACGAGTGCAGCAGAGAGTGGGGCAGAGGGTGGAGCAGAGGGTGGAGCAGAGGGTGGAGCAGAGAGTGGAGCAGAGAGTGGAGCAGAGGGTGGAGCAGAGGGTGGGGCAGAGGGTGGGGCAGAGGGAGGGGCAGAGGGAGGAGCACAGGGTGGAGCAGAGGGAGGAGTCGTGCAGAGTCTTACGGGCGTGAGCGCTGATCTGCGACAGCTGAACCGGAGCGTCCAACAGAACCTGCTTCCGGGCGCCGTGACAGTTGTTCCTGAAGAAACATCAGAGTTGAAAAGTTAAAAGAGCTTTTTACAAACGCAGTAGAACATGTGGATCCATGTGACTGAAGATCCCACAGCTCCGTCCCGCTGCCCGTGAGGCGGAGTGAGCTCTACCCAGGTCTCCAGCGGATACGAGGAGGCCACATGTCTGACCCACATGGAGCCGGAGTAAAGAGGCACCTACATTTTGAGAGAGTTGAACATCTGCAGACAGATGTCCCGGACGTCGTCCTCGTTCTTTACGTCGGGGGACACTTCCTGCAGAACTCCTCCCACGGCCTCGAAAACCTCCTCTCCATCCTCGAAGTCAGAGCCGCAGTTCTCCAACACGCCTGCAGGGAGGAAGCCAGAGCCTTATATGGAAGTGACCACACTCACACGCCTGCCACAGCATCGCCTTCAGTCATGTGACCTTATTCATCTGTGCTATAAACCACGTCCCGTTACCATAGTTACCACAATGGCCAGTTTACAATGTTGTGACGCAGCAGCAGCAGAGTGAGTGGCAGGTGCTCTGATATGCAATGTTTACGGTTCTATTTAGAAACATCCTAAACGCAACATCTGCAACTTCTCTGAACAGAAATAACTCACACACAGACGGGCTTTTAAATCAACATTTACAAAACTGTTCAATCAAGAAACTTAGTAACTTCACGATTTTTGTTATTTCAGACCCAACATTCACACCATTTTCACGTCATCTGTCTCTGATGACTTTACCATCATTACCATCATAACTATTTGTAATTTTAGGCGTAGAAATCTCAGGAAACATGGCAGTTTAAAGTGTGTCAACGCATTATAGAACTATGAATCACAGTTGCGATGCATCTTTGAGACATTTTATCCACTTTTCATCTGTACATCAGGTTACATTTCGTGTTGTTTAAAGTCGATACGCATGAATCCCGGTCCTGACACGTGAAACATCACTCAGACCGAAACATTTCAGGATTTATCCACAGTTTTCGGCTCCAAACCCGGGCCACGCCGCGCGCAGAGCCGGTATCTGCTCCGTTAGCATTAGCTCGTTAGCCGACGCGCCTCCTGCTCCGGCTCTTTCCGCTTTCTAAACCCCACGCGGGACACTGACAGCCCCGTGGCCGGGCCCGGGCGCTCCTGGGCCGGCTGTGGAGGAGCAGGGGAGCGGGTCGGTACCTGTGATGTAGTCGAAGAGCTCCGTGTCGATCTCCGGGAACTCGCTCTTCAGGATGTCCACGTACGACGCCATGATACCCGCTCCGCCAGGGACTGCGCATGCGCATGCGATATGCGACAAAAGCCGGGGGCATGACGGGAAATGGAGTTCAGAGTCACTTTTAACAGTTAGGAAAACACTCAAAAATAGTTTGAAGTAATTAAACTGGAAACAAAATAGAAATAACTGGAAATCTCCAACTTCCCTAAAGATATTAACCCCTTATCCCCCACCTTAACCATGCACATTTTTTCCACTTTGGCTTTACTTTACCCAAGGGGATTAAAACATGAAATGTTGAAATTATTTAAAATCTGCACTTTTCTTTTGTTTTTCTTTCTTCCAGGCTTGGCTCTGCGCATGCGCCCTGCAGCTTTGGGTGGCTAGCCTGCGTTAGCCTCTTGGAGCTAACAGCCGGAGCTCTGCGCATGCGCCCTGCAGCTTGGGGCGGCTAGCCTGCGTTAGCCTCTTGGAGCTAACAGCCGGAGCTCTGCGCATGCGCCCTGCAGCTTGGGGTGGCTAGCCTGTTAGCCGTTGAGCTAACAGCCGGAGCGTGTAATGGCGGCCTCGGTGCTACTGGGGTCTGCTGCTGACAACACCGGCCACAGCCTCACCTCAGGCGGACAAGGGAACGCCCTGACCGCGGGCACGGGCCACCACCACCTCCCCCCGGGCCATCACGGCATCGCTGCCCCCTGGAACCGCTCCCTGGACCGGGCTCTGGAGGAGGCAGCGGCCACCGGGAGCCTCAACCTCAGCGGCAGGAAACTGAAGGAGTTCCCCCCGGGAGCTGCCAACCACGACCTGACGGACACCACCAGAGCGGGTAAGAGAGCTCCTCAGGCCGGGCACGGAGCTCCACAGGCAGGGGGGAATGTGAGAGACACCCGGGGCAGGTCTCGAGCGGCTTTGTTCCCACTTTTATCCCGCTTTTGTGGAGTTTTTACCGGAGGCGAACTTCAACTGTTGCGTCAAACTTAGCATCCCATCCAGAGCCGTGCCCTTTCCCATTGTTTTTACCGCCGAGCTTCCGTCGTGCACAGCTACAATCGCAGTGATTGAGTTATTTAACACACGTTCTGTGTTTTTATTGGTGTGTTTATACATTTGCGGACGGTTTGGTTACTTATGAGCCCAAACAGAAGTTCCACAGTTGAAAACATAGCATCCCTTTGGAAGTGATGTCAACTCCAGCTTCCGTTTCCCTCTTCGGGCCTGTTGACTATAAATATCAACTCTATGCCCAGTGCGAACGCTCAGCCGAATAACAGTGGTTAAAGTAGTTGGAACAGATGGTGTTTTTGACAGAACAAAACGGATTTGTCCTTAACTTCAGGGAAACTGGTGGAAACCGAATTGTACTGAAAGATCCAAAGTGAAAATAAGCTCTTAAATGAACTATGTTACTTTATGAAACAGTTCGGTTTTGTGTCCAGGCTGGAATGACCACTTTGTGCCTTAACCAAGCACATTTTCTCCAATTCGGCTTTGCCCAAATCTTCACAGCTAAAAGGTCACATTCTGACCTGTGTTGTTTGCATGTTCTCCTCGGGTCTGCGTAGGTTTCCTCCGGGTACTACCACTAAAACATGTACAATAGGCTCCCCCCTGTGGCCAGGACTCCCCTGAAAAAGAGATGCTTAGTCTCAGTGGGACTTTCCTGGTTAAATAAAGGTCAATAAAGAAAAGCTTCTTTGACCTGGGAGTTTACAGCCTGTAGGCCAGTGGAACGCCTCATTCGAAAGCTAAGGGCTGAGCTCTTGTTTTTTTGGTCATATTTTCGTCACTTCCTTTTTGTGGCTTTATTAACGTTACATTGTGTTAATTTGGTCGACTCAAATGTTAAGTGATATTTTATGACTAATATTGGACTCAAACTAAATTAAAAGTTTTACATGAGACTAAAATCTGACTAAATGAGAAACTAAAATCATCCAAACGTCTCGAACCGTCTGAAAGAGCCTCATTTTAAATCCTCCGCCAAGCAGCAGCTCTGAGCGTTGTTCATGAAGCAGACGGCTTTGATTCAATATTGTAATAAAGATTATAAATGTAAAGTAAATCATTTTCTTCCATTTTAGTCTAGTTTTAGTCGACTAAAACTAGACTAAAATTGAAGAAAATAATTTGACTAAATCTCGAGTAAAGTTAAATTACATTTTCATCAAAAGACTAAAACTAAATTAACATATGTCAAAATGAACACTGGTACATTACATGCTAGAAAACAAGGAAGCTTTGTAGGTCTTAGCTTTCAAATGAGGGCTGGGCTGTAAACTCCCAGGTCAATGAAGCTTTTAGATTTGGGTAAAGCTGACCTGGAGAAGCGCTCGGTTCAGGCGGGGGGTAAGAGGTTAAAGATCGAGTTTATCTGAAGCCGAGTCTGGTCGGGCTGGTCTCGAGGGTTTTATCGTGTCGTTGTGTGTGAGGATTTATGAAGCAAAAAGAGAACATTCCCGCTGGTTTCAGACGTACATAATCTGCCTGATGTTTCATCCTCAGATTGATGTTGATTATTCAGTGGGACATTTGCATGTTGATATAAATGTTGTTATAAGAGCGATAACCAGACTGTCCGGCTCTTCCTGCTTTTCAAAGCAGAGAAACTAAACTCTTAACGATTTATTACGGATGTGATAAACGGGTTGAGTGGGTTCATTAAAGCCATGAGTCTAATGTGGTTATTATGTGGAACGTACCTGGAAGACTGAGAGCGGGCGGGAGCAGGAACGTACCTGGGCGACTGAGAGCGAGCAGGAACGTACCTGGGCGACTGAGAGCGGACAGGAACGTACCTGGAAGACTGAGAGCGAACAGGAACGTACCTGGGCGACTGAGAGCGGACAGGAACGTACCTGGAAGACTGAGAGCGAACAGGAACGTACCTGGGCGACTGAGAGCGGACAGGAACGTACCTGGACGACTGAGAGCGAGCAGGAACAGGAACGTACCTGGGCGACTGAGAGCGGGCGGGAGCAGGAACGTACCTGGAAGACTGAGAGCGAACAGGAACGTACCTGGGCGACTGAGAGCGGACAGGAACGTACCTGGACGACTGAGAGCGAACAGGAACGTACCTGGACGACTGAGAGCGGGCGGGAACAGGAACGTACCTGGGCGACTGAGAGCGAACAGGAACGTACCTGGGCGACTGAGAGCGAACAGGAACGTACCTGGGCGACTGAGAGCGGGCGGGACCAGGCGTGAGGTCAGATAATGCCCGCGGGTTTGAGTCGGGCTGCAGGAAATTAAAACTGAGCTTCAGATGTGACACGGGTGAGCAATGAGGCCGATGTTAAAGAGGTCAAACACGGGGCACATACGGGTGAGCAATGAGGCCGATGTTAAAGAGGTCAAACACGGGGCACATACGGGTGAGCAATGAGGCCGATGTTAAAGAGGTCAAACACGGGGCACATACGGGTGAGCAATGAGGCCGATGTTAAAGAGGTCAAACGCGGGGCACATACGGGTGAGCAATGAGGCCGATGTTAAAGAGGTCAAACACGGGGCACATACGGGTGAGCAATGAGGCCGATGTTAAAGAGGTCAAACACGGGGCACATACGGGTGAGCAATGAGGCCGATGTTAAAGAGGTCAAACACGGGGCACATACGGGTGAGCAATGAGGCCGATGTTAAAGAGGTCAAACACGGGGCACATACGGGTGAGCAATGAGGCCGATGTTAAAGAGGTCAAACGCGGGGCACATACGGGTGAGCAATGAGGCCGATGTTAAAGAGGTCAAACGCGGGGCACATACGGGTGAGCAATGAGGCCGATGTTAAAGAGGTCAAACGCGGGGCACATACGGGTGAGCAATGAGGCCGATGTTAAAGAGGTCAAACACGGGGCACATACGGGTGAGCAATGAGGCCGATGTTAAAGAGGTCAAACGCGGGGCACATACGGGTGAGCAATGAGGCCGATGTTAAAGAGGTCAAACGCGGGGCACATACGGGTGAGCAATGAGGCCGATGTTAAAGAGGTCAAACACGGGGCACATACGGGTGAGCAATGAGGCCGATGTTAAAGAGGTCAAACGCGGGGCACATACGGGTGAGCAATGAGGCCGATGTTAAAGAGGTCAAACGCGGGGCACATACGGGTGAGCAATGAGGCCGATGTTAAAGAGGTCAAACGCGGGGCATCTAAAGCTATTCTATTCCTTTTCAAACGATTGCCTGGAAACTGGGGCGAATATAATTTTCCAAGCGAAACGTCTTCAGTGAAGGTTCTTGAGTCCTCACCTGGACTCTGTAGTTGAAGATGTTTCTGTTCATTTGTGTGTTTGTACAAACCTGGCCTGTTGTCGCTGTAAGAGAACTTTACATTTCCTGACCATGAGTGAAGTGGCGATGTCGGGCGGTGCGGTGCATTATGGGTAAGGAAGGCAAAGCCATGAGGAGATCTTTGGACCATCTGATGATTCAGCTTCTAGTCTAGTGCGTTGTGACAAAACAAAAACAGACAGAAATGGACAGAACGAAGAGAAACACATTTCAGATGAATATATAAATATAAAGTCAGAAGTCCAGGGTCTGAAACTGTGGCCAATATCTCAGAATATTTAAACCTGAGGAACCTCTCTGCACCGGCTTCGTAATGAAACACATCTACGGAGGGAGGAGTATTTTTTTATTCACGAAAATCCTGGCATTTTGACGTGAAAAACCAAGACCATTTTATAACCTGACCGTCAATATTTGAGGATTCTATGGCCGTGAAAAGCATCGAGATGCAGAACGTACGAGCAGTGGAGGCAGACGGGGGGATGGGACGGAATATCGCGATACAAAACGTGACGAAACGCATCCAGTAATTTTATTTAAAAAGCGCTTTACAAGTTCGATGTATTATTATTATCATTATTATTATTATTAGATGAAATAAATATACATATATCCGGGGAACGGTGCAGTGCGTCGTCACGTTAGTCACGGGTATGATGTTAGTTTTTCTGAAGAAGAGCCTGAGATACGTGAACCTCGGGTCAGAGCAGCACCAAGGGAGGGTTCCTGTGTTTCCCTGTGTTCAACTGAAACACAAATAAACACGTTGTTGTTACACAGTAATACTTATTTCTTTTTTGATATCGTATCGTGAGTTTAAGTGTATCGTCCCGTCCCTAGAACCCAGGGATTTCAAGAGTCAAAACGATGTCTCTCATTACTCTGTGTGATGGGACGTTCCTCTGTGTGATGGGACGTTCCTCTGTGTGATGGGACGTTCCTCTGTGTGATGGGACGTTCCTCTGTGTGATGGATGTTCCTCTGTGTGATGGATGTTCCTCTGTGTGATGGATGTTCCTCTGTGTGATGGGACGTTCCTCTGTGTGATGGGACGTTCCCCTGTGTGATGGGACGTTCCTCTGTGTGATGGGATGTTCCCCTGTGTGATGGACGTTCCCCTGTGTGATGGGATGTTCCCCTGTGTGATGGATGTTCCTCTGTGTGATGGACGTTCCCCTGTGTGACGGGACGTTCCTCTGTGTGATGGGACGGTCCTCTGTGTGATGGGATGTTCCCCTGTGTGATGGATGTTCCTCTGTGTGATGGATGTTCCTCTGTGTGATGGGACGTTCCCCTGTGTGACGGATGTTCCTCTGTGTGACGGGACGTTCCTCTGTGTGATGGGATGTTCCTCTGTGTGATGGATGTTCCTCTGTGTGATGGATGTTCCTCTGTGTGATGGATGTTCCCCTGTGTGATGGATGTTCCTCTGTGTGATGGATGTTCCTCTGTGTGATGGATGTTCCTCTGTGTGATGGGACGTTCCCCTGTGTGATGGGACGTTCCTCTGTGTGATGGGACGTTCCTCTGTGTGATGGGACGTTCCTCTGTGTGATGGGACGTTCCTCTGTGTGATGGGACGTTCCCCTGTGTGATGGGACGTTCCTCTGTGTGATGGGATGTTCCCCTGTGTGATGGACGTTCCCCTGTGTGATGGGATGTTCCCCTGTGTGATGGATGTTCCTCTGTGTGATGGACGTTCCCCTGTGTGACGGGACGTTCCTCTGTGTGATGGGACGGTCCTCTGTGTGATGGGATGTTCCCCTGTGTGATGGATGTTCCTCTGTGTGATGGATGTTCCTCTGTGTGATGGGACGTTCCCCTGTGTGACGGGACGTTCCTCTGTGTGACGGGACGTTCCTCTGTGTGATGGGATGTTCCTCTGTGTGATGGATGTTCCTCTGTGTGATGGATGTTCCTCTGTGTGATGGATGTTCCTCTGTGTGATGGGACGTTCCCCTGTGTGACGGGACGTTCCTCTGTGTGACGGGACGTTCCTCTGTGTGATGGGATGTTCCTCTGTGTGATGGGATGGTCCTCTGTGTGATGGGATGTTCCTCTGTGTGATGGGATGGTCCTCTGTGTGATGGAGTGTTCCTCTGTGTGATGGGATGTTCCCCTGTGTGATGGATGTTCCTCTGTGTGATGGATGTTCCCCTGTGTGATGGATGTTCCTCTGTGTGATGGATGTTCCTCTGTGTGATGGATGTTCCTCTGTGTGATGGATGTTCCTCTGTGTGATGGGACGTTCCCCTGTGTGATGGGACGTTCCTCTGTGTGATGGGACGTTCCTCTGTGTGATGGGACGTTCCTCTGTGTGATGGGACGTTCCTCTGTGTGATGGGACGTTCCCCTGTGTGATGGGACGTTCCTCTGTGTGATGGGATGTTCCCCTGTGTGATGGACGTTCCCCTGTGTGATGGGATGTTCCCCTGTGTGATGGATGTTCCTCTGTGTGATGGACGTTCCCCTGTGTGACGGGACGTTCCTCTGTGTGATGGGACGGTCCTCTGTGTGATGGGATGTTCCCCTGTGTGATGGATGTTCCTCTGTGTGATGGATGTTCCTCTGTGTGATGGGACGTTCCCCTGTGTGACGGGACGTTCCTCTGTGTGACGGGACGTTCCTCTGTGTGATGGGATGTTCCTCTGTGTGATGGGATGTTCCCCTGTGTGATGGATGTTCCTCTGTGTGATGGATGTTCCTCTGTGTGATGGATGTTCCTCTGTGTGATGGGACGTTCCCCTGTGTGACGGGACGTTCCTCTGTGTGACGGGACGTTCCTCTGTGTGATGGGATGTTCCTCTGTGTGATGGGATGGTCCTCTGTGTGATGGGATGTTCCTCTGTGTGATGGGATGGTCCTCTGTGTGATGGATGTTCCTCTGTGTGATGGATGTTCCTCTGTGTGATGGATGTTCCTCTGTGTGATGGATGTTCCTCTGTGTGATGGGGTGTTCCCCTGTGTGATGGATGTTCCTCTGTGTGATGGATGTTCCTCTGTGTGATGGATGTTCCTCTGTGTGATGGATGTTCCTCTGTGTGATGGATGTTCCTCTGTGTGATGGGTGTTCCTCTGTGTGATGGATGTTCCTCTGTGTGATGGATGTTCCTCTGTGTGATGGATGTTCCCCTGTGTGATGGATGTTCCTCTGTGTGATGGATGTTCCTCTGTGTGACGGGACGTTCCTCTGTATTAACACCCTGGTGGTTTTCGTTTCAGACCTGTCGAGGAATCGTCTGCCGGAGCTTCCAGTAGAAGTTTGTGTCTTTGTTTCTCTGGAGTCTCTGAACCTGTATCAGAACTGTCTGCGCTCGCTCCCCGAGAGCCTGGTGCACCTGCAGGCGCTCACCTGCCTCAACATCAGGTACTGCCCCGGGATATAATAATAATAATAATAATAATAATAATAATAATAATAATAATAATAATAATAATAATAATAATAGTGCATGGGTTTTGGACACTTAAAGATGATTATTCATTCCCTCCAGACTCAGTGTTTCTGTGAGATGTTTCTGTGAGACGTTTCGGTGAGGCGTTTCGGTGAGACGTTTCGGTGAGACGTTTCTGTGAGACGTTTCCGTGAGACGTTTCTGTGAGACGTTTCTGTGAGACGTTTCTGT
Source organism: Proterorhinus semilunaris (assembly GCA_021464625.1). NCBI lineage: Eukaryota > Metazoa > Chordata > Actinopteri > Gobiiformes > Gobiidae > Proterorhinus > Proterorhinus semilunaris. The sequence goes on along the minus strand of CM038354.1, from coordinate 36,855,646 downwards.
GAGACGTGTCTGTGAGACGTGTCCGTGAGACGTGTCCGTGAGACGTTTCTGTGAGACGTTTCCGTGAGACGTTTCTGTGAGACGTTTCTGTAAGACGTTTCTGTGAGACGTTTCTGTGAGACGTGTCCGTGAGACGTTTCTGTGAGACGTTTCTGTGAGACGTTTCTGTGAGACGTGTCTGTGAGACGTTTCTGTGAGACGTTTCTGTGAGACGTTTCTGTGAGACGTTTCTGTGAGACGTTTCTGTGAGACGTTTCTGTGAGACGTTTCTGTGAGACGTTTCTGTGAGATGTGTCTGTGAGACGTTTCTGTGAGACGTTTCTGTGAGACGTTTCTGTGAGACGTTTCTGTGAGACGTGTCTGTGAGACGTGTCTGTGAGACGTTTCCGTGAGATGTTTCTGTGAGATGTTTCTGTGAGACGTTTCTGTGAGACGTGTCTGTGAGACGTGTCTGTGAGATGTTTCCGTGAGATGTTTCTGTGAGATGTTTCCGTGAGATGTTTCCGTGAGATGTTTCCGTGAGATGTTTCCGTGAGATGTTTCCGTGAGATGTTTCCGTGAGATGTTTCCGTGAGACGTGTCTGTGAGACGTTTCTGTGAGACGTTTCTGTGAGACGTTTCTGTGAGACGTTTCTGTGAGACGTTTCTGTGAGACGTTTCTGTGAGATGTTTCTGTGAGATGTTTCTGTGAGATGTTTCTGTGAGACGTGTCTGTGAGACGTGTCTGTGAGATGTTTCCGTGAGATGTTTCTGTGAGATGTTTCTGTGAGATGTTTCTGTGAGATGTTTCCGTGAGATGTTTCTGTGAGATGTTTCTGTGAGATGTTTCCGTGAGATGTTTCCGTGAGATGTTTCCGTGAGATGTTTCTGTGAGACGTGTCTGTGAGACGTTTCTGTGAGACGTTTCTGTGAGACGTTTCTGTGAGACGTTTCTGTGAGACGTTTCTGTGAGATGTTTCTGTGAGATGTTTCTGTGAGATGTTTCTGTGAGATGTTTCCGTGAGATGTTTCCGTGAGATGTTTCTGTGAGACGTTTCTGTGAGACGTGTCTGTGAGACGTTTCTGTGAGATGTTTCTGTGAGATGTTTCTGTGAGACGTGTCTGTGAGACGTTTCTGTGAGATGTTTCTGTGAGATGTTTCTGTGAGATGTTTCTGTGAGATGTTTCCGTGAGATGTTTCCGTGAGATGTTTCTGTGAGACGTTTCTGTGAGACGTTTCTGTGAGACGTGTCTGTGAGACGTTTCTGTGAGATGTTTCTGTGAGACGTTTCTGTGAGACGTGTCTGTGAGACGTGTCTGTGAGACGTGTCCGTGAGACGTTTCTGTGAGACGTTTCCGTGAGACGTTTCTGTGAGACGTGTCTGTGAGACGTTTCTGTGAGATGTTTCTGTGAGATGTTTCTGTGAGATGTGTCTGTGAGATGTTTCTGTGAGATGTTTCTGTGAGATGTTTCTGTGAGATGTTTCTGTGAGATGTTTCTGTGAGACGTGTCTGTGAGACGTTTCCGTGAGATGTGTCTGTGAGACGTTTCTGTGAGATGTGTCTGTGAGACGTTTCTGTGAGATGTGTCTGTGAGACGTGTCTGTGAGACGTTTCTGTGAGACGTTTCCGTGAGACGTTTCTGTGAGACGTGTCTGTGAGACGTGTCCGTGAGACGTTTCTGTGAGACGTTTCCGTGAGACGTTTCTGTGAGACGTGTCTGTGAGACGTTTCTGTGAGATGTTTCTGTGAGATGTTTCTGTGAGATGTGTCTGTGAGATGTTTCTGTGAGATGTTTCTGTGAGATGTTTCTGTGAGATGTTTCTGTGAGATGTTTCTGTGAGACGTGTCTGTGAGACGTTTCCGTGAGATGTGTCTGTGAGACGTTTCTGTGAGATGTGTCTGTGAGACGTTTCTGTGAGATGTGTCTGTGAGACGTGTCTGTGAGATGTGTCTGTGAGATGTGTCTGTGAGACGTTTCCGTGAGACGTTTCTGTGAGACGTTTCTGTGAGACGTTTCTGTGAGACGTTTCCATGAGATGTTTCGGTGAGATGTTGAGACTCTCTGGATCAACACGTTTAATCTGTTTATGAAACATGTGAAGTTTAAAGGAGGAATGAAAATAGTCTTAGTCTGTGTAGGCTCTCGATCGTACAGGAGATGTTTATCTTCAGTTCTTTAAAGTGTTGGTTTCTGACCCTCTCTCTGTCTCTGCAGCCGGAACCAGCTCTCAGTGCTGCCCCCTGTGGTCTGCTCGCTGCCACTGAAGGTGCTCATCGCCTGCAACAACAAACTGGTGTCTCTGCCCGAGGAGCTGGGCCAACTGCGCCACCTCAGCGAACTGGTGAGTGCCACAGTGTGTGCAGCAGGTGCCCCCTGACCACAGGGTCGCTGGTTACAGCCACAGTGAGCAGCAGGAGCCCCCTGACCACAGGGTCGCTGGTTACAGTCTCAGTGAGCAGCAGGAGCCCCCTGACCAGAGGGTCGCTGGTTACAGTCTCAGTGAGCAGCAGGAGCCCCATGACCACAGGGTCGCTGGTTACAGCCACAGTGAGCAGCAGGAGCCCCCTGACCAGAGGGTCGCTGGTTACAGTCACAGTGTGTGCAGCAGGAGCCCCCTGACCACAGGGTCGCTGGTTACAGTCTCAGTGAGCAGCAGGAGCCCCCTGACCAGAGGGTCGCTGGTTACAGTCTCAGTGAGCAGCAGGAGCCCCATGACCAGAGGGTCGCTGGTTACAGCCACAGTGAGCAGCAGGAGCCCCCTGACCACAGGGTCGCTGGTTACAGTCTCAGTGAGCAGCAGGAGCCCCATGACCAGAGGGTCGCTGGTTACAGCCACAGTGAGCAGCAGGAGCCCCCTGACCAGAGGGTCGCTGGTTACAGTCACAGTGAGCAGCAGGAGCCCCATGACCAGAGGGTCGCTGGTTACAGCCACAGTGAGCAGCAGGAGCCCCATGACCAGAGGGTCGCTGGTTACAGCCACAGTGAGCAGCAGGAGCCCCCTGACCAGAGGGTCGCTGGTTACAGTCTCAGTGAGCAGCAGGAGCCCCCTGACCACAGGGTCGCTGGTTACAGTCTCAGTGAGCAGCAGGAGCCCCCTGACCAGAGGGTCGCTGGTTACAGTCTCAGTGAGCAGCAGGAGCCCCATGACCACAGGGTCGCTGGTTACAGCCACAGTGAGCAGCAGGAGCCCCCTGACCAGAGGGTCGCTGGTTACAGTCACAGTGTGTGCAGCAGGAGCCCCCTGACCACAGGGTCGCTGGTTACAGTCTCAGTGAGCAGCAGGAGCCCCCTGACCAGAGGGTCGCTGGTTACAGTCTCAGTGAGCAGCAGGAGCCCCATGACCAGAGGGTCGCTGGTTACAGCCACAGTGAGCAGCAGGAGCCCCCTGACCACAGGGTCGCTGGTTACAGTCTCAGTGAGCAGCAGGAGCCCCATGACCAGAGGGTCGCTGGTTACAGCCACAGTGAGCAGCAGGAGCCCCCTGACCAGAGGGTCGCTGGTTACAGTCACAGTGAGCAGCAGGAGCCCCATGACCAGAGGGTCGCTGGTTACAGCCACAGTGAGCAGCAGGAGCCCCATGACCAGAGGGTCGCTGGTTACAGTCACAGTGAGCAGCAGGAGCCCCCTGACCAGAGGGTCGCTGGTTACAGTCACAGTGAGCAGCAGGAGCCCCCTGACCAGAGGGTCGCTGGTTACAGTCTCAGTGAGCAGCAGGAGCCCCCTGACCAGAGGGTCGCTGGTTACAGTCACAGTGTGTGCAGCAGGAGCCCCCTGACCACAGGGTCGCTGGTTACAGTCTCAGTGAGCAGCAGGAGCCCCCTGACCAGAGGGTCGCTGGTTACAGTCACAGTGTGTGCAGCAGGAGCCCCCTGACCACAGGGTCGCTGGTTACAGTCTCAGTGAGCAGCAGGAGCCCCATGACCAGAGGGTCGCTGGTTACAGTCACAGTGAGCAGCAGGAGCCCCCTGACCAGAGGGTCGCTGGTTACAGTCACAGTGAGCAGCAGGAGCCCCCTGACCAGAGGGTCGCTGGTTACAGTCTCAGTGAGCAGCAGGAGCCCCCTGACCAGAGGGTCGCTGGTTACAGTCACAGTGTGTGCAGCAGGAGCCCCCTGACCAGAGGGTCGCTGGTTACAGCCACAGTGAGCAGCAGGAGCCCCCTGACCAGAGGGTCGCTGGTTACAGTCTCAGTGAGCAGCAGGAGCCCCCTGACCAGAGGGTCGCTGGTTACAGTCTCAGTGAGCAGCAGGAGCCCCCTGACCAGAGGGTCGCTGGTTACAGCCACAGTGTGTGCAGCAGGAGCCCCCTGACCAGAGGGTCGCTGGTTACAGTCACAGTTTGTGCAGCAGGAGTGACCAGAGGGTCACTGGTTACAGTCCATCCTGCTCAGTCACAAACGTGGATTAAAAGGAGACGCTGCAGGTGAAACATGGACTTTTCCTGCAGCGTCAGTTCAGACATTTGTGTCCAGTTTTCTCCTAAACTACAATCAGCCAAAACTCTCTTTACGACGTTTTGTCGCTTTGAGTCGGGGATTTTTTCCAGGAAGTGACTCCAACATTTCGCAACTGTTTGGAAAAAAATTCATAGATACCAATTTGAAACTTTCGCTGAACATTACTGATAAAAATGTTCCCTTGTTTTTTTGGGTTCAAAGCTGAATAAATCCGACTGGGATCTAGATATTGAAAAACCGTATAAATATACTAAAGTCTCCTAGATATTTGGGTTATAGCGTCTCGCCTTGTGCCTGAGGAGACGCTGAGCTCTGTTTCATGTGAATATCAGACGTTAGACCAGGTCCAGAACTCGCCCGTATAACCTCTGTGTTCCCTGCAGGACGTGAGCTGTAACGAGATCCAGACGCTGCCTTCTCAGGTCGGCCAGCTGGAGGCGCTGCGGGACCTGAACATCCGCCGGAACCACCTGGTCCGGCTGCCCCCAGGTACGAACCCACCCATACCTGTTTCATCAGTGTGTCTGGACTTTTCTATTGTTCTCCAACTGCCCCTAATGCCGAGTATTCTGACGGTGACCATTTAAAAAAAAAAAGTATGACGAGCCGGTTATAATAAAACATCATCCCACAGGCCGCATTTAGCCCCCGGGCCGCGAGTTTGAGACGTCAGATTTAGAATATGAAGAGGTATTTGTCCAAACTGATGTTCCCGTCTCCTTCAGAGTAACTTCATTAGAATAAGTGCCGACTCAAATATTTAATCACAGTTATTCTCCCGAACGTTGTAGTTACTCGGGATTAATCGCAAATGAATCACACATTTTGATCTGGTCTAAAGGTCCCGTATTCTGATTCTACTCGCCACCATCACGCTCATGTTTCTGAAGATCGTCTCCACTTTCTGACGCCGTTATGGGGAAATAATTAGACCATAGTTCATATGAGCTGAAGAGACGACTTTGAACTTTGGGACAGTTTTTGTTTCGTGCGAATCGGCCTCAGCAATTAAAGACATGAGCAACAAACTAAAGCTAGAAATCAGTTACCATGGTTACCGCCTCAGTTGAAACGATCGGCTCTTTAGGATGTGGCGACGTCGCGCGAGTTTCCGGCGGCGCGTCGACTTTCAAATCGTTTAATCTGGAGCAGAAAGACGTCGCAGGAAAATCAAATACGTTTGGTTTTGGATGCGCAGGAGAAACGTCCCAAACACAGACTTATTATTATTCGACCATCAGTCCTCACTCCTCCCCGTTCACCACAATGACCACGTTCGACGGGGAAATCATGGCGGATTTACAGGCTCCTCCTCCCCTGCTGTGACGGAGCATGTTCCTAATGCAAAGGGCGGGATCTTCACTGTAGACTCCGCCCTCACGGGGCGTGGAGTTTGGTCGTAGCTGCGCCCACTCCGTTAGCTCTCATGCTAACGGAGTGTCAATCAAAGTCCGGCCCTCATTAATTATGCAAGATTTCTAAAATGTACCCAACAAAAAGCAGCCTGGTTTCTTGTAACTAACCCAGCGTTGTCACAGGAGGAATATCTAGCTGTAGAAAGTCTATGAAAATTAGAAACCAGGCTTTAAAGTTGTTTTTAACGTGTCTAAAGTGCAACGCGTTCCAATGGGAGACTAGCGGCGATATAGAGGTACGCAGAGCAGCCAGCGGCCATTGGTCCCAAAACACTGTGGCTCCTCCCGTTTCATGTCTCTGTCATAACAGCACAACTTTATATCACCAAAGTAGGGTTGGGCCATATCGTATCGCATATCGTTATCGTTCCTGGGGAAGCAGGAGAGACTGTTCTGAAACCTCCGCCTCACAGTGGCCACAGCTTATACAAAACCACAAGTTCCCCGGGTCACAAACGACGTTAATCACACAATAAGTGAAACTGAAGCCGTGACTAGTGAGATCTTTGTGACCTTCGACCCCCAGAGCTGTCGGAGCTGCCTCTCATTCGTCTGGATTTCTCCTGTAACAAAGTGACCCAGATCCCCGTGTGTTTCCGACGTTTGAACCAACTCCAGAGCATCGTCCTGGACAACAACCCGCTGCAGACGCCCCCCGCCCAGGTGAGCCGGATGCCCTTCCACCCCCCTCCTTTTCACACCTTCAACCCAAAAAACAAGGAGGAATTTTTTTTTAAATTTAACAAATTTATTCAAAAACTAAACCATGATCCAAAATCCCTCTGAGCAAATCTTTGGAACTAATGTGTCACAAAATAAAAGCACACATGTAAACCCGGATCCCGCCGTCGTTCGTGTGTGCAGGCCTGGTATCGAGTGAGGTGTTTGTGTCTTTGTTCTTTCAGATCTGTATGAAAGGAAAAGTGCACATTTTCAAATTCCTGAATCTGGAAGCGTCGAAATCTTCGTCCGAGCTGCCGGAGTTCGACCGGCGACCGCTCAACTACAACCACTGGTGAGAAACGCCCTTTCACAATAAGAGCCTCATATGAGAAACGCCCTTTCACAATGAGAGCCCCATGAAAAACGCACCCTTTCACAATAAGAGCCTCATATGAGAAACGCCCTTTCACAATAACAGCCCCATGAAAAACGCACCCTTTCACAGTAAGAGCCTCATGAGAAACACACCTTTTCACAATAAGAGCCTCATATGAGAAACACACCCTTTCACAATAAGAGCCTCATATGAGAAACACCCTGGTCGTATGTGACGTGTTCCTCATGTTCTCCTGGTCATATGTGACGTGTTCCTCATGTTCTCATGTTCTCCTGGTCATATGTGACGTGTTCCTCATGTTCTCCTGGTCATATGTGACGTGTTCCTCATGTTCTCATGTTCTCCTGGTCATATGTGACGTGTTCCTCATGTTCTCATGTTCTCCTGGTCGTATGTGACGTGTTCCTCATGTTCTCATGTTCTCCTGGTCATATGTGACGTGTTCCTCATGTTCTCATGTTCTCCTGGTCGTATGTTCCTCATGTTCTCCTGGTCGTATGTTCCTCATGTTCTCCTGGTCGTATGTTCCTCATGTTCTCGTGTGTGACGTGTTCTCATGTTCTCGTGTGTGACGTGTTCTCATGTTCTCGTGTGTGACGTGTTCTCATGTTCTCGTGTGTGACGTGTTCTCATGTTCTCGTGTGTGACGTGTTCTCATGTTCTCGTGTGTGACGTGTTCTCATGTTCTCGTATGTGACGTGTTCCTCATGTTCTCATGTTCTCCTGGTCGTATGTTCCTCATGTTCTGCAGTGCTGACGAGCTGTATCCTGGCCGTGGTTACGGGGCGCTGGACTCCGGCTTCAACAGCGTGGACAGTGGAGACAAACGCTGGTCTGGGAACGAGGTCAGTGTTCATGTTCAGCAGGTCCAGGTCCACAGCAGAGAAAAACTATTGTTTATTATTAAGGTACAGGAGATACTGAGACACAACATGTCTGCCATAAAAATATGTTTATTTGTTCATAAATAGTGATAAATCTTAGGTCATTATGCAGATGTTTTGATGTGGAGAATGTCCTCGCGTAGCAGCGTTTCAGACGCTCCACAGTGACTTGAGAAACCACAGAAGAACGCTCTAGTGTTGGGGTTAGCTCTTCGTGAGCTCTTCTTGTCATGGTGAGGTTCCCTGAGGTTCCCTGTGGTGTTTGCAGCCGTCAGAGGAGGACCTGTCGCTGAAGGTGGCGGAGCTGAGCAGAGATCACAGACACAGAGGAGCAGCTCTGCACAACGGCAACAACCGTGAGTCTTTACCACCAGGTGGCGCCGTCACTGCATTGAAGCTCTGAAATGTTCTGAGTAGGTCCCACAGACGTGTCGTGTCTCGCAGACGCAGAGACGGAGCAGATCGACTTCATCGACGGCTGTGTGACGGAGGAAGAGGAGGAGAGACGACCTCAGAGTCTGAGCTCACACAGTCTGAGCTCGCAGTTCATGGCCTACATTGAGAAGCGCATCACACGAGAGGTACGAATACTACTGATACTGCGAATACTACTGCAATGGATACAACGTGTATAACAGCAGCTCCTCGTGTGTGTTTCAGGCGTCTCCGGGGAAGAGCCGCACAGACGAGCGCCGGCTGCAACGGTGTGTTTCTGTGGACGATATCGAACAAAGTATCAAACAGGAACCAAAACATCTTCTCTCTGAAGATCAAGGTTTTGAAGCTGTTGGTCCAGGGACAGGAAGTGACCTGGTCGTTTCAGGTCCAATAAAGGAGTTTTTCCTCCTACTTTTGTCCAATTTTCTTTCTCCAATTTTTTTCTAAAAAATTTCTCAATTTATTTTTTCCCAATTTTCTCTTGTTTTCTCAATTTTTGTTCCCCTAATTTTTGCTATTTTTTACTATTTTTCCTCCACAATTTTTCCTTATTTTGGCCACATTTTCTCCCAGTTTTCACACATTTCTTGACGTTGGAGATGAACCTGACATTATAAACAGATCTTCTGCACATGATTGTTCTGTTTTCTGGTTCTAGACGACACATATTTAAGTATCGGTATCGTTAAAGTACTGGTAAAAAGCTCTAGCTCTGAGATAATAACTTTACTGTGTCTCTGCAGGAGTGTGGTGGATGGAGTCACGGCGCCCCCTGCCTCTCACACACAGGTACACACTGTTCCTCCATTTCTTTACGATCATTCTCTCAGATCAAACACAGACCGAGGATCCGTGTAAATGATTGATTACATTTATCTGTAGCTCCTGTTTGAGAAAGACGCTGTAGAAGTGGTAAAAGCTCATATTTTTGCTGCTTGATTTGGTCTTGGTCTGAATGAGGAGCTCACACTGATGTGGATACTCACGGATACAGAGTACTGATGCTCTCTGATAACACGTTTGTTCTGTCTGCGCAGAGGTCCGGTCCTGGTCCTGGAGGCGGGGGAGTGGAGAGGATGAGGAGAGAGGCTCAGTTCGCGGCGCAGAAATACGACGAAGAGCGTCACCGAAACAGAACGCACAACACCACGTACATGAAGGTACAGGCCCGACTGGGTTAATCTGCTTATAATCCCGACTTTCTCTGGTTTTAGTCCTGACTTCACGTGTTTTTAGTCCTGACTTCACGTGTTTTTAGTCCTGACTTCATGTTGTTGTTTTTTTTTTTCCAGCTCAAAGCGGCTCAGAGTCCGCCTAAGTCCAGTCCTGAGAGTGAGGTGAGTCCTGCGTCGTTATCCAGGTGTTCTCAGTGTTTGTGTACCCCCCTACCCCCGTCTCACCTGTCCCCATTTACCTGTGTACTCCCCTCCCCCCCCGTCTCACCTGTCCTTGTTTACCTGTGTACTCCCCTCCCCCCCCGTCTCACCTGTCCTTGTTTACCTGTGTACCCCCCTCCCCCCCGTCTCACCTGTCCCTGTTTACTTGTGTACTCCCCTCCTCCCCGTCTCACCTGTCCTTGTTTACCTGTGTACTCCCCTCCCCCCCCGTCTCACCTGTCCTTGTTTACCTGTGTACCCCCCTCCTCCCCGTCTCACCTGTCCCTGTTTACCTGTGTACTCCCGTCTCACCTGTCCTTGTTTACCTGTGTACCCCCCTCCTCCCCGTCTCACCTGTCCCTGTTTACTTGTGTACTCCCCTCCTCCCCGTCTCACCTGTCCCTGTTTACCTGTGTACTCCCGTCTCACCTGTCCTTGTTTACCTGTGTACTCCCGTCTCACCTGTCCCTGTTTACCTGTGTACTCCCGTCTCACCTGTCCTTGTTTACCTGTGTACTCCCGTCTCACCTGTCCTTGTTTACCTGTGTACTCCCGTCTCACCTGTCCCTGTTTACCTGTGTACTCCCGTCTCACCTGTCCCGTGTGTGGTTGTGCCGTAGAGCTTCCCCTCGCGGCGATGCACTCACACAGACGACTCAGCTCTGTTCATGGTAAGAAGTAAACTCCGGACTGAACTCGGGTTTATGCAACAAACTGGAACAGGAGCGTCTTTAAAACAAACGATGTTTATTCTGACGTTTTGTCGTTTTGAGCCGGAGAAGAAACTCACACATTAACATTTGTGGATTTTTTTAATTATTATTATGGAAAATGTTAGAAAATGTTGTATATAAATTTAGTCTTTTGTAATCCAAATATGGTCATTTCCTTTGTAGGAGACAGAGCGGCTAAAGACAGGAAGAAGAATAAGAAGGAACTTTTTTTATATAGCACCTTTCACAGATAAAATAACAGATGATATGAAATGTATTAAAACAGATTAAAGGAGTCTTTAAATCCCAGATCCATAAAATCAAAAACTTAAATTCCTTGTGATCCTTTTGTAAAGGAACTCGGTCTTTATTTCAGGAGTTGGGCTTAAATGAACCCATATGTAAAGCCTGTGCTGAAGTCGTTTGTTGCATAAATCATCTTTAATCTGACTGAGGTGAAGATTTCCTGAACTCCGTAACTGCATGAGCCCAGTTTCTGAGAACGTTCCTTCTCCTTCTCTCTGCTCGTTTATTTCATACATGCATCTGCTCAGCGTTTCCTTCACTGTCTTTGCTGTGGTTTGGACTTTGACACCAGTTCCTGTCCTGGTAGGGGAGGTGTGGCTTACGATTGTCCAGAGCCGTTCATTGTGCTGAATGTCTCTCATATGCGTCTGCACGTGGCCATAGCCAATCGTATCCTCGTATCAGACGACATGTGACGTGCTGAACATTCGAGCTAAACTGTTCAGGACACGGCCTTGATCCAAGATGGCGTCTGCTGCTGTCATGTTGGATCTGTAAATAAAGTTTGACTTTTTTTTTTCCGTAAACAAAGCGTCCGTATGTGGAATAGCGCGTCATCATCTTGCCGTCCGTCCTCCTCCTGCGATTGGTCCCAAATCCATGTGAAGCCACGGCGCCCAGGCTGCGGGGCAGTTCCTCCTGACACGGTCTGGGGGGGTTCTCAGGCTGATGACACCAACACCGTGAAGCACAAACTTAAATCATGGACCAGAAACATTGACTCTCACAACCAGGAAGAAGTCTTTAGAAAAGCTCAGTGAAAGCGGGTCATCCCGTCGCTCCTCGGGGGGGCAGAGGTCCTCTCGTCTGCCCCGTCTCTCTGGTTTCCAACTATTAACTAGTGTTTGAACAAATCATATCCTTATCCCGGGATATGATTTGTATGTGGACACAGGGGCAGGTGCTTAAAAAGTCAAATGAAATGAACGATGTAACTTGCCTGAGTAGATCATAGTTGTGAGGATATTAGCATGATGCTAAAAAAACATCTTTGGATTCATCGTCCCAATCGGTTTAAGGGTGTCAATTATATCGTCAAATACATCGATATCGTGACATTTCTTTTTTATATCGCCCTACTACAGTAATCCTTCAGTATGTTAGATGCAGCGCGGTAAAATAAAGGAAAATATCTACAATATTAATCCGCTCGGGGCCAAAAACTATAGTAGTTTTTAATCTTGCCAGATCCTGTGGCACGAGATCTTTGCCCATCCCGACCAAACAAGAACTTTAAATATGAATACAAATTCCATCTGGTGTTAAATCTACTTTGCTCAACTATTTAGCTGCAGAAGCTCATCAAAATGACAAAAACAACATTCATACTTTCAACTATTTCCTTTTGAATATGAACTTTCACTTAAGAAATAAGTTATGCATGGATTTACGCTCCTTCCCTTTTTGAGCCTGATTTTCCTCCTCTTCGTCCTGTGGCCCTGTAAGCTCCGCCCCCTCACGCCTCCATCAGCTGATTCTGTCACTAACGTTTGAGTTTTTCCTCCAGGGTGAAGACCGAACGGCTCTGTCCCCCACAGGTAAACACCTTTCTACTTTTCTAACACTTTAAACTTGAAAGCAGCTTTAACTGGGACTGGAACCTGCAGATGTTTGTGTCTACTCATGAAAGACAAATCCAGCTAAACTATAATGTGTCTAAAGGACATCAAGTATGCGTCTGTTTCTTTCTCCATAACTAACAGACAAAAGTGTTTTATTGTGAAAGAGTAAGTGTGAGGCGTTTCCTGCAGTGTCCCAGAGCGCGGCGTATCCCAGAGGCTCCGCCCTCCGACCTGAGCTCCCCCTGCACCGCCTCGGGCACAAAGACGACAGCAGGAGAGGTCAGTCCTGCGTTTAAAAATACTAAGACTATTATTACTAGGCCTAAGTTTTTTTTAAGGATGATATATCGTCTCAGAAAATATCGCGATAAACGATAATATTGAGTATAATGCAAATACTGTAGGCAATAAAAAGAAAACTGTAAGCAACTGTTTAATTGAAATGTATTGAACTTCTGACGTTCAATATTAACCCCTTATACCAAACAAAGTGCAAACTAGAAGGGTCGACATATTCCAGGACTGTTTCCATCTGAGCTGCTCAACCTTTTAACATCACTCACACTCACCAGGTCTGTGTTTGAACTAGGCCTGGCACAACATTTACAACAAATAGTCAATATACCGTATTATCTTTAACAATATCCCAATAACAATAATATTGATATTTCATCTGCATTATTCTGGTTAAACAGACACTTCTCTGACTTCTATATTAAATGTATGGATTCAGATAATACTGTATTACTGCTAAAGTAAAGTAGCCATATGTTGTTCTTTTTCCTTCTCCTTTCAAATATAACCTCCTGTACACACGGAAGCAGCTTTTTTGGGAAACTTGTTGACTGTTTGTCAAACCGCTGCAGCATCTCTCAGTAACATAGTCCTAAGCCCTGAGTAATGTTCTCAGGACTATCGCGCTTGTATTTGGACAGTGGCTAAAGCGCTCGGG
>CM038354.1:36780002-36835002 GCA_021464625.1 Proterorhinus semilunaris | reverse complement strand
GACGTCACTGATGACGTCACTGATTTAAAATAAGCCGTCATTGTTTATGGGGAAAATGATGTGTCCAGTTTTACACTAATATAAAAATCTAAAAAGCTCCTCACCTGGAGTTTAGACTACAGGCCAGAGTAACGCCTCATTTGAAAGCTAAGACCTACAAAACTCATCTCAGCTTCTTCCTTGTCTTTGTCGTCACTGGTTAAGCCACAATAACGACAATTTGATGAAAACGTGACAATCACAACAGGAAGAAGCTTGGATGGGTTTGTAGGTCTTAGCTTTCAAATAAGGCTTTTGGATTTGGGTAAAGCCGAACTGGAGAACTGACTTTAAATCCTCTCTTCTGCAGAGCCAGCTGTGTTTGCCGCTGCACATCCTGGAGGAGAAGGGGCTCCCTCTGGTGGCCGGGACGGTCAGCGCGCTGCTGCAGCTGGCCCCGCCCCGTCACTCCGTCTCCACGACGACCCCCATGTGACCTCACGGAGACTTCACGGACACTTTTCTTATTTTATTACTTTAAACGCTTGTGTTTTTTTTCAGAAAGACGACGACTCTTTAGGACCGATGGCGTCACAGCGTTCGGTATCCACGTGTAGCACGACACGCTGGAGTCCAAATATGGTCATTTCCTTAGTGGGAGACGGCAGACGCTTTAGTCGCTCCGACAGCGGGTGGGGGGAAGAATGTGGCCTGATATGCAACGGGTAAACGGGTGAAAGTGCCCGGCCTGTTTCCGGGATCAGCCAGTCCCCACGAGGAGCGCCTCCACACAGACTCCGCGGTGCCTCAGTCGCGGCGCCGCCTCTCGCCCCGTGAGCGACCGTACGGGTAATGTCGGGTTCCTCGTTAGAACCGGGGGGCGTCCGGCTGGAGAGGCACATGTGTGATGGGTTTAGACGTCACAACGTTGTAAAGCGCCCATAGTTTAGAGGCGGAGCTGCGGACATGGCGGTAACTATGGTAACGGCGAACTACAGATTTGTTAGTTTTCGGTTAAAGCTGGGGAACCTGTTTTTTCCTGTTCAAACAGTGACATTTTTTGTTTTGGCCCAAACTTGTTTCTAGCTCTCACAGTCCCTCCTGTGTATTCACATTGTTGTAATGCACATGTCACTCCCGTTTACAGCATGGGGGGCGGGGCAAAGTGAAGCGGGGCGGGGCCACTCATTTAGATCAGACTTCGATCCATCGCTTTAGACGATGTGTCCGGGCCTCGCTGAGCTCTGTCGTGTTTCACACTAACCCAGAGCTGAACTCTCATCCGTCACAAGAAGCTCCACATGTTCTCTAGCAGGTTTTCATGAGGAACGTGTGAAACTGAAACAAAATACTGCACAGTAGGAAACACATGATCAGCTCAGTGCACAACATGTAGTATTTAAATGAGCTTGTTCCAGACGAGGCCGTTCTGCGCTTAGCTCCAAACAAAAACACAAAATGGCTCCTGACTGACTGTTCAATTAAACGGTAGTACTAACTTTCACCACTAGATGACCTCATTGAGCCACAAATAAAACAAACTGATTCCATTACACAATAATACAAGGTCTGCGTTTACAACATATAAACAATGGCAGCGATGCTTGTATTCTCCAATCAGGTCCCCCAGCTTTACTCTCTCTGGAAGAATCCACAAGGAACAAACACGTCTCAGAGTTCATCTCCTCTGTCGGACCAAGTGGAGACGATGTTCAAAACCACGAGCGTGATGTTCTCCAGTAGAAAGGCCTTTCATAAAAACAATATGTCGGGTTTGTGAATCCAGGCCCCTGCCCCCCCTGACATATGACATCACATTCTAGAACATAAACGTCCCACACCGGTCCTGCAGACCTCACTGAAGGCTCCGGCTCAAGGTGTTTTCACAGATCTGATTCCTGACGGGTTTATTCAACCAAAAACACAAGGACATTTCTTCACTAATAACTAAAACATGTACACTAGGCCAGGTTGAGTGAGCGATAAAAACACTTTTTGGTGCTCGTTGTGACGTCATCGGCTCCTAAAGCCCTCAGAGGAAACCCGAGGCGTTCAGGAGGCGGCGCTGAAACGGGAAACACTAAACTGCGATGGGACGTTTCTTAGTTAGAGACGTTTGCACTTACAGGACGTCCCTTAAGGTTCAAGTAGAGCTTCAATCTGCAGCAAGAAGTCACGACGTCCTGATGGCAGAAGCTAAAGATCTAAGGTCTAATGTTGAGCTGCATAAGCCGAGCTGAGGGACACGTTCACACAGTCCTGAGGGTTATGGAACTCAAGGGTCTGACGGGAGGATCCTCTGTTCCCAATAACCAGAGGTTCCCACAGACGAGGCCGGAGTCTGGTTGGTCTCCAGCAGGATCCTCCAGACAGTCAGATCCTTTAGTTCCATAACCCTCAGGACTGTGTTATGGAACTCAAAGGATCTGACTGGAGGATCCTCCTGTAGCCCAGTCACCGGAGGTTCTTCTCTTTGGTGTCTGTGGCTCTTTGTTTCTGAAGCTTCAGATGATAAACCTGATGATTGGGAACAGAGGATCCTCCAGACAGTCCATTCCATTTTCAGTCATAGGTTTATTGTGATCAGCCGCTCGTAGTTTGGTCTCAGCTCGTGTCCCCACATAGTTACGTCTCTAAACGATCTCCATGCAAACGGCGGGATCTCTCCCATCCTTCACGCGGGTGCTCCTGGCTCTCCCATCCCTCACGCGGGTGCTCCTGGGGCTCCCATCCTTCACGCGGGTGCTCCTGGGGCGCAGGAACAAAGTGTGTCTGTATCAATGTTTTTATATTCAGCTCCTGGTCATCCTCCACTGCACGAGGAACCTGTTGAGCCTCGATCTGGAGGAGCTCCACCAAAAACAGACCAACACCTCCCCCGTTAACTCCACCCACTAGCTTACACTGGCTAAGGGGGCGGGGCTTTAGCGGCCGCCTAGGTCGCTTATAACCTGGATCTCGCTCTGGTATCGTTAAAAGTATTGCATCCATTAAAACGTAATGGCGCCCAGCCCGGGTAGTACTCCGTTACTCCACTACATGTAACTGTACTTCTTAGAGTACTTTTACACACAGTACTTTATAATGAAGTACCTGTGTTTTTACTGCAGTGTTTTCGACTCGTTTTCCGCCGAGAGTAAAACTTAAAGTGACAAAGTGTCCTGGTCCCGTTGTACATGTTTTAGGAGCTCGTTTCAAACTCTCGTCACGTCTGCGTTTTTGTAAATCATGTAGATAAATGTAAAAGACGTTTTGGTTTAAGTTATTTTAGAAATGTTTGAAAGCGTAAACACCGAAGCACTAACCGCCGCCGCCGTCTGTCCCACAGTCTCCGTCGGTTTTTATGTAAATGTTGTATTTTTATTTTTTACAGAAGCTTTTCCTGTTTTCTTTTTTTTTTAAATGTTCTGTGAGAGTTTGGCGTCGACGCATCGGGAACAGCCGGGATTTCAAAACTAAAACTAAAACCCCGGCTGTTCTCAGGCAGATGCTGTCGCCGCTTAAACACTAGGGGGCGCTGTTGTTTTTGGTCTTTTTTAAAGGAAACGTGTATAAAGTGTCGGCTGTAAATAGATTTATTAAAATATCAGCGAAAACTGTCAAAAAAAGCTACAATAAAATGATAATGACACTACGGCTGCGCTCGGGTTCAGTCCTGAAAAAACTACTTATTTAAAAACGTATATATTTGTCTCAGTCACTGTAAGACATTTTAAAAAGATGAAATAAAAACGTACAATTAATTTAAGATCAATAAAGTCATATTGTCATGATGTTACTGATCAATTATATCTATTTATAAATTAACGGATACACCGTAAACAAGGATGACTTTTCTACACCTCGGGTAAATGACAAACTTTACATTAATATAAACGATCAGTTATTTCCTAAACAAAAAATACAAACACGTGGCTTCAGCAGTGGTTATTTTATTAGGCGACTTAAGGAATTTCCATCATAGTTTCTGACTCAGCCTTGATTAGTGTTCATTAGCATTAGCACTAGCTTTAGCATACTGATGCTAACCACGGCATCTTGCGCGGAGGTTTAAAACTAACGCAGCGGTTGAATTCTCCTGGCTCTGGTCTTTCCAATGATATGCAGCATGCCCATATTAGGCGGTAAAAGTACCAGTATCGGATACGTGCATCCCTACCGGATAGGATCGTTATTATGCCACAAAAGCAACCGTTACCATGGTTACCACAATAGGATTCAGAGCTGCACTGACCAATTCTCAACGAAAGAATCTGAGGATAAAGAAAGGAGCGGATCATGATAAAAAACTATTCAGGACTGAACTGGGAGCGCGGCGTTTTCAGAGGTTTTTTTTCTCTTCGCTGTTTCTGTAAAAGTTGTTGCTGTAAAAAGACACCGCTGTGTTTTTGAAAAGTTGGACTCACTTCAAATAAATCTTTTATCGTGAATAACGTCCTCTTGTGTTCTCTCTGTCGGCTCAACGGCTATAGGAAAATGCACTGAACAGGCTAATGCTAACGGCTATAGGAAAATGCACTGAACAGGCTAATGCTAACGGCTATAGGAAAATGCACTGAACAGGCTAATGCTAATGGCTATAGGAAAATGGACTGAACAGGCTAATGCTAATGGCTATAGGAAAATGCACTGAACAGGCTAATGCTAACGGCTATAGGAAAATGGACTGAACAGGCTAATGCTAATGGCTATAGGAAAATGGACTGAACAGGCTAATGCTAATGGCTATAGGAAAATGCACTGAACAGGCTAATGCTAACGGCTATAGGAAAATGGACTGAACAGGCTAATGCTAATGGCTATAGGAAAATGGACTGAACAGGCTAATGCTAATGGCTATAGGAAAATGCACTGAACAGGCTAATGCTAACGGCTATAGGAAAATGCACTGAACAGGCTAATGCTAATGGCTATAGGAAAATATGCTGAAAAGGCTAATGCTAACGGCTATAGGAAAATGCACTGAGTCGGCTAATGCTAACGGCTATGGGAAAGTACGCTGAAAAGGCAAACTGAAAGTTTTTTTTTTTTATTGTAAGAAAAAATAATCTAGCCACGGGTACAAATTACAAGAAAAGAACAAAGGAAATCAATTGTAATACATTAAACTGAAATACTGATTAGAAAGGTTTTCCTGAGCTGGCGTCTTGCCAACTGTCGGCTACAAATGCAACCACAACAATTGTAGGAACTGAACTCATTCAACAAGAAAATGCATTTTAAAAATTCAAAAGGTTTTGTTACAAAGATGAAACAAATCTAAAATTAGATTTTCTAGAACTCCCTTTGTCCCATCCAAGTGTTGAAGAACTTCAGAACAATGGAGGTCTGGTCGGAGAGCACACTCACAGATTAATTATTGGAAAGACAAAGTGAAATCAATAATTGTTTCGGTGTTGAAATTCTATTGGAACTGAAAGTCATAATACTGTGAATATTCCCGAGAAAATGATGACGGTCTCGTGGCTTCACCGTGAAATTAATAATGTCCGATTCAAGTGGAAGATAATCGTTTATGGCCCGTTTAGTCCGGGTTCTGTCCAGGACATGTGTAGATTTACCGGGGTTTAGTCTGGGACGGCCTGGATCAGTGTCCACGCTTTATAAATCACTTCATCCAATTTGTCTAAAACTGCTTAATATTTAGATTTTTTAACATGTAATTTATTTTAAAAAATGAGAACAAATTTATTCTTTGATAGTGGCGTTAAAAAGTATTAATAAAGTTTTCCCCCGGCTGAAGCGGGAGCTGCCCTGGACGGGGCTCAGGAGGTCCCCGTGGTGTTGGTCCCGTTGATGCCCCTATGGTCCCGGTCCAGGGTCCTCTCCTGCTCCATTGTCTCCCGGATCCAGTCCAGGAAGTTGCCGAGTTGCGTGTAAACGCCGTACTTCCCGCGGGCGGCGCACTGCTCGCCCCAGCTGACCACGCCCGTGAGGAACCACGCCCCCTGGAAGTGGACCACGAACGGGCCGCCGCTGTCGCCACTGCACGAGTCCCGGGACGCGTCCACGAAGCCGGCGCAGAACATGTTATCGGTCACCACCTACAGGGGGCAGCACATGTTATCACCTACAGGGGGCAGCACATGTTACCACCTACAGGGGGCAGCACATGTTATCACCTACAGGGGGCAGCACATGTTATCACCTACAGGGGGCAGCACATGTTATCACCTACAGGGGGCAGCACATGTTATCACCTACAGGGGGCAGCACATGTTATCACCTACAGGGGGCAGCACATGTTACCACCTACAGGGGGCAGCACATGTTATCACCTACAGGGGGCAGCACATGTTATTATCACCTACAGGGGGCAGCACATGTTACCACCTACAGGGGGCAGCACATGTTATCACCTACAGGGGGCAGCACATGTTACCACCTACAGGGGGCAGCACATGTTATCACCTACAGGGGGCAGCACATGTTATCACCTACAGGGGGCAGCACATGTTATCACCTACAGGGGGCGGCACATGTTATCACCTACAGGGGGCAGCACATGTTATCACCTACAGGGGGCGGCACATGTTATCACCTACAGGGGGCAGCACATGTTATCACCTACAGGGGGCAGCACATGTTATCACCTACAGGGGGCAGCACATGTTATCACCTACAGGGGGCAGCACGTGTTATCACCTACAGGGGGCAGCACATGTTATCACCTACAGGGGGCAGCACGTGTTATCACCTACAGGGGGCAGCACGTGTTATTATCACCTACAGGGGGCAGCACATGTTATCACCTACAGGGGGCAGCACATGTTATCACCTACAGGGGGCAGCACATGTTATCACCTACAGGGGGCAGCACGTGTTATCACCTACAGGGGGCAGCACGTGTTATCACCAACAGGGGGCAGCACGTGTTATCACCTACAGGGGGCAGCACGTGTTATTACCTACAGGGGGCAGCACATGTTATCACCAACAGGGGGCAGCACATGTTATTACCTACAGGGGGCAGCACATGTTATCACCTACAGGGGGCAGCACGTGTTATCACCTACAGGGGGCAGCACGTGTTATTACCTACAGGGGGCAGCACATGTTATCACCTACAGGGGGCGGCACATGTTATTACCTACAGGGGGCAGCACGTGTTGTCACCAACAGGGGGCAGCACGTGTTATTATCACCTACAGGGGGCAGCACATGTTATTACCTACAGGGGGCAGCACGTGTTATCACCAACAGGGGGCAGCACGTGTTATTACCTACAGGGGGCAGCACGTGTTATTATCACCTACAGGGGGCGGCACGTGTTATTATCACCTACAGGGGGCAGCACATGTTATTACCTACAGGGGGCAGCACATGTTATTACCTACAGGGGGCAGCACGTGTTATTACCTACAGGGGGCAGCACGTGTTGTCACCAACAGGGGGCAGCACGTGTTATTATCACCTACAGGGGGCAGCACGTGTTATTATCACCTACAGGGGGCAGCACGTGTTATTACCTACAGGGGGCAGCACATGTTATCACCTACAGGGGGCAGCACATGTTATCACCTACAGGGGGCGGCACATGTTATTACCTACAGGGGGCAGCACATGTTATCACCTACAGGGGGCGGCACATGTTATTACCTACAGGGGGCAGCACATGTTATCACCTACAGGGGGCAGCACATGTTATCACCTACAGGGGGCAGCACATGTTATCACCTACAGGGGGCAGCACATGTTATCACCTACAGGGGGCAGCACATGTTATCACCTACAGGGGGCGGCACATGTTATCACCTACAGGGGGCAGCACATGTTATCACCTACAGGGGGCGGCACATGTTATCACCTACAGGGGGCAGCACATGTTATCACCTACAGGGGGCAGCACATGTTATCACCTACAGGGGGCAGCACATGTTATCACCTACAGGGGGCGGCACATGTTATCACCTACAGGGGGCAGCACGTGTTATTATCACCTACAGGGGGCAGCACGTGTTATTACCTACAGGGGGCAGCACATGTTATCACCTACAGGGGGCGGCACATGTTATTATCACCTACAGGGGGCGGCACGTGTTATTATCACCTACAGGGGGCAGCACGTGTTATCACCAACAGGGGGCAGCACGTGTTATCACCAACAGGGGGCAGCACGTGTTATTATCACCTACAGGGGGCAGCACGTGTTATTACCTACAGGGGGCAGCACATGTTATCACCTACAGGGGGCAGCACGTGTTATCACCTACAGGGGGCAGCACGTGTTATCACCAACAGGGGGCAGCACGTGTTATCACCTACAGGGGGCGGCACGTGTTATTACCTACAGGGGGCAGCACATGTTATCACCTACAGGGGGCGGCACATGTTATCACCTACAGGGGGCAGCACATGTTATTACCTACAGGGGGCGGCACATGTTATTACCTACAGGGGGCAGCACGTGTTATTATCACCTACAGGGGGCGGCACATGTTATCACCAACAGGGGGCGGCACGTGTTATTATCACCTACAGGGGGCAGCACATGTTATCACCTACAGGGGGCAGCACGTGTTATTACCTACAGGGGGCAGCACATGTTATCACCTACAGGGGGCGGCACATGTTATTACCTACAGGGGGCAGCACATGTTATCACCTACAGGGGGCGGCACATGTTATTACCTACAGGGGGCAGCACATGTTATCACCTACAGGGGGCAGCACATGTTATCACCTACAGGGGGCAGCACATGTTATCACCTACAGGGGGCAGCACATGTTATCACCTACAGGGGGCAGCACATGTTATCACCTACAGGGGGCGGCACATGTTATCACCTACAGGGGGCAGCACATGTTATCACCTACAGGGGGCGGCACATGTTATCACCTACAGGGGGCAGCACATGTTATCACCTACAGGGGGCAGCACATGTTATCACCTACAGGGGGCAGCACATGTTATTATCGGCTTTACCCAACTCTAAAAGCTTCTTGACTGAAGAACGACAGAGTAACCCCTCATTTGAAAGCTAAGACCTTCACAAGTGATTGGAACTTTGTCACATGTTTGAAGCGTGTTTTAAGCTTCTCGCGTCTGAGTTCAGTCCAGACGGCGACGTCAAAACAATAATTTTAGGATAAAGGTTTTTTACTGAAACATATTTTGTTGTTGAACGTTGGTTTTTATTCTTCTTTAAACGTCTCTTTCGTACCTGTTCTGTGGAGAGGCTGCAGGTGCTGTGGCTCACCACGGGCAGCGCCACCTTCCTGAGGAAGCGGGAACTGCGGCCCAGGTAGTGCGTGGTGCCCCAGCCGGAGACCACGCCCACCATGCTCTTCTGGAAGACCATAATTATATAAACGATAAACATAACTATAAACCTACGATAAACATAACCAGACCCTGACCCGCAGCAGCGCCCTCGCCAGGCCGCGGTCGGGAAGGCAGGCGGGCAGTGCGGTGCGGCCCAGGACCACAGGGCTCTGCAGGAGAACCAGGGCCAGGTCGCTGTCGAAGGTGAAGTCGTGGAAGTGAGGATGAACCAGGACCTTCTGCACCTTTATCTTCTGCTCCCCTCGGGACGGGCGCAGCCGGTCCACCCCGCCTGGACACAAGCCGGGGGCATTACAATCGAAAAATAGGGAAAGAATTGGGAGAACATTTTGGAAGAGTTGGGGGGGGGGGGGGGGGAGACCTCACACACCTGACCCCCCTCTGACCTAGAGCTGGTGATGTATCATCTCCAGGAAACTGCTGAAGAAATGTACGTTTATAATGTCGACATTTGGGAAGAATTGGGAAAAATAAATTGGGAAAAAGAAACTGGTTGAGCGATATTTAGTCTGGAGACACCGTCCATGTCCTGGTCGGGGGGGTGTGGCTTACGATTGTCCAGAGCCGTTCATTGTGCTGAATGTCTCTCATGCGTCTGCCGTAGCCAATCGTATCTCGTATCAGACGACATGTGACGTGCCCGCTGTAAATCTCTGCTCTGGTCCCGGTTCTTACCGATGGTCACATGATCGGCCTGGGTGTGGCTGAAACAATGCGCCGCAGAAACGAGCCACCGCTCAGACACCAGCGTCCCGCCGCAGAAACCCACTCCGTCCGGTCTGCGGACGAGAACCTGTGACCGAGGACCATGGTTAATGGAAGCTGGTCTTCAGGACAGAACAAAGACAACGCACCGTCCACGGGCTGCTGCCCAGTTTCTCCAAGTCTCCGCCCACGATCCGCCCATCCTCGCTCAGCTCCGCCCACGAGGTGTTCAGGGCCCCCTCGGAAAACCTGAAACATCAGCAGCAAACACCATGAGAGATGTTCCTCAGAGTCAGGATGAACTCACAGTGTCAGGAGACATTAGAGGCGCCATCTGGAGGTGAGAAGGCATCACAACAGCCCGGCCTCTCACTGACCTCTCACTGACCTCTTATTGACCTCTCACTGGCCTCTCACCGGCCTCTCACTGACCTCTCACTGACCTCTTATTGACCTCTCACTGACCTCTTATTGACCTCTCACTGGCCTCTCACTGACCTCTCACTGGCCTCTCACCGGCCTCTCACTGACCTCTCATTGGTCTCTCACTGACCTCTTATTGACCTCTCACTGACCTCTCACCGGCCTCTCACTGACCTCTTATTGACCTCTCACTGACCTCTCACTGGCCTCTCACTGACCTCTCACGGCCTCTCACTGACCTCTCACCGGCCTCTCACTGACCTCTTATTGACCTCTCACTGACCTCTCACTGGCCTCTCACTGACCTCTCACGGCCTCTCACTGACCTTTCACCGGCCTCTCACTGACCTTTCACCGGCCTCTCACTGACCTCTTATTGACCTCTCACTGACCTCTCATTGGTCTCTCACTGACCTCTCACCGACCTCTCACTGACCTTTCACCGGCCTCTCACTGACCTCTTATTGACCTCTCACTGACCTCTCACCGGCCTCTCACTGACCTCTTATTGACCTCTCACTGACCTCTCACCGGCCTCTCACTGACCTCTTATTGACCTCTCACTGACCTCTCACCGGCCTCTCACTGACCTCTTATTGACCTCTCACTGACCTCTCACCGGCCTCTCACTGACCTCTTATTGACCTCTCACTGACCTCTCACCGGCCTCTCACTGACCTCTCACTGACCTCTGTGAGGAGCTGGTGTTGCCTTCAGGGACCCCAGTCCGGTTGTCGTCCACAGTCTCGTTGAAGTCTGACAGGGAGCGGCTCCTGATCCAGTCCTGGTTTTGAGGACGGCCGCAGGGGAACGAGCCTGGACCCAGAGTCTGAGTCAGATGCCCTTCCAGACAGTTTAACTACAGGATATTAGGGCTAGGGCACCATTACATTTCATACCAGTACTTTAATTATACTTTTACTCAAACATTTGTCGTGTAGAACCAGAAAACAGACTCAGGCCTGACCTCTGGAGGAGCAGCTGAGGCCGTCCTCCTCCAGGAAGTATCCGAGCGCACAGCCACACTGCACTCCAGCGCCCCCCGGCAGGTCCGAGCAGTACTGCGCACAGCCGCCGTTCCTATAGGCGCACTCTCTCCCCTCTGACAGAGACAGAAAAGGTTTAACGTCTTCACCCCCGCAGGTCACAGTGAGGTCTTACGGGGTCACAGTGAGGTCTTACGGGGTCACAGTGAGGTCTTACGGGGTCACAGTGAGGTCTTACGGGGTCACAGTGAGGTCTTACGGGGGTCACAGTGAGGTCTTACCGGTTTCACAGTGAGGTCTTACCGGGGTCACAGTGAGGTCTTACGGGGTCACAGTGAGGTCTTACCGGGTTCACAGTGAGGTCTTACGGGGTCACAGTGAGGTCTTACGGGGTCACAGTGAGGTCTTACGGGGGTCACAGTGAGGTCTTACGGGGTTCACAGTGAGGTCTTACGGGGTCACAGTGAGGTCTTACGGGGTCACAGTGAGGTCTTACGGGGTCACAGTGAGGTCTTACGGGTTCACAGTGAGGTCTTACCGGGTTCACAGTGAGGTCTTACGGGGTTCACAGTGAGGTCTTACGGGGTTCACAGTGAGGTCTTACGGGTTTCACAGTGAGGTCTTACGGGGTTCACAGTGAGGTCTTACCGGTTTCACAGTGAGGTCTTACGGGGTTCACAGTGAGGTCTTACGGGGTCACTACGGGGTCACAGTGAGGTCTTACCGGTTTCACAGTGAGGTCTTACCGGTTTCACAGTGAGGTCTTACGGGGGTCACAGTGAGGTCTTACGGGGTTCACAGTGAGGTCTTACGGGGTTCACAGTGAGGTCTTACGGGGTTCACAGTGAGGTCTTACGGGTTTCACAGTGAGGTCTTACGGGGTTCACAGTGAGGTCTTACGGGGTCACAGTGAGGTCTTACCGGTTTCACAGTGAGGTCTTACGGGGTTCACAGTGAGGTCTTACGGGGTCACTACGGGGTCACAGTGAGGTCTTACGGGGTTCACAGTGAGGTCTTACCGGTTTCACAGTGAGGTCTTACCGGTTTCACAGTGAGGTCTTACGGGGTTCACAGTGAGGTCTTACGGGGTTCACAGTGAGGTCTTACGGGGTTCACAGTGAGGTCTTACGGGGTCACTACGGGTTCACAGTGAGGTCTTACGGGGTCACAGTGAGGTCTTACGGGGTCACAGTGAGGTCTTACGGGGTCACAGTGAGGTCTTACCGGGTTCACAGTGAGGTCTTACGGGGTTCACAGTGAGGTCTTACGGGGTTCACAGTGAGGTCTTACGGGGTTCACAGTGAGGTCTTACGGGGTCACTACGGGTTCACAGTGAGGTCTTACGGGGTCACAGTGAGGTCTTACGGGGTCACTACGGGGTCACAGTGAGGTCTTACCGGTTTCACAGTGAGGTCTTACCGGGGTCACAGTGAGGTCTTACGGGGTCACAGTGAGGTCTTACGGGGTCACAGTGAGGTCAGTGAGGTCTTACCGGTTTCACAGTGAGGTCTTACCGGGGTCACAGTGAGGTCAGTGAGGTCTTACCGGGGTCACAGTGAGGTCAGTGAGGTCTTACCGGTTTCACAGTGAGGTCTTACCGGGGTCACAGTGAGGTCTTACGGGGTCACAGTGAGGTCTTACGGGGTCACAGTGAGGTCTTACCGGGGTCACAGTCAGGTCAGTGAGGTCTTACCGGGGTCACAGTGAGGTCAGTGAGGTCTTACCGGTTTCACAGTGAGGTCTTACCGGGTTCACAGTGAGGTCTTACGGGGTCACAGTGAGGTCTTACGGGTTCACAGTGAGGTCTTACCGGGTTCACAGTGAGGTCTTACGGGGTCACAGTGAGGTCTTACCGGGGTCACAGTGAGGTCTTACCGGGGTCACAGTGAGGTCTTACCGGGGTCACAGTGAGGTCAGTGAGGTCTTACCGGTTTCACAGTGAGGTCTTACGGGGGTCACAGTGAGGTCTTACGGGGTCACAGTGAGGTCTTACGGGGTCACAGTGAGGTCTTACCGGGTCACAGTGAGGTCTTACCGGGTTCACAGTGAGGTCTTACGGGGTCACAGTGAGGTCTTACCGGGGTCACAGTGAGGTCAGTGAGGTCTTACCGGTTTCACAGTGAGGTCTTACGGGGGTCACAGTGAGGTCTTACGGGGTCACAGTGAGGTCTTACGGGGTCACAGTGAGGTCTTACCGGGTCACAGTGAGGTCTTACCGGGTCACAGTGAGGTCTTACCGGGTTCACAGTGAGGTCTTACGGGGTTCACAGTGAGGTCTTACGGGGTCACAGTGAGGTCTTACCGGGTCACAGTGAGGTCTTACCGGGTTCACAGTGAGGTCTTACCGGGTTCACAGTGAGGTCTTACCGGGTCACAGTGAGGTCTTACCGGGTTCACAGTGAGGTCTTACGGGGTTCACAGTGAGGTCTTACGGGGGTCACAGTGAGGTCTTACGGGGGTCACAGTGAGGTCTTACTGGGTTCACAGTGAGGTCTTACCGGGTTCACAGTGAGGTCTTACCGGGTTCACAGTGAGGTCTTACGGGGTCACTACGGGTTCACAGTGAGGTCTTACGGGGTCACAGTGAGGTCTTACGGGGTCACTACGGGGTCACAGTGAGGTGTTACCGGTTTCACAGTGAGGTCTTACCGGTTTCACAGTGAGGTCTTACCGGGGTCACAGTGAGGTCTTACGGGGTCACAGTGAGGTCTTACCGGGGTCACAGTGAGGTCAGTGAGGTCTTACCGGGGTCACAGTGAGGTCTTACGGGGTCACAGTGAGGTCTTACGGGGTCACAGTGAGGTCTTACCGGGGTCACAGTGAGGTCTTACCGGTTTCACAGTGAGGTCTTACGGGGGTCACAGTGAGGTCTTACCGGGGTCACAGTGAGGTCTTACGGGTTCACAGTGAGGTCTTACCGGGTTCACAGTGAGGTCTTACGGGGTCACAGTGAGGTCTTACGGGGGTCACAGTGAGGTCTTACGGGGTCACAGTGAGGTCTTACGGGGTCACAGTGAGGTCTTACGGGGGTCACAGTGAGGTCTTACGGGGTCACAGTGAGGTCTTACCGGGGTCACAGTGAGGTCTTACGGGTTCACAGTGAGGTCTTACCGGCGTCACAGTGAGGTCAGTGAGGTCTTACCGGGTACACAGTGAGGTCAGTGAGGTCTTACCGGGTACACAGTGAGGTCAGTGAGGTCTTACCGGCGTCACAGTGAGGTCAGTGAGGTCTTACCGGGTTCACAGTGAGGTCAGTGAGGTCTTACCGGGTTCACAGTGAGGTCTTACGGGGTTCACAGTGAGGTCTTACGGGGTCACAGTGAGGTCTTACCGGGTTCACAGTGAGGTCAGTGAGGTCTTACGGGGTCACAGTGAGGTCTTACGGGGTCACAGTGAGGTCAGTGAGGTCTTACGGGGTCACAGTGAGGTCTTACCGGCGTCACAGTGAGGTCAGTGAGGTCTTACGGGGTCACAGTGAGGTCTTACGGGGTCACTACGGGTTCACAGTGAGGTCTTACGGGGTCACAGTGAGGTCTTACGGGGTCACTACGGGGTCACAGTGAGGTCTTACCGGTTTCACAGTGAGGTCTTACCGGTTTCACAGTGAGGTCTTACCGGGGTCACAGTGAGGTCTTACGGGGTCACAGTGAGGTCTTACGGGGTCACAGTGAGGTCTTACCGGGGTCACAGTGAGGTCAGTGAGGTCTTACGGGGTCACAGTGAGGTCTTACGGGGTCACAGTGAGGTCTTACGGGGTCACAGTGAGGTCTTACCGGGTTCACAGTGAGGTCTTACGGGGTCACAGTGAGGTCTTACGGGTTCACAGTGAGGTCTTACCGGGTTCACAGTGAGGTCTTACGGGGTCACAGTGAGGTCTTACCGGGGTCACAGTGAGGTCTTACCGGGGTCACAGTGAGGTCTTACCGGGGTCACAGTGAGGTCTTACCGGGGTCACAGTGAGGTCAGTGAGGTCTTACCGGTTTCACAGTGAGGTCTTACCGGGTTCACAGTGAGGTCTTACCGGGTTCACAGTGAGGTCTTACCGGGTTCACAGTGAGGTCTTACCGGGTTCACAGTGAGGTCTTACCGGGGTCACAGTGAGGTCTTACCGGGTTCACAGTGAGGTCTTACGGGGTCACAGTGAGGTCTTACGGGGTCACAGTGAGGTCTTACGGGGTCACAGTGAGGTCTTACGGGTTCACAGTGAGGTCTTACCGGGTTCACAGTGAGGTCTTACGGGGTCACAGTGAGGTCTTACCGGGGTCACAGTGAGGTCTTACGGGGTCACAGTGAGGTCTTACCGGGGTCACAGTGAGGTCTTACCGGGGTCACAGTGAGGTCAGTGAGGTCTTACCGGTTTCACAGTGAGGTCTTACGGGGTCACAGTGAGGTCTTACGGGTTCACAGTGAGGTCTTACCGGCGTCACAGTGAGGTCAGTGAGGTCTTACCGGGTTCACAGTGAGGTCAGTGAGGTCTTACCGGGTTCACAGTGAGGTCAGTGAGGTCTTACGGGGTCACAGTGAGGTCTTACGGGGTCACAGTGAGGTCTTACCGGGTTCACAGTGAGGTCTTACCGGCGTCACAGTGAGGTCAGTGAGGTCTTACCGGGTTCACAGTGAGGTCAGTGAGGTCTTACCGGGGTCACAGTGAGGTCTTACCGGTTTCACAGTGAGGTCTTACGGGGTTCACAGTGAGGTCTTACCGGGTTCACAGTGAGGTCTTACCGGTTTCACAGTGAGGTCTTACCGGGGTCACAGTGAGGTCTTACGGGGTCACAGTGAGGTCTTACGGGGTCACTACGGGGTCACAGTGAGGTCTTACCGGGTTCACAGTGAGGTCTTACCGGGTTCACAGTGAGGTCTTATCGGGTTCACAGTGAGGTCTTACGGGGTCACAGTGAGGTCTTACCGGGTTCACAGTGAGGTCTTACGGGGTCACAGTGAGGTCTTACGGGGTCACAGTGAGGTCTTACCGGGGTCACAGTGAGGTCTTACCGGGTTCACAGTGAGGTCTTACGGGGTCACAGTGAGGTCTTACGGGGTCACAGTGAGGTCTTACGGGGTCACAGTGAGGTCTTACGGGTTCACAGTGAGGTCTTACCGGGTTCACAGTGAGGTCTTACGGGGTCACAGTGAGGTCTTACCGGGGTCACAGTGAGGTCTTACCGGGGTCACAGTGAGGTCTTACCGGTTTCACAGTGAGGTCTTACGGGTTCACAGTGAGGTCTTACCGGGTTCACAGTGAGGTCTTACCGGGTTCACAGTGAGGTCTTACCGGGGTCACAGTGAGGTCAGTGAGGTCTTACCGGTTTCACAGTGAGGTCTTACGGGTTCACAGTGAGGTCTTACCGGGTTCACAGTGAGGTCTTACCGGGTTCACAGTGAGGTCTTACGGGGTCACAGTGAGGTCTTACCGGGTTCACAGTGAGGTCTTACGGGGTCACAGTGAGGTCTTACGGGGTCACAGTGAGGTCTTACCGGGGTCACAGTGAGGTCTTACCGGATTCACAGTGAGGTCTTACGGGGTCACAGTGAGGTCTTACCGGGGTCACAGTGAGGTCTTACGGGTTCACAGTGAGGTCTTACCGGGGTCACAGTGAGGTCTTACCGGGGTCACAGTGAGGTCAGTGAGGTCTTACCGGTTTCACAGTGAGGTCTTACGGGGGTCACAGTGAGGTCTTACGGGGTCACAGTGAGGTCTTACCGGGTTTACAGTGAGGTCTTACGGGGTCACAGTGAGGTCTTACGGGTTCACAGTGAGGTCTTACCGGGTTCACAGTGAGGTCTTACGGGGTCACAGTGAGGTCTTACCGGGGTCACAGTGAGGTCTTACCGGGGTCACAGTGAGGTCTTACCGGGGTCACAGTGAGGTCTTACCGGGGTCACAGTGAGGTCAGTGAGGTCTTACCGGTTTCACAGTGAGGTCTTACGGGGGTCACAGTGAGGTCTTACGGGTTCACAGTGAGGTCTTACCGGGTTCACAGTGAGGTCTTACCGGGTTCACAGTGAGGTCTTACCGGGTTCACAGTGAGGTCTTACCGGGTTCACAGTGAGGTCTTACGGGGTCACAGTGAGGTCTTACCGGGTTCACAGTGAGGTCTTACGGGGTCACAGTGAGGTCTTACGGGGTCACAGTGAGGTCTTACCGGGGTCACAGTGAGGTCTTACCGGGTTCACAGTGAGGTCTTACGGGGTCACAGTGAGGTCTTACGGGGTCACAGTGAGGTCTTACGGGGTCACAGTGAGGTCTTACGGGTTCACAGTGAGGTCTTACCGGGTTCACAGTGAGGTCTTACGGGGTCACAGTGAGGTCTTACCGGGGTCACAGTGAGGTCTTACGGGGTCACAGTGAGGTCTTACCGGGGTCACAGTGAGGTCTTACCGGGGTCACAGTGAGGTCAGTGAGGTCTTACCGGTTTCACAGTGAGGTCTTACGGGGTCACAGTGAGGTCTTACGGGGTCACAGTGAGGTCTTACGGGGTCACAGTGAGGTCTTACCGGGGTCACAGTGAGGTCTTACGGGGTCACAGTGAGGTCTTACCGGGGTCACAGTGAGGTCTTACGGGTTCACAGTGAGGTCTTACGGGGTTCACAGTGAGGTCTTACCGGGGTCACAGTGAGGTCTTACCGGGGTCACAGTGAGGTCAGTGAGGTCTTACCGGCGTCACAGTGAGGTCAGTGAGGTCTTACCGGCGTCACAGTGAGGTCAGTGAGGTCTTACCGGGTTCACAGTGAGGTCAGTGAGGTCTTACCGGGTTCACAGTGAGGTCAGTGAGGTCTTACGGGGTCACAGTGAGGTCTTACGGGGTCACAGTGAGGTCTTACCGGGTTCACAGTGAGGTCTTACCGGCGTCACAGTGAGGTCAGTGAGGTCTTACCGGGTTCACAGTGAGGTCAGTGAGGTCTTACCGGGGTCACAGTGAGGTCTTACCGGTTTCACAGTGAGGTCTTACGGGGTTCACAGTGAGGTCTTACCGGGTTCACAGTGAGGTCTTACCGGTTTCACAGTGAGGTCTTACCGGGGTCACAGTGAGGTCTTACGGGGTCACAGTGAGGTCTTACGGGGTCACTACGGGGTCACAGTGAGGTCTTACCGGTTTCACAGTGAGGTCTTACCGGTTTCACAGTGAGGTCTTACGGGGT
This sequence comes from Proterorhinus semilunaris, assembly GCA_021464625.1. NCBI lineage: Eukaryota > Metazoa > Chordata > Actinopteri > Gobiiformes > Gobiidae > Proterorhinus > Proterorhinus semilunaris. The sequence goes on along the minus strand of CM038354.1, from coordinate 36,816,480 downwards.
CACAGTGAGGTCTTACGGGGTCACAGTGAGGTCTTACCGGGGTCACAGTGAGGTCAGTGAGGTCTTACGGGGGTCACAGTGAGGTCTTACGGGTTCACAGTGAGGTCTTACCGGGTTCACAGTGAGGTCTTACGGGGTCACAGTGAGGTCTTACCGGGGTCACAGTGAGGTCTTACCGGGGTCACAGTGAGGTCTTACCGGGGTCACAGTGAGGTCTTACCGGGTTCACAGTGAGGTCTTACGGGGTCACAGTGAGGTCTTACGGGGTCACAGTGAGGTCTTACCGGGGTCACAGTGAGGTCTTACCGGGGTCACAGTGAGGTCTTACCGGGGTCACAGTGAGGTCTTACGGGTTCACAGTGAGGTCTTACCGGGGTCACAGTGAGGTCTTACCGGGGTCACAGTGAGGTCAGTGAGGTCTTACCGGTTTCACAGTGAGGTCTTACGGGGGTCACAGTGAGGTCTTACGGGGTCACAGTGAGGTCTTACGGGGTCACAGTGAGGTCTTACCGGGGTCACAGTGAGGTCTTACGGGGTCACAGTGAGGTCTTACCGGGGTCACAGTGAGGTCTTACGGGTTCACAGTGAGGTCTTACCGGGGTCACAGTGAGGTCAGTGAGGTCTTACCGGCGTCACAGTGAGGTCAGTGAGGTCTTACCGGCGTCACAGTGAGGTCAGTGAGGTCTTACCGGGTTCACAGTGAGGTCAGTGAGGTCTTACCGGGTTCACAGTGAGGTCTTACGGGGTTCACAGTGAGGTCTTACGGGGTCACAGTGAGGTCTTACCGGGTTCACAGTGAGGTCTTACCGGCGTCACAGTGAGGTCAGTGAGGTCTTACCGGGTTCACAGTGAGGTCAGTGAGGTCTTACCGGGTACACAGTGAGGTCAGTGAGGTCTTACCGGTTTCACAGTGAGGTCTTACGGGGTTCACAGTGAGGTCTTACGGGGTCACAGTGAGGTCTTACCGGGGTCACAGTGAGGTCAGTGAGGTCTTACCGGGGTCACAGTGAGGTCTTACCGGGGTCACAGTGAGGTCAGTGAGGTCTTACCGGGGTCACAGTGAGGTCTTACCGGGTTCACAGTGAGGTCTTACCGGGGTCACAGTGAGGTCTTACGGGGTCACAGTGAGGTCTTACCGGGGTCACAGTGAGGTCTTACCGGGTTCACAGTGAGGTCTTACGGGGTCACAGTGAGGTCTTACCGGGGTCACAGTGAGGTCTTACGGGGTCACAGTGAGGTCTTACCGGGTTCACAGTGAGGTCTTACGGGGTCACAGTGAGGTCTTACGGGGTCACAGTGAGGTCTTACCGGGGTCACAGTGAGGTCTTACCGGGTTCACAGTGAGGTCTTACGGGGTCACAGTGAGGTCTTACCGGTTTCACAGTGAGGTCTTACCGGGTTCACAGTGAGGTCTTACCGGGTTCACAGTGAGGTCTTACGGGGTCACAGTGAGGTCTTACCGGGTTCACAGTGAGGTCTTACGGGGTCACAGTGAGGTCTTACGGGGTCACAGTGAGGTCTTACCGGGGTCACAGTGAGGTCTTACCGGGTTCACAGTGAGGTCTTACGGGGTCACAGTGAGGTCTTACCGGGGTCACAGTGAGGTCTTACGGGTTCACAGTGAGGTCTTACCGAGGTCACAGTGAGGTCTTACCGGGGTCACAGTGAGGTCTTACCGGGGTCACAGTGAGGTCTTACCGGGTTCACAGTGAGGTCTTACGGGGTCACAGTGAGGTCTTACCGGGGTCACAGTGAGGTCTTACGGGTTCACAGTGAGGTCTTACCGGGTTCACAGTGAGGTCTTACGGGGTCACAGTGAGGTCTTACCGGGTTCACAGTGAGGTCTTACGGGGTCACAGTGAGGTCTTACGGGGTCACAGTGAGGTCTTACCGGGGTCACAGTGAGGTCTTACGGGTTCACAGTGAGGTCTTACCGGGGTCACAGTGAGGTCTTACCGGGGTCACAGTGAGGTCTTACCGGTTTCACAGTGAGGTCTTACGGGGTTCACAGTGATGTCTTACGGGGTCACTACGGGTTCACAGTGAGGTCTTACGGGGGTCACAGTGAGGTCTTACCGGGTTCACAGTGAGGTCAGTGAGGTCTTACCGGTTTCACAGTGAGGTCTTACGGGGGTCACAGTGAGGTCTTACGGGGTCACAGTGAGGTCTTACGGGGTCACAGTGAGGTCTTACCGGGGTCACAGTGAGGTCTTACGGGTTCACAGTGAGGTCTTACCGGGGTCACAGTGAGGTCAGTGAGGTCTTACCGGCGTCACAGTGAGGTCAGTGAGGTCTTACCGGCGTCACAGTGAGGTCAGTGAGGTCTTACCGGCGTCACAGTGAGGTCAGTGAGGTCTTACGGGGGTCACAGTGAGGTCTTACCGGGTTCACAGTGAGGTCTTACGGGGTTCACAGTGAGGTCTTACGGGGTCACAGTGAGGTCTTACGGGGTTCACAGTGAGGTCTTACGGGGTCACAGTGAGGTCTTACGGGGTCACAGTGAGGTCTTACCGGGTTCACAGTGAGGTCAGTGAGGTCTTACCGGTTTCACAGTGAGGTCTTACCGGGTTCACAGTGAGGTCAGTGAGGTCTTACCGGGGTCACAGTGAGGTCTTACCGGGTACACAGTGAGGTCAGTGAGGTCTTACCGGTTTCACAGTGAGGTCTTACCGGGTACACAGTGAGGTCTTACCGGGGTCACAGTGAGGTCTTACCGGGGTCACAGTGAGGTCTTACCGGGTTCACAGTGAGGTCTTACGGGGTCACAGTGAGGTCTTACCGGTTTCACAGTGAGGTCTTACCGGGGGTCACAGTGAGGTCTTACGGGGTCACAGTGAGGTCTTACGGGGTCACAGTGAGGTCTTACGGGGTCACAGTGAGGTCTTACCGGGGTCACAGTGAGGTCTTACCGGGTTCACAGTGAGGTCTTACGGGGTCACAGTGAGGTCTTACCGGGGTCACAGTGAGGTCTTACGGGGTCACAGTGAGGTCTTACCGGGGTCACAGTGAGGTCTTACGGGTTCACAGTGAGGTCTTACCGGGTTCACAGTGAGGTCTTACGGGGTCACAGTGAGGTCTTACCGGGTTCACAGTGAGGTCTTACGGGGTCACAGTGAGGTCTTACGGGGTCACATTGAGGTCTTACCGGGGTCACAGTGAGGTCTTACGGGTTCACAGTGAGGTCTTACCGGGGTCACAGTGAGGTCTTACCGGGGTCACAGTGAGGTCTTACCGGTTTCACAGTGAGGTCTTACGGGGTTCACAGTGATGTCTTACGGGGGTCACAGTGAGGTCTTACCGGTTTCACAGTGAGGTCTTACGGGGTTCACAGTGATGTCTTACGGGGTCACTACGGGTTCACAGTGAGGTCTTACGGGGGTCACAGTGAGGTCTTACCGGGTTCACAGTGAGGTCAGTGAGGTCTTACCGGTTTCACAGTGAGGTCTTACGGGGGTCACAGTGAGGTCTTACGGGGTCACAGTGAGGTCTTACGGGGTCACAGTGAGGTCTTACCGGGGTCACAGTGAGGTCTTACGGGTTCACAGTGAGGTCTTACCGGGGTCACAGTGAGGTCAGTGAGGTCTTACCGGCGTCACAGTGAGGTCAGTGAGGTCTTACGGGGGTCACAGTGAGGTCTTACCGGGTTCACAGTGAGGTCTTACGGGGTTCACAGTGAGGTCTTACGGGGGTCACAGTGAGGTCTTACCGGGTTCACAGTGAGGTCTTACGGGGTTCACAGTGAGGTCTTACGGGGTCACAGTGAGGTCTTACGGGGTCACAGTGAGGTCTTACCGGGTACACAGTGAGGTCAGTGAGGTCTTACCGGGGTCACAGTGAGGTCTTACCGGGTACACAGTGAGGTCAGTGAGGTCTTACCGGTTTCACAGTGAGGTCTTACCGGGTACACAGTGAGGTCTTACCGGGGTCACAGTGAGGTCCGTGAGGTCTTACCGGGGTCACAGTGAGGTCAGTGAGGTCTTACCGGGTTCACAGTGAGGTCCGTGAGGTCTTACCGGGGTCACAGTGAGGTCAGTGAGGTCTTACCGGGGTCACAGTGAGGTCAGTGAGGTCTTACCGGGTACACAGTGAGGTCAGTGAGGTCTTACCGGTTTCACAGTGAGGTCCGTGGAAACGAGGCGCGCACAGACACTGGACCAGGCCGTACTGCTCCGAGCACAGAGCGCCGTTTAGACACGGGTTCAACCGACAGCGAGGGACGTCTAATACGGAGAAGAAGAGGAGAGGGTGAGGAGGTGGAAGAGGAGGAGGAGGAGGAGAGGCTGAGGAGGAGGAGGAGGTGGAGAGGGTGAGGAGAGGAGGAGGAGAGGGTGAGGAGGTGGAAGAGGAGGAGGAGAGGCTGAGGAGAGGAGGTGGAGAGGAGAGGGTGAGGAGGAGGAGGAGGAGGAGGAGGAGGTGGAGAGGGTGAGGAGAGGAGGAGGAGAGGAGGAGGAAGAGGAGGAGGAGAGGCAGAGGAGGAGGAGGAGGTGGAGAGGGTGAGGAGGAGGAAGAGGAGGAGGAGAGGCTGAGGAGAGGAGGTGGAGAGGAGAGGGTGAGGAGGAGGAGGAGGTGGAGAGGGTGAGGAGAGGAGGAGGAGAGGGTGAGGAGGAGGAAGAGGAGGAGGAGAAGAGGAGGAGAAGAGGAGGAGGAAGAGGAGGAGGGGAGGAGAGGAGAGGGTGGGGAGGAGGAAAAGAGGAGGAGAAGAGGAGGAGGAGAGGGTCAATAGATAAGATATCAGGTAAAATGTCCTCACTCTTGTATCTGAACCAAAACTCCATCTGTAAAAACACACAGATTTAAACCAGGCAGAAACAGACACTTCACTGTTGTGACCAGGAGGGGGCGCTCTCATTCATGTGATAATGTGAGTGTGAGACGACTCAATGGGAGAGACACAGTTTTGTAAAGAAATGTTTTCCCTGAACTTTATCTGGAAGTGATTCATAAACCAGTTCTTCAACATTGCATTGAAAAGGCAGCACGATAAGTAAGGCAGGAATGAGGGTCTGCAGATGTCGTCCCGGAGTGTGACACAAAACCTTTAAAGCAAACATCTGGAGGAAAGTTCATTCAGTAAAATAATGAACAGATGTTTGTGGAGATCAGACGTTTCTGTGTCAAGGAAACTTTGATAATTTTCTTGCAAATTTCCTTCTTTTTTCCCCAAAAATGTATTTTCTCATTTATTATTATAACTTTTTTTTTTCAATTATTTTTAAAAATTTTCGCCATTTTTGTCAAATTTTTCCCTTCTCAATATTTTCAAATGTTCTCAATTTCCTTTCCTTTTTTTTTCTTCTTCAAATGTCTTTTCTTTTCCCATTGTTTTAATTTTAAATTTTTTTTTTTGCAGAAATGTTTTTCATTTTTTCTCAAAAAATGTTTTCTTCACATTTTCTCAAAAAAAAATTTACTATGTTTTTTCACATAGCTCTGCCCCTGCCTGTGGACTGACGGGTTTCTCCCTGGTCTAACCCTGGTCTAAACCCGGTCTAAACCCGGTCTAAACCCGGTCTAAACCCGGACTAAACCCGGTCTAAACCCGGTCTAAACCCGGTCTAAACCCGGTCTAAACCCGGTCTAAACCCGGACTAAACCCGGTCTAAACCCGGACTAAACCCGGTCTAAACCCGGTCTAAACCCGGTCTAAACCCGGTCTAAACCCGGACTAAACCCGGACTAAACCCGGTCTAAACCCGGTCTAAACCCGGTCTAAACCCGGTCTAAACCCGGACTAAACCCGGTCTAAACCCGGTCTAAACCCGGTCTAAACCCGGTCTAAACCCGGTCTAAACCCGGTCTAAACCCGGACTAAACCCGGTCTAAACCCGGTCTAAACCCGGACTAAACCCGGTCTAAACCCGGTCTAAACCCGGTCTAAACCCGGTCTAAACCCGGTCTAAACCCGGTCTAAACCCGGACTAAACCCGGTCTAAACCCGGTCTAAACCCGGACTAAACCCGGTCTAACGGGACTGACGGTCTTCTCTCGGGTCTAAACCCGGTCTAAACCCGGTCTAAACCCGGTCTAAACCCGGACTAAACCCGGTCTAACGGGACTGACGGTCTTCTCTCGGGTCTAAACCCGGTCTAAACCCGGTCTAAACCCGGTCTAACGGGACTGACGGTCTTCTCGTGGGTCCGGAAGATCTCGGCCGCCTCCTCCTTGGAGCACAGCTCCTCGTAGCACTCTCGCTCTAAGTCTCCAGGAAGAACCTCCTCCAGCAGCCGGGAGTTGGCCCGGCGCCTCCTGCTGGTGGAGCGGAGCAGCTGCAGCGCGCCCACACGCTCCAGGAACACTGCGGACACACAGACCCGCCTTAGACCCGCCTTAGACCCGCCTTAGACCCGGTTCAGACCCGGTTCAGACCCGCTTTAGTCTGGTTGAGCTCTTACTGTTGCAGTGGACGAGCTGCAGGACGACGAGGAGAAACAGGACCAGAGCCGAGCTCGGACGCATCTTCATCTGGAAAACAGAGAGGGTTCAAACCAGACGCAGTGTCCTCCAACATCACCTCAGAAGCCTCTGAGACACCAGGAAGCAGCAGGAGGTACCAGGAAGCAGCAGGAGGTACCAGGAAGCAGCAGGAAGCACCAGGAGGTACCAGGAAGCAGCAGGAAGCACCAGGAAGCAGCACGAAGCACCAGGAGGTACCAGGAAGCAGCAGGAAGCAGCAGGAGGTACCAGGAAGCAGCAGGAAGCACCAGGAGGTACCAGGAAGCAGCAGGAAGCATCAGGAAGCGGCACGAAGCACCAGGAGGTACCAGGAAGCAGCAGGAAGCACCAGGAGGTACCAGGAAGCAGCAGGAAGCATCAGGAAGCGGCACGAAGCACCAGGAGGTACCAGGAAGCAGCAGGAAGCACCAGGAGGTACCAGGAAGCAGCAGGAAGCACCAGGAGGTACCAGGAAGCAGCAGGAAGCAGCAGGAAGCACCAGGAAGCACCAGGAAGCAGCACGAAGCACCAGGAGGTACCAGGAAGCAGCAGGAAGCACCAGGAAGCACCAGGAAGCAGCAGGAAGCACCAGGAGGTACCAGGAAGCACCAGGCAGCACCAGGAAGCTAGCGCTATACTCCCGGTGCACCCCCCACAGGGCACCACGAGGGACACGGTCGAACGCTTTCTCCAGATCCACAAAACACATGTGGACTGGTTGGGTGAACTCCCACAAACCCTGGAGCACCCGATGAAGGTCTAGAGCTGGTCCAGTGTTCCACGACCAGGACGAGAACCGCATTGTTCCTCCTGGATCCGAGGTTCGTATCGGCCGGATCCTCCTCCAGCACCCGATTATGTGTCACTTAGTCTTGTCTTTCAATTAAATATATATTTATGTTTTGTGGGCGTGGCAAAATGTCTAACAGTGAAAGGGGGCGGGTACTTATGCAACCCACTGTAGCTCCGCCCCTGCCCCTGGTCCCGAACGCGATGAAGAGCAGGAAGCCAAACGCAGATACAGATTCCAAACATCGCCATGATCACTGTGTCCCCCTACAGGCGTGGAGAGGCCACTACACTGCCTCTGCGCCCGGTGGGAGGACACGTGGGACTTAGATTCCCAACATTTTGAAAAAACAAAAGAAACAAAATCTTACGGTGGATAAACCCAAAGAATATATAAGATACAAAACATTAAAAAAAGGCATCAATTCAAGGCCTCAATAATTGTGACTGTTTGTCAAATCCTAATTGATCTGAGCTGGACCCATCCATCCATCCATCCATGTTCTTCCGCTTTATCCGGGGCCGGGGGGGCAGCAGTCTCAGCAGAGATGCCCAGACTTCACCTCCTCCAGCTGTTCTGGGGGGACCCCGAGGCGACACCAGGCCAGCTCGGAGACATAGTCCCACCAGCGTGTCCTGGGCCTTCCACGAGGCCTCCTCCCAATAGATGGATCTATTGATGGAGAAACATCGAGGTCGAGGTCATGGCGAGGAGGTGAATCTTAAATGAATCGGATCGTGGCCGATGTATCGAATGTGAATCGTATCGGACGGAGGTCTGGTTTGTTTGGCTCCGACTCGGCTCCATCTGGACGAGTTCTTCACAGACCGGATTTATTCAACCAAAAACTACAAGACATTTGAATTTTTGTGTTTCTTTTTTCCGACCTCGCTCTGAGCAAACGTTTGGCTCTACAAGGTTTCCCAGCCTGCGGTCCTTCAGCCTGGAGGGACTCAAGGCTCTACAAGGTTTCCCAGCCTGCGGTCCTTCAGCCTGGAGGGACTCAAGGCTCTACAAGGTTTCCCAGCCTGCGGTCCTTCAGCCTGGAGGGACTCAAGGCTCTACAAGGTTTCCCAGCCTGCGGTCCTTCAGCCTGGAGGGACTCAAGGCTCTACAAGGTTTCCCAGCCTGCGGTCCTTAAAGGCTCTACAAGGTTTCCCAGCGTGGAGGGACTCAAGGCTCTACAAGGTTTCCCAGCCTGCGGTCCTTCAGCCTGGAGGGACTCAAGGCTCTACAAGGTTTCCCAGCCTGCGGTCCTTAAAGGCTCTACAAGGTTTCCCAGCGTGGAGGGACTCAAGGCTCTACAAGGTTTCCCAGCCTGCGGTCCTTAAAGGCTCTACAAGGTTTCCCAGCGTGGAGGGACTCAAGGCTCTACAAGGTTTCCCAGCCTGCGGTCCTTCAGCCTGGAGGGACTCAAGGCTCTACAAGGTTTCCCAGCCTGCGGTCCTTAAAGGCTCTACAAGGTTTCCCAGCGTGGAGGGACTCAAGGCTCTACAAGGTTTCCCAGCCTGCGGTCCTTAAAGGTAACGTCTCACCTGTTTGTGCGGCTCCTGTCGTGTTTGTGTCGTGACCGTTGGACTCAAATATTGACTTAAACTCGGGTGGTTTGAGGAGAGACGATGCAGTGTTTCTGGACCCAGGCCCTGACGGCGCCCCCTGCAGCCACCGGCAGGCCCTGACGGCGCCCCCTGCAGGCACCGGCAGGCCCTGACGGCGCCCCCTGCAGGCACCGGCAGGCCCTGACGGCGCCCCCTGCAGGCACCGGCAGGCCCTGACGGCGCCCCCTGCAGGCACCGGCAGGGCCTGACGGCGCCCCCTGCAGGCACCGGCAGGCCCTGACGGCGCCCCCTGCAGGCACCGGCACATGAAACGACTCAGCGCCGTCTTCGTGGCCTCCGAGCGAAAACACATTGATCCAAATCAGACTCTTTCAAAGGACACGCCCTCGGCCCCGCCTCCATGTGACCATAAAAGGCAGCGTGCGATAATGGGTGGGTTTAACTGAAGGGGAGGGGCACAGAGGGCGGGGCTTATGCTGCAGCTCGAGCAGATTTAATAAAGCGTGACCTCAGCTCCTCTGGAACAGTGTCGGCCTCTTTCTGTTCATTCATAAAACAACAGAGCCTGAAAAACCCGATCTCAGTTCAGTCAATCCCATTAAAAAGGGATTGACTGAACTGAGATCGGGTTTTTCAGGCTCACGAGCGTGCACGTGGCTTCAGCGGGCATATTATGTGCACGAGCGCTCACGAGCGTGCACGTACATACACAAGTCACATGTTTTCCACACATGTCTGATAAGTTGCTCGTTTCATTCTAACTTTGTCATTTCTGAAGAAAATTAATATCAAATGAACTAGTTCTAAAGTGACCACACATGACCTCCTCAAACTGACCTCCTCAAACTGACCTCCTCAAACTGACCTCCTCAAACTGACCTCCTCAAACTGACCTCCTCAAACTGACCTCCTCAAACTGACCTCCCCTCCCCCTCTCCTCTCCTGACCTCTTACAGCAGATACAGTTTGGACCTCATTAATGAGGCCCCAGATCATTCTGTCTTTTATTAACCTCTTAACCCAGTGCGTTTTCTCCAGTTCAGCTTTACCCAAATCTAAAGCCTCTTGACTGGAGCTTACAGCCTTTAGGCCAGTGTGACGCCTCATTTGAAAGCTAAGACCTACAGAACTGATGAAGCTTCTTTCTCGTTAGGATTGTTTTGGTCACATTGTTGTGGAATGTTCTCACGTGTGACCGTGTGGGTTCCTGGTTCTCACGTGTGACCGTGTGGGTTCCTGGTTCTCACGTGTGACCGTGTGGGTTCCTGGTTCTCACGTGTGACCGTGTGGGTTCCTGGTTCTCACGTGTGACCGTGTGGGTTCCTGGTTCTCACGTGTGACCGTGTGGGTTCCTGGTTCTCACGTGTGACCGTGTGGGTTCCTGGTTCTCACGTGTGAACCGTGTGGGTTCCTGGTTCTCACGTGTGACCGTGTGGGTTCCTGGTTCTCACGTGTGAACCGTGTGGGTTCCTGGTTCTCACGTGTGAACCGTGTGGGTTCCTGGTTCTCACGTGTGACCGTGTGGGTTCCTGGTTCTCACGTGTGAACCGTGTGGGTTCCTGGTTCTCACGTGTGACCGTGTGGGTTCCTGGTTCTCACGTGTGACCGTGTGGGTTCCTGGTTCTCACGTGTGACCGTGTGGGTTCCTGGTTCTCACGTGTGACCGTGTGGGTTCCTGGTTCTCACGTGTGACCGTGTGGGTTCCTGGTTCTCACGTGTGACCGTGTGAGTTCCTGGTTCTCACGTGTGACCGTGTGGGTTCCTGGTTCTCACGTGTGACCGTGTGGGTTCCTGGTTCTCACGTGTGACCGTGTGGGTTCCTGGTTCTCACGTGTGAACCGTGTGGGTTCCTGGTTCTCACGTGTGACCGTGTGGGTTCCTGGTTCTCACGTGTGACCGTGTGAGTTCCTGGTTCTCACGTGTGACCGTGTGGGTTCCTGGTTCTCACGTGTGACCGTGTGGGTTCCTGGTTCTCACGTGTGACCGTGTGGGTTCCTGGTTCTCACGTGTGAACCGTGTGGGTTCCTGGTTCTCACGTGTGACCGTGTGGGTTCCTGGTTCTCACGTGTGAACCGTGTGGGTTCCTGGTTCTCACGTGTGACCGTGTGGGTTCCTGGTTCTCACGTGTGAACCGTGTGGGTTCCTGGTTCTCACGTGTGAACCGTGTGGGTTCCTGGTTCTCACGTGTGAACCGTGTGGGTTCCTGGTTCTCATGTGTGACCGTGTGGGTTCCTGGTTCTCACAGGACTAGTGTCAGTGTATTAAATGTGATGGTCTGTGTTCTGAATTTCTGAACGTCCCCAAGGGGTGCCACAGGGTTCAATATTAGGACCCCTCTTATTCATCACTGGAGGATCGGCGGTTTGAATCCTGCATGGGCACACTGTCGTTGTGTCCTTGGGCAAGACACTTCCCCTGCCTTGCCCCCAGTGTCTGAATGAGCGTGTGAATGTGAGTGGATCCTGGGAAGCACTTTGAGCCTATTGCAGGTGGAAAAGCCCCAGACTATAAAGCAGAGGTCATGTTTGTGTCTCTGCTGGAGGCGAGATTCAAACCCCTGACCTTCTGATCATGAGACACCCGCTCTACCCACTGCGCCACCGACGCCTTTCTACACTCAAAGTGCCTCCAGCGAGGATCCACTCACATTCACACACTCATTCAGACACCAGTGTACGCAGGCACTGGGGGCAAGGCAGGGGAAGTGTCTTGCCCAAGGACACAAGGACAGTGTGCCCATGCAGGATTCGAACTGTTGATCCTCCAGTCACAAGACGACCCGCCCTGAGCCCCCGTCAGACCGAAGCAGAGCTCGTGTTTGTGTCTGTGCTGGACAAGGATTAACCAATCACCTTACAGCAGCGGCATCCAGACCCGCCCCCTGATTTGCATACGTTAAGAGAAATACATAAATAAAATAGAAATAAATACATAAATAAAATAGAAATAAATACATAAATAAAATAGACATAAATAAATATATAAATAAAATAAAAATACATAAATATATAAATAAATAAATGCGCTTATTACAATAAGTAAATGTTATTTATTTATTTTTATATTTATTTATATATTTATTTATTGTTTTGGCAGCCACGGTCCTCCATGCGTGTTTCCCGTAGCCTACACACACAGCCCCTCCCCTTCGTGCACACCGCGAGTCTCCATCCGCGAGCCTTCATCCGCGGCTGGAGAAAGTCACTGAACGCCTCGCGTGTTCAGACGGATCCAGGTGAGTGACTCGTCTTTGTAGCTTTTCAGCCTCATAACCCGAGTTCTAAAAGTTTCTCATACAAAGCTTATTCCTCGTGTTGTCGTCACTTTGTTGTTGCTTCCCTGTCGTTTGTTTTGTTGTTGTTTTGTTGCGTTTTGATCCTCGTTTATGTTTAGTTTTTTCAGAAGCTTTTAGATTTGGTTCAAGTCAAACCGGAGAAAATGTGCTCGGTTTAGACATTTGTGTCGATTTCATTCAGAACCTTTTACTTCGACTTGACTGATATTAAAGTGTATTTCTTGTTTTATGTTTCACATTCTTTGTAATTCTTTATTTTTCTAGTTTTTTCAAAGTTTTTCGGTATTTTGAGTAAACAAGGAATAAACAGGCAGGTCCATAAATATCAGGACATCGACTCAATTCTGATGTTTTTGGCTCTATAAACCACCACAAAAGATTTCAAACGAACAACAAAGATGAGCATAAACTGTAGACGTTCAGCTTTAATGTGAGAGGATTTATTAATAATAATAATAATGATAATGATAATAATAATGATAATGCATTGGTTTTATACAGCGCTTTTCTGAACACTCAAAGACTCTTTACATTGCATTATTCATTCACTCCAGACTTGGTGGTGGTAAGCTACTATTGTAGCCACAGCTGCCCCGGGGTAGACTGACAGAAGCGAGGCAGCCAGTCTGCGCCATCGACCCTCCGACCACTCACTCACTACACTCGCTTCCTGGTGTTTCTAAACCGTCTCCCATCCGAGTACCGACCAGGCCCGTCCCTGCTGAGCTTCAGGTCGGACCGGATTGGGCCTTACATCCATATTTAAGTCTGAATCATATTTAGCAGTATGTGAGGAACGTGATCCTCCCAGTTTTCAAGGCACCGCGTCTGCTCTGCGGTTCCATGACCTGGTATTTGTGTTACCGGCCCGAGGGGAAGCTGGGCGGGGACCAGTGGCACACAGGTAGCGCAGCGCCTCCTCTACAGACGCAGAGGAGGCGTTGTTAATCCGGCCACAGCTCGTTTACTTCTGAAGCTGCGCCTGCGCGAGCCTCTCTACTGCACCACCTACTGGCCAGGATGTGTATTACCCAAAACAAAACAGACAATAGCGAATATACAAACAAAATAGAGGGAGTGTTTGTCAAAAATATGAACTTTTGATGTAGTGTTTTTCAACCTACTACACTTGCTCGCCCCCCAGTGTCACATTCAGACGTCCAGAGTTCATTTCAAGTGTGATATTTTCCTGTCATCGTGGAAAAAAACTACAATAAACTTTATAAAAACAAGTCCGTTCTCTTAAGACGAGGGATCTTATGATTTTAATCAGTCTCGTGGTTAAAAAAGCCCAAATGTTTGATCAGTTGTCGATATGGCGTAAAGAGGGCGGAGCCTCCGGCGTCCCGCCCACACCTGAGCTCAGCTCATCCACTCAGCGCTCTGTCCCGTCTCTTTCACCTGGATAAAGAATCAGACTTAAGAACGACTTGTTTAATCTGTTCATTCGACTTTAAATCACGTTTTGAAAGGCCCGCCTCCAATGCACTGCCCCTGGCGACCTGAGGGGGCGCTGTGTGTGGACTACCCGTGAAAACCAGCCTGTTTTATTATTGTGCACGGTTCAGGAGAGGCCATTGAAACGTAAAGGAGGGAAAGAGAAACTGATGAAACGTTTTATGTTGAAAACGCCGTCGCCCGCGTGGAGTCAGTCGTTTATCACTTGGACGGGCGGGGCACGAGTCACTTTCACGATGTTATCTTTGAAGTTTTATTTGCAATATCGTGAGAATGTATTTTATATTTAAACGTGTTGTTATTGAATGCTGTTTCAAAGGAAGAGAAAACCAGAGACAGAGAGTTGCAGGTCCGTGTTCCGTTCGTTCAATCCATTTTCTATTTGAAAACAAGCAATGACCCTGAAACGTTTGCTATCAGCACGAAATCACTCAAAATGGCGCGTATTTTCATATTTAATATGATACGAAAACAGAAAGATGAAAATTGAGATCCCAGCCTCAGAGCGTTTGCGTATCGCCGGAGGTTGGGCTGTACGGGTCACATTAAGGCCGACCTCAAACACACTTGTATACATGGTTCAATGTTCACTTGTTCGTCCTGGGGAATTAGACCTCTTTTATATGAACTCCTCAGAGATGGGATCGGTTATGCACGGAGCTAACTGCAGCGCTATGCTAGCTGACCAGCGCGCCCCTACAGGCTGTAGATGGCACTACCTGGAGTAGTAACTGCAGCTCCTCTCTCCTCCGCTAAACCAGTCTTCTGTCCACCTGGATGTTCTCTCTACATCTGTGTGGAATCTAACATCCTGTGAGATGGACCGAGCGCTTTAGCTACAATGGCGCACGGAGCTAAACATACTGTGCCAAGTGGCCAGGGCGCCGCCCACAGGCTGGGACGGTGGAACAGCCTGGGGCGCGGAGGCACGTAGGTGCAGTAATTATCCCAATAATAAACTTCATTTAAAGGATTTTTTCTTTTCTTGTTCTTGAGAGCCCATTAGCTTCTGAGCTAATCTACCTGAGGTCTCCTTCATTTTCAATACAAATGTTTACAACATAACAAAAACAAACAAAACAACAACACACACACACACACACACAACCAATGTGCTCAATGTGAAACCAAACAAACATGTCTCTAGCCACACAGCACAGCCGCCCGACTCACCTATGCCTTTGCTTTTGATTGATAGGAAACACATTGTTTTCCCTCATTTCAACATTTACAACATGACCGAGGTAATTACTACAAACAGAGCTGTCAGATCTGTAGTCGACAGCGCAGAACGTGTTCCACTGGTCTGACGGGTTCCATAATTAGGCCCTTTATACTTTTGAGTGCAGCTAAATGAATGGGGAACTGTCATACGGAGGTGGATGACGAGCCCCACGGGTGTGTGGGCGACGTCGAGAGCTTTCCAAAAATGTATAATATGTTGTAGTCGCGAAAGCGACTATATAGTTTTTGCAAGAAATATTATTATTGTTCTTTCTTTCTTCTGCTCTTGGAGCAGGAAGTGGACCCCCTGAACCTAATCGAAGACTCACCAAACTTTGCCCAAAATTCAGGTGAAAAATTAATTAAAATGTGTGTTTCGTTTTGGGGGAGGGGCCAACGTCAACTTTGTCCTAGAGCGACGGGATTCGGTACAGACACTCGTCATGTGACGACTACCAAAAAATATGATTGTGGCCACGCCCACCGCGTTTTCGCTGACTCAGCATTTTAACGAACTCCTCCTAGGGCGTTTCACCAAATGAGCTCCAAATCGCTCCAGCTCATCTCCAGAGGTGGGGCATCAAAAGCTATCCACATTTTTTGGCTAAGTTTTACGGTTTGTTTGCGGCGAAACTGCAATCTTTACGAAATATACATTTTATTGACCTTTCACCCCCGGACACAACAAATGTGAAAAAACGACATTGGGCACGATAGCGCCCCCTCTAGGTTGAGAAGAAAAAATGCATTATGGGAAAAAAATTAGTTTCTTGGAAATAGATAACATTTGGCACAAAAATAGCCGATGGCCTCCCGGTCCAAAACAATGACATCAACACAGTTTTATATATAATCACTAAAGCCTAATATGACAAAAATATGTATAGTAATATCTCCACTTCCAGAATCCCATGTTTTCATCAAGTTGCTGTTGCTTGTCATTAAAGCTCTTTAATGACAAGCACCACCTTGTGACATCACCATGTGGTGGGCGTGTCTAAAAGTGCATGTTTCTTTGTTGTTGTTAGATCAGCTGTTGAAGCTCAGCATGGACCATTTACCGAGACGAACCCCCAAACGAATCCTCCTCCTCCTGCTGATCATCACTCTCCTCTCTGTCGTCTGCTACAGAACGGTGAGCTCCAAATCTAACTTTACTCATAAGTGTCTCCTGAAGAGGCTACAGTCAAACGCTGACCCGCAGAGATGGAGATGATCCTACATACTTTAGCATCAATAATAATGCATTGTTTTTATAAAGCGCTTTCTGGACACTTTTACATTGCATTATACATTCACCCTATACTCGGTGGTGGTGAGCTACTATTGAAGCCACAGCTGCCCTAGGGCAGACTGACGAAAGCGATACAATCAGTGCCATCGGCACTACATTCATTCAGGCCTATTGTACATGTTTTAGTGGTAGAGGAAACCGACGCAGACACGGTGAGAACATGCAAACTTCACAGAAACGCCCCGTCCAGGTGAGACTCGCACCTTAAAGCTGTGTAGCATGAGCGCTAACCGCTAGGCTACGTGCGCCAAACAGAAAGTTATGGTCATTTAAAAAGATAAAGGAAGACCACAAAAGACTTTATTCATTTGAAGATCTGTTTATTATATTCTTTTAATTGGCTAAAGCTTTAAAAGGTTTTGGTAACATCTGGGGAAGAAACATATTTGGAAATGTTATGTCCGTGTAGAGAATTAAAAATCACAAATATGTTCATCGTTCTCCAACTGGTCCTTCAAAAGAGCCCAGGGCGACTCAGTCCAAACCCAAGAGAGAGGAGCATTTCATAAACACTTCATCCTGCAGCTGTAACTGTCCCAACAAGCTACGAGCTCCTGAAAGGTCTCTGCAGCCAGACCGTCTCATTTGTTCCATGTGTGTATTCCAGTTCTGACGTGTCCACTGGTTCAGCCTGAAGGGTCTCTGAGGGTCTTTCTAAGTTCTTCAACATTCTCTCATGCTTTGTTTCTTCTGAATACAGGCCTACAACTTCAATTTAAGCGAGTGGTACAAAACGATGACCTTCACAAGACCAGGATTAGAGACCAAGACCTCACCTTCAGCGCCAGAGCCCACGGAGCTCCTGACCACGCCCACACCGCGACCACAGCCCTGCAGTTACAAATACATCTCTCCTGAAAACGCCGCAGAAGGACGCGCACTTTTGGACTCGATAGCTTGGCCCGACACTCCACCTTTATCCAAACCGTTTTCCCTGAACCTGACCACCTGTCCCGCCAAGAGCTCCTTCACCATCGTGCCCCAGAGCGGAGGCTGGAGAGTGGGGGACGAGCTGACGGTGAGGGTCCAGTTACGAGATTACAACGGAAACCCCAAGAGAAGAGGAGGGGACTTCCTCTACGGCAGACTCTATAACAAGGCGCTGGGGGCGGGTGTGGTGGGGCAGGTGCAGGACCACCTGAACGGGACGGTCACTGTGGTGTTTCCTCTGCTGTGGAACGGGACGGCGAACGCAGAGGTGAGGCCTTGATTCATAGTTATGACCTAAAGGAGCAGGGCAAAGCTGGAGCTGAAGCTGATCCACCATGATAGTGCGCCCTCTGCTGGAGAAAGCAGAGCTGAACCCGCTTTTAGGAAGGCTGAAGTGAGGTGAAAAGTTATTTGAATGTTCTCATAAACAAATGAAATAATAATAATAATCTTATGAACAAAAGTGTAACTAGATGCTTCTGTTGATAGATGAAAATAATATCAATTCGAACTTGCTTGTTATTTTTGTTCCCAAACGACCCTAACCTAACCATTTAAAGAATGAACACATTTAAATATTAACAATAATACCGTGGTGGATCCGCCCGTCCCAGCAGAGGGCGCACTATCACGCAAATCTGCTTCCGCTCTGGCCTGCAGCGTCTATTATTGAAATGAAGGGACTGTAATGGTGCGTTCAGACCTGTGTTATCTCTATGGGGGCGGCTCATGCTCACTGGTATCTCCGCCTCCTGTCAGTATCATGACCCTAATGCATGCGTGTAAACTGGTTACAGGTGGTGCTGGTGCACACGGCTGAGTCCATCTCAGCTCTGAAGCGTCTGTCAGAGGAACGTCCTGACAGGATCTGGTTCAGGAGTGACTTCCGTTTGGGACGTGTCGTTGAGCAGAGCACTTGTAACGTGTGTCTGGATCCAAGCCAGGGTCCTCTGTGCAACTTCACTGACCTCCACACGGGGGAGCAGTGGTTCTGCTACAAACCCAAAACACTGGCCTGTGACACCCGAGTCAACCACGTGGTCATTTGGGCCAAACAGCAAACCAGTGAGGAAGAAGAGCTCCTCTTTCAATCGTAGGTACAACCTTTCATTCTGCTTTGTGCTCATGTATCTGTAGAATTATATAGTTGTTGGCTTTGTAGTATCGCACTCCACATACTTTTAACATATACTCCTCAGGTTTTCATTAAACGGCCCGGCATCGCCCAGACCCATGTGCCGTTACAGATATTACCGTAAATTATTGATACAGTGCATACGAAACGTAAATAAAAATACAAATAATTATATTTTTCTCACTCCTAAAATCTGTGTCAACTTGAAGTTAGTCAAACTTTTAGAAGATCTTGAATACCACAGTTTAAGAACCACTTCTGCAGAATATTTTTTATGGTCAGTGAGAATTCCCCCTACACTGTAAATTGTGATTAGTAAACCTTACTCAAAAAAATTGCCACAATTTAATTGAGTAAAAGTTACCATTATACAAACAATTAAAGCTAGCTCTAAATGATCAAGGAAACCTTACTCTTTACAAATTAACGTTTACTCTAAATAATCAATGAATCCTTATCTATTAGCGCCTGATTAATGAAACTTGTAATAACCTTAGTATTGTACAATGTATATTGTAAAACATTAATACCCACAATTTCTGGTTGTGTAATAAAACAAGTTGGTTAGAACAAAAGAGCATTTACTTTTTTAAATGAACAAACGGTTTTCTTTAAAAAAAACAAAGGAGAAATTGGACATCAGTAATATCTTGAACAGACAAATGTAAACATTTTTTTCTCTCTGCATTTCAGAACAGATTATTTCTGAATTTCTCCAGTAGTTTATCTAAAAATTGCTCAACTGTTTCAGGAGCACATGGTTCTACCTCAGAATCTGGCTGATCAGGGTACACGTGGTTTGGCTCTACATTGGTTTCCTCACTGTGACCCTCAGTGTCAGAAGACTGCAGACAAACTATCTGTTTCCTGTAGACATGTTTCTAAAAGAAGGAAGTTGACTGCCATTCATTTATAGCACAGGTGACACTAAAACCTGGCATGAACCAGCCCAACACGCTGAAAGGACTTAAGAGTGCACTTGGGGCACTGGTGTAGTTGAGGCCTGGTGATCCAGCACGGGTGGGTGATGATTCTACGGTTTCTACAGTTCTTGGTAGAGTCTTGTCTCCCTCTTCCACGATGCGCCTCTGAAGAAGGTGCGGGTGTGGTGGGGGTGCAATGTTGAAAACGAAGTACATACTGAAGGCTTCTACACCATCTACTTTCACCACCCTGGGCTCAGCGCCGGTCGTCGCCATTTTCCAATCGTTCTTCAGTTGAATGGTTTTATAGGGTTTAGCAGGATCCCCCTAAATAAATGAAAAACAACAACAGGTAACCTATCAGCAAATTCACATAAGTGACATGATTTAAACATGTTTACACTTTCAAAATACATTTAGATGAGCAAATTATGATACCAACATAATTCTTATTACAAGTACATTTGTTTTCCTATTCATATAAGATCAAGTAGTCAGGATTGTAGACAGTTCAGATGCCTACCTCTCCCAGTGTGGTGTAGTGTTTGATATTCTCGATGTAAATGGACGTCAAAAGGTTGAATCCAGCGCTCAAGTCGACTCCTCAAGTACAAGAACAACAAAAGCAATCACAGATTTCAAAGTGCAACTACAGCAGAGCTACTTTCATGTTTATTGGCATTGATACCTGTTCAATCTTCAGCCAGGGCAAGCTATGGCAAAAAGCGAATGTTGCAGGGTGAATTCTGTCAACCTCATCAATACACTGTAGAATATACAACCGCATGATAGATTAAGTATTGATAAACCAACTGTCTGTGATACATTAATGCAGTTTTGCAATGAACAACATTACATTGACAAAAGCATTGACATTAATGACAAGACAATCAGTTATATTTATCACAATAAAAACAATTGATCATTACAAATGTATAATAGTTGTCATTTATTTGGACCACATTGCTTTTCTTTTCTTACAATTTTAGTGAATGAGGAATTCATATTATTTCCTAATCCAGCTGCTGTTATTTCCGTGTGCCGCTCTGTAGTCCCATCAAAAGGTTTGCTTTGAAGTTACCACCTCTGCTTTCTACACGACTTATCAGACACAGACACGCGTATTATGCCATGTATTTTCTAATATACTTATTTAAAAAACACGCGGAGGGACTTCCGGTGACGCCATGAGAAGAGAAGCAACTGGATTTCTGCGCTCTGGAGAAAATCCCTCAAATCTAGCTGAAAAATAACAAGTTTGCACATATCGAGACCCCTTTCAAGTTGATAGGAAAATCCTAAAATGTCTGGACCAAGAAAAGACGACAAGCACGAACAAGTTGAAGACGCCGACGCGAGAGACGATGAAGGCAACATGGCGGCGATGCTAGCAGAGTTGAAAGATTTCAGAAAAGAACATGCGGAGGCTTCTCAAGATACTAAATCGACACGGACACGGGTGGAAACCGCCGTGAGAGACGTGACTGTCCCAACGAACAGACTTGAGGAACAAATGACCAAAACCGAACAGAGGGCGCGTGACGCCGAGGAAATGCTCCAGCGCCAGGATCGAGCAAAGCGCTTCATGCTACAACAAGAAGCGGTTCTCTCCGCAAAACGCCAAGATGTTGAGTCGAGGGCCAGGCGCAATCATTTAAGAATGTATGGTTTAAAAGAAGGAGAAGAGAAACATGACATGACTCCGTACATAACTAGTATGAGACCGTAGACCTGGGCGTTGAGAGGGCGCACCGGTCGCTGACCATGAAACCGAGAGACAACGCACCGCCACGATCTGTAACGGTCAGGTTTCTGGACTACAGAATGAAAGACAGAATACTACAAGAGGCATGGAAGAGTGGAGGGATCCTGTACCGAGACCAGAAGGTGTTTTCTGATCACGACTACACTGCGCATGTGCTTAAAGAAAAGAAAGTCACCTTTTCCTGCTCAGTTGAAAATTCCTATGGACACTGGAGTGAAGACGTTCTCTACCCTCGCGGAGGCGGCGCCCCTCATGGAGATGGGCATGAGTGGATGAGAGAGAGCTGCCGGGAGGATCTGCTCCACAACGCCTGGGCCACTAAAGGAGCGGAGGGAGGGACGCTTACTACCGCGGACCTGCAGCTCATACGAGAAGAAGAAGAAGATCTTTATTTATAAAGCGCCTTTCACAGACGTGGCCACAAAGCGCTTTACATGAGAGCGTTTACATTCACTCCTCACTCGGTGATGGTAAACTACGTGAGTAGCTTCAGTTTCCCCTGGGGGAGACTGACAGAAGCGCCTATGGTCCCTCTGACCACCACCATACATTCATCCTGGCCTATTGTACATGTTTTTGGTGGTAGGGGAAACCGGAGTACCCGGAGGAAACCTACGCAGACACGGGGAGAACATGCAAACTCCACAGAAAGGCCCCGTCCAGGTGGGACTCGAACCCGGGACCTTCTAGCTGTGAAGCGAGAGCACTAACCACTGTGCCACCGTGTAAGATGAGCGATAAACGTTTAACGTGCACATTTCTACTTTTGATAGTAACCACTTAGAGCTAGCAACATGACTACGTATCATGAGAGTTACGTTAAAGGGATCGATCTCCCGCCCAGAAGAAGGTGGGATGACTTGTTTTGTTCTAATTATTCTACGTTGGGTTTTGCAAAGGCAATTCCTCGGGCAGCTTTCTGCTGTCAGACTACTGCCAATACACGGAGGTGTCTCGTCACGCCCCTTCGTTTCCATAGCGACCATTGTAAAGGACGTTCGCTTGGTTGGTTTTAAGTTTGGAAGTTTCTTCACGGTTCTGTTCGCAACTTTTGTTCCGATAGTTGTAATTCAGATTTTAAATTTACAAGATGTGCAAGCACAAAATAAGAGTCACAAAGTATGTTGTATTAATATCAAGGAGAGAATTAACAACTTAATAATATTTCCATGAGAAACGTTAATATTATTTCCTATAATGTCCATGGCCTGAATCATCCTATAAAAAGAAAGAACATATTTAGCCAGTTAAAAAGATGCAGTGTTCCACAGCTCTGTTACAGGAAACACACTGACGTGATTTGGAACATAAAAACCTTCAAAGGGAATGGGTAAACCAATCATACAGTTCATCATTTGGGAACAAAAGAGGGGTAGCTATTCTGGTTAATAAATCACTCCCATATTTGAAAGAACATGTGATACAAGATCAACTGGGGAGATATGTAATGGTGACTGGTCGTGTGGGAGATGAGGAACTTTCTAGTATGAATCTGTATGCTCCAAATGAATGAGATTGCCAATGTTATAGCAGGGAATGCAACGGGTATTGTAATAGTTGGCGGAGATTTGAATGCTGTCCAAGATGGTAAGCTTGACAGGACACCAGCTGAAATAGGCCCACAGAGTAAAAAAACAAAAGTGCTTAATAATATGTTGGTAGCGCTTGGTCTAGCTGATCCATGGAGGTATGGAAACCAAAGTATGAAAGGATATACATTTTCTCCAATGTTCATAAGAGTTACTCAAGAATAGACTTTTTCTGTGTCTCTCAACAGCATATACATAAAGTAACCAACTGTCGTATAGAAAATATAACACTGAGTGACCATGCACCCGTGACTCTACAACTTGATCTTAGTAAAGATATATTATTAAATATTGGAGGCTGAATGTATCATTACTTACTAATTTATCTGTAGTCCAAGAGATAAAACAAACAATCGTAGATTATTTAGAGATAAATGATAATGGTGAAGTTACTCCACCAATTCTTTGGAGTGGGGCAAAAGCGGTGATTAGGGGGAAAATCATCCAGATATCAAGTCAACTAAAAAAAATGCGGCTGCAGGAACAAAATAATCTTGAACAAAAAATAAAAGTGTTAGAAAGGGAACATAAAAATACAAATAATGGTGACGTTTTACTAAAACTGAAAGAAGCTTGGAAAAGGTTGGATACAATCGTTACATACAAAGCAGAGGGGCTTTAAGATTCTCCAGACAAAGATACTACGAAGTGGGAAATAGAGCAAGCCGCCTTCTTGCTTTTCAACTCCGTAAGGCACAAAGTGATAGAATGGTGTGATCAAAAACAGACAGTAACAGTATTAGTAGTAAGAACACATTTGGCTCCTTGACTTTTCATTTGTTTGTGAGATTGACTTTGGATACAAACTGTGACAACTACTAAGTGTGTTTGCATTTCTCTAGGGGCAAAAACCTGAAAGTTGGAATTAAGGCCTCGGGAGACTCGACTGCTACAATTTTACCAAGAGAAGGTAACACTTTCAAAATTAACTTTTGATGTGATATTCGCTCAATAGACCTTTCTCAAAAGCCCCGCCCACATAGTTACTGTTGCTACGCCTGTCGTACTTTCTGACACAGCTGCATTAGTGACTCGTGTTGGTCACTCTAATTGGAGCGATAAATGCGCGATATCCTCCAGATCAAAGAAAGGGTAGCAATATGCAGCCGGGGAAATATATTGTCAAGATATTTCACAATCCAGCAAAAGGATGAATGACAACTATTGAGACTAAAGCAAACAGACAGATCTTAAGCAAAATCAGAGAAACCTCATGATCTCGTCCTTAAACGCAACAGCGCCGCCCTGTGGACCAGTCGTGCTCTTGCACTGCCCAGTAAGCACCCTCTTACTTTTCTACTATTCCTAAAAATAGAATAAAAGCTTTGATGCGCTAAAGTTAGCTAACGCAAGCTAAACCTACCGGTGCCACAATGACAATCAGCTACAGCCAGTTATCAGGACCGTGACAAAGTACACAGTACTTTTATCATAAAGAGACAAACACACGCAAGACTCTAGGCTTGTAAACGTTCACCACAGTTAAAGTTACAGCTCCACTTTGTGTAACGTTATGTGACTAGCTAGATGTTAGAATGCTAAGGTGTTAGAATGCTAAGGTGTTAGAATGCTAAGATGTTAGAATGCTAAGGTGTTAGAATGCTAAGATGTTAGAATGCTAAGGTGTTAGAATGCTAAGGTGTTAGAATGCTAAGGTGTTAGAATGCTAAGGTGTTAGAATGCTAAGGTGTTAGAATGCTAAGGTGTTAGAATGCTAAGGTGTTAGAATGCTAAGATGTTAGAATGCTAAGATGTTAGAATGCTAAGGTGTTAGAATGCTAAGGTGTTAGAATGCTAAGGTGTTAGAATGCTAAGGTGTTAGAATGCTAAGGTGTTAGAATGCTAAGGTGTTAGAATGCTAAGGTGTTAGAATGCTAAGGTGTTAGAATGCTAAGATGTTAGAATGCTAAGATGTTAGAATGCTAAGGTGTTAGAATGCTAAGGTGTTAGAATGCTAAGGTGTTAGAATGCTAAGGTGTTAGAATGCTAAGGTGTTAGAATGCTAAGGTGTTAGAATGCTAAGGTGTTAGAATGCTAAGATGTTAGAATGCTAAGATGTTAGAATGCTAAGGTGTTAGAATGCTAAGGTGTTAGAATGCTAAGGTGGTAGAATGCTAAGATGTTAGAATGCTAAGGTGTTAGAATGCTAAGGTGTTAGAATGCTAAGGTGTTAGAATGCTAAGGTGTTAGAATGCTAAGGTGTTAGAATGCTAAGGTGTTAGAATGCTAAGGTGTTAGAATGCTAAGGTGTTAGAATGCTAAGGTGTTAGAATGCTAAGATGTTAGAATGCTAAGGTGTTAGAATGCTAAGGTGTTAGAATGCTAAGGTGTTAGAATGCTAAGGTGTTAGAATGCTAAGGTGTTAGAATGCTAAGATGTTAGAATGCTAAGATGTTAGAATGCTAAGGTGTTAGAATGCTAAGGTGTTAGAATGCTAAGGTGTTAGAATGCTAAGGTGTTAGAATGCTAAGGTGTTAGAATGCTAAGGTGTTAGAATGCTAAGGTGTTAGAATGCTAAGGTGGTAGAATGCTAAGGTGTTAGAATGCTAAGATGTTAGAATGCTAAGGTGTTAGAATGCTAAGGTGTTAGAATGCTAAGGTGTTAGAATGCTAAGGTGTTAGAATGCTAAGATGTTAGAATGCTAAGATGTTAGAATGCTAAGGTGTTAGAATGCTAAGGTGTTAGAATGCTAAGGTGGTAGAATGCTAAGATGTTAGAATGCTAAGGTGTTAGAATGCTAAGGTGTTAGAATGCTAAGGTGTTAGAATGCTAAGGTGTTAGAATGCTAAGGTGTTAGAATGCTAAGGTGTTAGAATGCTAAGGTGTTAGAATGCTAAGGTGTTAGAATGCTAAGGTGTTAGAATGCTAAGATGTTAGAATGCTAAGATGTTAGAATGCTAAGGTGTTAGAATGCTAAGGTGTTAGAATGCTAAGGTGTTAGAATGCTAAGGTGTTAGAATGCTAAGGTGTTAGAATGCTAAGGTGGTAGAATGCTAAGGTGTTAGAATGCTAAGGTGTTAGAATGCTAAGGTGTTAGAATGCTAAGGTGTTAGAATGCTAAGGTGGTAGAATGCTAAGGTGTTAGAATGCTAAGGTGTTAGAATGCTAAGGTGGTAGAATGCTAAGGTGTTAGAATGCTAAGGTGTTAGAATGCTAAGATGTTAGAATGCTAAGGTGTTAGAATGCTAAGGTGTTAGAATGCTAAGGTGTTAGAATGCTAAGGTGTTAGAATGCTAAGGTGTTAGAATGCTAAGGTGTTAGAATGCTAAGGTGTTAGAATGCTAAGGTGTTAGAATGCTAAGGTGTTAGAATGCTAAGGTGTTAGAATGCTAAGGTGTTAGAATGCTAAGGTGTTAGAATGCTAAGATGTTAGAATGCTAAGGTGTTAGAATGCTAAGATGTTAGAATGCTAAGATGTTAGAATGCTAAGGTGTTAGAATGCGAAGGTGTTAGAATGCTAAGATGTTAGAATGCTAAGGTGTTAGAATGCTAAGGTGTTAGAATGCTAAGGTGTTAGAATGCTAAGGGGTTAGAATGCTAAGGTGTTAGAATGCTAAGATGTTAGAATGCTAAGGTGTTAGAATGCTAAGATGTTAGAATGCTAAGGTGTTAGAATGCTAAGATGTTAGAATGCTAAGGTGTTAGAATGCTAAGGTGTTAGAATGCTAAGGTGTTAGAATGCTAAGGTGTTAGAATGCTAAGGTGTTAGAATGCTAAGGTGTTAGAATGCTAAGGTGTTAGAATGCTAAGATGTTAGAATGCTAAGGTGTTAGAATGCTAAGGTGTTAGAATGCTAAGGTGTTAGAATGCTAAGGTGTTAGAATGCTAAGGTGTTAGAATGCTAAGGTGTTAGAATGCTAAGGTGGTAGAATGCTAAGATGTTAGAATGCTAAGGTGTTAGAATGCGAAGGTGTTAGAATGCTAAGATGTTAGAATGCTAAGATGTTAGAATGCTAAGGTGTTAGAATGCTAAGGTGTTAGAATGCTAAGGTGTTAGAATGCTAAGGTGTTAGAATGCTAAGGTGTTAGAATGCTAAGGTGTTAGAATGCTAAGGTGTTAGAATGCTAAGATGTTAGAATGCTAAGGTGTTAGAATGCTAAGGTGTTAGAATGCTAAGGTGTTAGAATGCTAAGGTGTTAGAATGCTAAGATGTTAGAATGCTAAGGTGTTAGAATGCTAAGATGTTAGAATGCTAAGGTGTTAGAATGCTAAGGTGTTAGAATGCTAAGGTGGTAGAATGCTAAGATGTTAGAATGCTAAGGTGTTAGAATGCGAAGGTGTTAGAATGCTAAGATGTTAGAATGCTAAGATGTTAGAATGCTAAGGTGTTAGAATGCTAAGGTGTTAGAATGCTAAGGTGTTAGAATGCTAAGGTGTTAGAATGCTAAGGTGTTAGAATGCTAAGGTGTTAGAATGCTAAGGTGTTAGAATGCTAAGATGTTAGAATGCTAAGGTGTTAGAATGCTAAGGTGTTAGAATGCTAAGGTGTTAGAATGCTAAGGTGTTAGAATGCTAAGATGTTAGAATGCTAAGGTGTTAGAATGCTAAGATGTTAGAATGCTAAGGTGTTAGAATGCTAAGGTGTTAGAATGCTAAGCTGGTAGAATGCTAAGATGTTAGAATGCTAAGATGTTAGAATGCTAAGGTGTTAGAATGCTAAGGTGTTAGAATGCTAAGGTGACACTCTTGTGACACCTTCACTGTCCTGCAGGTGTGGGGGGCTCTTGGTGCCTCCCCGGTGTCTCAGAGAAAGAAATTTAGCAACAAACAGACTCAGAGTTTAGCATTAGTGGCTAACTCTCCTCCTGCTCTGCAAACCTCCTCTCTGGTGTTATATTTCTCTATTATATTGTGATATAAACTTGAGGCCATAATCGCCTCCTGCTGTGGCTCTAAGATTGACTTGATTTCTTTTCCACGGTACAGGTGAGACAAAGAAAAGCTCAAAGCCTTCTGGATATTACTACAGGAACGAATGGCGACCTCTAAGGGGCCCCGTAATTCGGCAGTTTAACGACGCCTCAGCCATGTCTGCCTGTCTCAAAGGGAAGCAGCTGCATATGTTTGGAGACTCCACCATCAGACAGTTCTACGAATTCATCAGAGCCAAACAAACGAGTAAAACCAGATTTTTCTTACTTGAAACTCACTTTTATTGTTGGTCAAGCAGTTAGACTAAAGTGACTTTAACTTACAGCGTATATGACTAAGAATAACTGGATTTTCGACTCTATTCTTGAGTAGAAATCATTTACAAATGGTTTGACCAATAAAAATCTTTGAATCTTTGAATCGATATATAACAGACTATTTATTTTACCTTAATAAAAACAACTCGCAAAGTGATCTGATCGTTACAACTTGTGCATTCAGAATATATTAGGTCAGTTAACATGTTTATGGTTACGTTTCTTGGTCTCTTTATTAGATTTGTAATGCAAACACTGAGCTGTGCGATACGTCGCCAGTGTGTTTGGCCCCTGAGCCACAGCCTGTCAGGAGTTTTCTCACAACCTAAAGACTTGGATGTGTTAAACTTTTATTTGTGCTGTTTTCCTCAACGAGCAAGTTTCACTTCCGGGTCTTTGAGCTGAGGCAGAAAAGGATTGAAGATAATCAATAAAAGCTTCATTATTGTATTTTCCTTTTTTGCATACTCAATTATGAAATACTTGTCTGATACAGGGACATTTAAACTAATATTTTGTTCTATATTGCAACAGTGCAGAATATGTAAAAAACACAATTCTTGATTTAGCATTTTTATGTTTTTTTACATATGGTAAACTGCAGTGGTCGGTTATATATATATATATATATATATATATATATATATATATATATATATATATAACCGACCACTGCAGTGGTCGGCAACGTCCGGCCCGGGGGACAATTTTGGCCCGTTGCCAATATTTATATATATAAAAAGCCTAACAGAGACTTAATTGTTCTTTATCCGCAAATGTTTTGCCCCTGATATTTCCTTGTGTTTGGCACAACACAATTCCACTGTTGCATTTTAACTCTAAGCAGCCAAACTGTGGTTTGTCCCGATCCTCGTACTTTACCTCAGACACTCATTTGAGCGCCTTTACGCGCCCTCACGCCACACTCCTCATATCACACGCCCTCACGCCACACTCCTCATATCACACGCCACACTCCTCATATCACACGCCCTCACGCCACACTCCTCATATCACACGCCCTCACGCCACACTCCTCATATCACACGCCACACTCCTCATATCACACGCCCTCACGCCACACTCCTCATATCACACGCCACACTCCTCATATCTCACGCCACACTCCTCATATCACACGCCACACTCCTCATATCACACGCCACACTCCTCATATAACACGCCCTCACACCACACTCCTCATATCACACGCCCTCACGCCACACTCCTCATATCACACGCCCTCACACCACACTCCTCATATCACACGCCACACTCCTCATATCACACGCCA
Organism: Proterorhinus semilunaris; assembly: GCA_021464625.1. NCBI lineage: Eukaryota > Metazoa > Chordata > Actinopteri > Gobiiformes > Gobiidae > Proterorhinus > Proterorhinus semilunaris. Next base: position 36,787,601 of record CM038354.1, on the reverse strand, counting down.
CACTCCTCATATAACACGCCCTCACACCACACTCCTCATATCACACGCCCTCACGCCACACTCCTCATATCACACGCCCTCACACCACACTCCTCATATCACACGCCCTCACGCCACACTCCTCATATCACACGCCCTCACGCCACACTCCTCATATCACACGCCACACTCCTCATATCACACGCCACACTCCTCATATCACACGCCACACTCCTCATATCACACGCCACACTCCTCATATCACACGCCCTCACGCCACACTCCTCATATCACACGCCACACTCCTCATATCACACGCCCTCACGCCACACTCCTCATATCACACTCCACACTCCTCATATCACACGCCCTCACACCACACTCCTCATATCACACGCCACACTCCTCATATCACACGCTCTCACGCCACACTCCTCATATCACACGCTCTCACGCCACACTCCTCATATCACACGCCCTCACGCCACACTCCTCATATCACACGCTCTCACGCCACACTCCTCATATCACACTCCACACTCCTCATATCACACGCCCTCACACCACACTCCTCATATCACACGCCACACTCCTCATATAACACGCCCTCACACCACACTCCTCATATCACACGCCCTCACGCCACACTCCTCATATCACACGCCCTCACACCACACTCCTCATATCACACGCCCTCACGCCACACTCCTCATATCACACGCCCTCACGCCACACTCCTCATATCACACGCCCTCACACCACACTCCTCATATCACACGCCACACTCCTCATATCACACGCCCTCACACCACACTCCTCATATCACACGCCCTCACGCCACACTCCTCATATCACACGCCCTCACGCCACACTCCTCATATCACACGCCCTCACACCACACTCCTCATATCACACGCCACACTCCTCATATCACACGCCACACTCCTCATATCACACGCCCTCACACCACACTCCTCATATCACACGCCACACTCCTCATATCACACGCCACACTCCTCATATCACACGCTCTCACGCCACACTCCTCATATCACACGCCACACTCCTCATATCACACGCCCTCACACCACACTCCTCATATCACACACCACACTCCTCATATCACACGCCACACTCCTCATATCACACGCCACACTCCTCATATCACACGCCACACTCCTCATATCACACTCCACACTCCTCATATCACACGCCCTCACGCCACACTCCTCATATCACACGCCCTCACACCACACTCCTCATATCACACGCCCTCACGCCACACTCCTCATATCACACGCTCTCACGCCACACTCCTCATATCACACGCCCTCACACCACACTCCTCATATCACACGCCACACTCCTCATATAACACGCCCTCACACCACACTCCTCATATCACACACCACACTCCTCATATCACACGCCACACTCCTCATATCACACGCCCTCACACCACACTCCTCATATCACACACCACACTCCTCATATCACACGCCACACTCCTCATATCACACGCTCTCACGCCACACTCCTCATATCACACTCCACACTCCTCATATCACACGCCCTCACACCACACTCCTCATATCACACGCCACACTCCTCATATCACACGCCCTCACGCCACACTCCTCATATCACACGCCCTCACACCACACTCCTCATATCACACGCCCTCACGCCACACTCCTCATATCACACTCCACACTCCTCATATCACACGCCCTCACACCACACTCCTCATATCACACGCCACACTCCTCATATCACACGCTCTCACGCCACACTCCTCATATCACACGCCCTCACGCCACACTCCTCATATCACACGCCCTCACGCCACACTCCTCATATCACACGCCCTCACGCCACACTCCTCATATCACACGCCCTCACGCCACACTCCTCATATCACACTCCTCATATCACACGCCCTCACGCCACACTCCTCATATCACACGCCCTCACACCACACTCCTCATATCACACGCCCTCACGCCACACTCCTCATATCACACGCCCTCACACCACACTCCTCATATCACACGCCACACTCCTCATATCACACGCTCTCACGCCACACTCCTCATATCACACTCCACACTCCTCATATCACACGCCCTCACACCACACTCCTCATATCACACGCCACACTCCTCATATAACACGCCCTCACACCACACTCCTCATATCACACGCCCTCACGCCACACTCCTCATATCACACGCCCTCACACCACACTCCTCATATCACACACCACACTCCTCATATCACACACCACACTCCTCATATCACACGCCACACTCCTCATATAACACGCCCTCACACCACACTCCTCATATCACACGCCCTCACGCCACACTCCTCATATCACACGCCCTCACGCCACACTCCTCATATCACACGCCCTCACACCACACTCCTCATATCACACGCCACACTCCTCATATCACACGCCCTCACACCACACTCCTCATATCACACACCACACTCCTCATATCACACGCCCTCACACCACACTCCTCATATCACACACCACACTCCTCATATCACACGCCACACTCCTCATATCACACGCCACACTCCTCATATCACACGCCCTCACACCACACTCCTCATATCACACGCCACACTCCTCATATCACACGCCACACTCCTCATATCACACGCTCTCACGCCACACTCCTCATATCACACTCCACACTCCTCATATCACACGCCCTCACACCACACTCCTCATATCACACGCCACACTCCTCATATCACACGCTCTCACGCCACACTCCTCATATCACACACCACACTCCTCATATCACACGCCCTCACACCACACTCCTCATATCACACACCACACTCCTCATATCACACGCCACACTCCTCATATCACACGCCCTCACACCACACTCCTCATATCACACGCCACACTCCTCATATCACACGCCCTCACGCCACACTCCTCATATCACACGCTCTCACGCCACACTCCTCATATCACACGCTCTCACGCCACACTCCTCATATCACACACCACACTCCTCATATCACACGCCCTCACACCACACTCCTCATATCACACACCACACTCCTCATATCACACACCACACTCCTCATATCACACGCCACACTCCTCATATCACACGCCCTCACACCACACTCCTCATATCACACGCCACACTCCTCATATCACACGCCCTCACGCCACACTCCTCATATCACACGCTCTCACGCCACACTCCTCATATCACACGCTCTCACGCCACACTCCTCATATCACACGCCACACTCCTCATATCACACGCCACACTCCTCATATCACACTCCACACTCCTCATATCACACGCCCTCACGCCACACTCCTCATATCACACGCTCTCACGCCTCACTCCTCATATCACACGCCCTCACGCCACACTCCTCATATCACACTCCTCATATCACACGCTCTCACGCCACACTCCTCATATCACACGCCACACTCCTCATATCACACTCCACACTCCTCATATCACACGCCCTCACGCCACACTCCTCATATCACACTCCACACTCCTCATATCACACGCCCTCACACCACACTCCTCATATCACACGCTCTCACGCCACACTCCTCATATCACACGCCACACTCCTCATATCACACGCCACACTCCTCATATCACACGCTCTCACGCCACACTCCTCATATCACACGCTCTCACGCCACACTCCTCATATCACACGCTCTCACGCCACACTCCTCATATCACACGCCACACTCCTCATATCACACGCTCTCACGCCACACTCCTCATATCACACGCTCTCACGCCACACTCCTCATATCACACGCCACACTCCTCATATCACACTCCACACTCCTCATATCACACGCCCTCACGCCACACTCCTCATATCACACTCCACACTCCTCATATCACACGCCCTCACACCACACTCCTCATATCACACGCCACACTCCTCATATCACACGCTCTCACGCCACACTCCTCATATCACACGCTCTCACGCCACACTCCTCATATCACACGCTCTCACGCCACACTCCTCATATCACACGCCACACTCCTCATATCACACGCTCTCACGCCACACTCCTCATATCACACGCTCTCACGCCACACTCCTCATATCACACGCTCTCACGCCACACTCCTCATATCACACTCCACACTCCTCATATCACACGCCACACTCCTCATATCACACGCTCTCACGCCACACTCCTCATATCACACTCCACACTCCTCATATCACACGCTCTCACGCCACACTCCTCATATCACACGCCACACTCCTCATATCACACGCTCTCACGCCACACTCCTCATATCACACGCCACACTCCTCATATCACACGCCACACTCTTCATATCACACGCCACACTCCTCATATCACACGCCACACTCTTCATATCACACGCCACACTCTTCATATCACACGCTCTCACGCCACACTCCTCATATCACACGCCACACTCTTCATATCACACGCTCTCACGCCACACTCTTCATATCACACGCCACACTCTTCATATCACACGCCACACTGCTCATATCACACGCCCTCACTCCACACTCCTCATATCACACACTCAGCCAAAAAATATCCCTGACTATTAAAGACATTTAAAAAACGATCTCTTCTGGTTAAAGGAGCTGTGGTTAGTCAGTCGTACATAAATAAATACACAAATGAGCTATAATTGTGAAGAGACAGTCCTAGAAACCTTCCTGCCGTTGTTTCATCTGTGTAAGAGGGGGTGCAAGCCAACTTGCCGCCCCCTGGTGTACAGTTTCAATATAAAGCAATACGGATTTTTGTTTTGTTAATTTTTTCAATTGTCTATATTAGATATTTACTCGATAATAGACACTGCCAACAAAGAAAATACAACAACTGAATTGATTACGTTGAATCCTTTTCTGCATCAACTCAAATACCCGGAAGTGAAACTGTCTTGATTTGGACAATAGCGCTAATTAAACTTCAGTAGATCTGAGTCTCTTGGCTAAAAGTTCAATTCCAAACGTTATTGACCAGCGAACAGCAAACATTTGACATTTTGCCATTTTTCAACTGGTGTTTTGGTAAAAACAAAAAGAGAACTTAAAATAAAGTGTTTCCCAAAAAAACTTTCAGACTTTCAGTTTATGTGTTTATGTCATAAAAACAGGATTTATTTTAGTAGATAAAACAGAAATGACTTGTTCATGAATACAGAAACTATTCTCGTGAAAACAGAACTGTTGAGAATAGACTCGTGAAGCAATGAAGAAAACAACAAAAGCTCTGCTTGTATTTTCAGATCTGCTGAGGTTTGAGAAGTACGGGACACCTCAGTGTGGCCCGGTCTTGGCCCTCAACCAGACGAATGACTTCATGATGACCTTCCGCTGCCACGGCCCTCCACTGCGCAGCTACAAGATCGACCTGTCTCAGCTGCAGTACGTGGCCAACGAGCTGGAGCGACTCAACGGAGGACCCAACACGGTGGTGGTGATCGGCGTCTGGGCTCATTTCGGCACTTTCCCTGAGGAGGTCTACTACCAACGCCTCATGAGCATTCGCAGGGCGGTGGGACGCCTTCTGAACAGAGCTCCAGGCACTAAGGTGATCGTCCGAACTGGAAACATGAAGTACCTGAGCCTGGACATCAGCCGGTACAACAGCGACTGGTACACCCTGCAGCGGAACAAGGCGCTCCGGGCCGTCTTCAAAGATTCAGGCGTTCTCTTTTTAGAAGCTTGGGAGATGGTCCAGGCCAGCTTCTTTGGCCATGACCTCCACCCTCCACAACCAATCATCAAACTCATGGTTGACATGATTCTGTCCAACACATGCCCAGAACGAGGCTGAGGCTGAGGCTCCTTCCTCCTTAACCTTTGAGGTCGACCTGGAGGAACCTTCTGCAGTTCAGAACAGGAGCTTCAGCTGGTTCTTTCACACGTCAGGACAATCTGAATGTTCTTGACCCAGCGGGTCATCAAAACCACATCAACCTCACTGTAGGAGCCTCAATCCTACTTTTGTTTTGGTAACAGTTTTTTGTTGTTGCTGCCATAATGTCTTTCTATTTGGTTGTGATTCGGGACGATAATGACTCTTTGGGTCACGGTGATCTTGTTTGCGATTAACAATATTATCACGATGTTTGCTTATAGCTTGTTCAGCCGCATATTGTAATAACACTGCATAAAATTGTCACTCCATTATGTAATAAACCTTGCAACGCATTATGTAATAAGTTATTACAAAAGTACTGAACACATTTTTATTGTCAGGAAAATTTAACGACATGGTCCATTATGTAATGTTGTATTGTTGCTCCAATTTAAGAGCAATTTAGAACAAAACAGCTGCACGAAGGGTATTTCGTGTTAATTAATCCTTCACAATTTTTGATCATTTAAGGTGTTTTATTGATTAAAATCTTTCAATTTTGGACCCCTCATTCCACAATATTATGTTGATGCCTAATGGCATGGTTGTGCGCTAACGGGCAAAAAATACTTATGAATTTATGAATTTACAGAGTCACTAAATAGTGAAAAATGTGGGCTGAATCTTTTAGAAAAATGATAATTAATAATAATAATAATAATTAAAGCCGCAAGCGGCATTGAGAGGCCCTCTCGGCGCTGATTACTCTATTTTTCCCAAAATGGCCGACCACCTGTTGGTCGCCTAGCAACCATGTAATGGAGGCCTCCCTCAGTGCCTCCATTGCAGCGCCATAACCCTACCGAGGGCGCCAACGTGGCCACTCTACATTTTATTGGCCTGATGAGCCATTAATCTTTGTGAGTAAACATCAAAACGAGATTTTTAGCGTCTCCATGTGAATGATGGCTCCAACCTGCAGAGGGCGCTAGCGCGCCCCAAATCTTTTTTATTTCACAAGCAGCATCGGACGGCCTTGACGGGCCGTACTTCAATGGCTACTGTCCACAAGCTCCTGACAGGGGGCGCTAACGCGCTGTAATCGTGTATAATGTGTGATATGTGGGTCAGTCCCAACTAGTTTTTTCCAACTTAGGCTTCTAGGTAAGGAGAAGCGCTACTTACCTTTAAACCAGTTTGAACAGGTTGTCCATGCATTGATCACGACTCGTTTGGATTATTGTAATTCTTTGTATTTTGGTCCAAAGCCGTCATCAATTCACAGACTCCAAATGGTCCAAAACGCGGCTGCTCACAGGAACCAAACGGCATGAACATATTACTCCTGTTCTGTCTTCTCTTCACTGGTTACCTGTTGTTTTTAGAATAGACTTCAAAATTCTATTACTTGTTTTTAAATCCATCCATGGACTGGCACCGCCTTATTTATCTGAACTGTTGTCTTTGCACGCCCCTGTCAGAGCTCTGCGATCCTCGGGCCAAAGTTTGCTGGATCGTCCAAGATCTCATTTAAAAACTAAAGGAGATAAAGCTTTTGCAGTAGCAGGCCCTAAAACTCCCTCCCTGTGAACATCAGAGGCTACTTCAGTGGAGAGCTTCAAAACTCTGTTAAAGACTTACCTTTTTACGCAGGCTTTTAACACAAGATGAGCTGAGCATTTTTTTTCATATTTTTTACAGTTTTACATTTTTTACTTTTCTTATCGTGTTTT
>CM038354.1:36711792-36779502 GCA_021464625.1 Proterorhinus semilunaris | reverse complement strand
GTTGACTGTGAGATGATGAATGCGTTCTCATTCTGTATATTGTTGTTTATTTCCATCGAAACAGGGACTACGGTAGAGATATATATATTTAAATTCATGCAGTCCTTATATTTGAAGAGTTTAGTGGTGCACTAGCCTAACACTAGTGCTAGGCTAGTGCTAGGCTTGTGCTAGGCTTGTGCTAGGCTAGTGCTAGGCTAGTGCTAGGCTAGTGTTAGGCTAGTGTTAGGCTTGTGCTAGACTAGTGCTAGGCTTGTGCTAGACTAGTGCTAGGCTTGTGCTAGACTAGTGCTAGGCTAGTGCTAGGCTAGAGTTAGGCTAGTGCTAGGCTTGTGCTAGACTAGTGTTAGGCTTGTGCTAGACTAGTGCTAGACTAGTGCTAGGCTAGTGCTAGGCTAGTGCTAGGCTAGTGTTAGGCTTGTGCTAGACTAGTGCTAGACTAGTGCTAGACTAGTGCTAGGCTTGTGCTAGACTAGTGCTAGGCTAGTGCTAGGCTAGTGTTAGGCTTGTGCTAGACTAGTGCTAGGCTTGTGCTAGACTAGTGCTAGGCTAGTGCTAGGCTAGTGCTAGGCTAGTGCTAGGCTAGTGCTAGGCTAGTGTTAGGCTTGTGCTAGACTAGTGCTAGACTAGTGCTAGGCTTGTGCTAGACTAGTGCTAGGCTTGTGCTAGACTAGTGCTAGGCTAGTGCTAGGCTAGTGCTAGGCTAGTGTTAGGCTTGTACTAGACTAGTGCTAGACTAGTGCTAGGCTTGTGCTAGACTAGTGCTAGGCTTGTGCTAGACTAGTGCTAGGCTAGTGCTAGGCTAGTGTTAGGCTTGTGCTAGACTAGTGCTAGGCTTGTGCTAGACTAGTGCTAGGCTTGTGCTAGACTAGTGCTAGGCTTGTGCTAGACTAGTGCTAGGCTTGTGCTAGGCTAGTGCTAGACTAGTGCTAGGCTTGTGCTAGACTAGTGCTAGGCTTGTGCTAGACTAGTGCTAGGCTAGTGCTAGGCTAGTGCTAGGCTAGTGCTAGGCTAGTGTTAGGCTTGTGCTAGACTAGTGCTAGACTAGTGCTAGGCTTGTACTAGACTAGTGCTAGGCTTGTGCTAGACTAGTGCTAGGCTAGTGCTAGGCTAGTGTTAGGCTTGTGCTAGACTAGTGCTAGGCTTGTGCTAGACTAGTGCTAGGCTTGTGCTAGGCTAGTGCTAGGCTAGTGTTAGGCTTGTGCTAGGCTTGTGCTAGGCTTGTGCTAGGCTTGTGCTAGGCTTGTGCTAGACTAGTGCTAGGCTTGTGCTAGGCTTGTGCTAGACTAGTGTTAGGCTTGTGCTAGGCTAGTGCTAGGCTAGTGTTAGGCTTGTGCTAGGCTTGTGCTAGACTAGTGCTAGACTAGTGCTAGGCTAGTGCTAGACTAGTGCTAGGCTTGTGCTAGACTAGTGCTAGGCTTGTGCTAGGCTAGTGTTAGGCTAGTGTTAGGCTTGTGCTAGGCTAGTGCTAGGCTAGTGCTAGACTAGTGCTAGGCTAGTGCTAGACTAGTGCTAGGCTAGTGCTAGGCTAGTGTTAGGCTAGTGCTAGACTAGTGCTAGGCTAGTGTTAGGCTTGTGCTAGGCTTGTGCTAGGCTTGTGCTAGACTTGTGCTAGACTAGTGCTAGGCTAGTGTTAGGCTAGTGCTAGACTAGTGCTAGGCTAGTGCTAGACTAGTGCTAGGCTAGTGCTAGGCTAGTGTTAGGCTAGTGCTAGGCTAGTGTTAGACTAGTGCTAGGCTTGTGCTAGACTAGTGCTAGGCTTGTGCTAGACTAGTGCTAGGCTAGTGCTAGGCTAGTGTTAGGCTAGTGTTAGGCTTGTGCTAGGCTAGTGCTAGGCTAGTGTTAGGCTTGTGCTAGGCTTGTGCTAGACTAGTGCTAGGCTTGTGCTAGACTAGTGCTAGGCTTGTGCTAGACTAGTGCTAGGTTAGTGCTATGCTAGTGTTAGGCTAGTGTTAGGCTTGTGCTAGGCTAGTGTTAGGCTAGTGCTAGGCTAGAGTTAGGCTAGTGCTAGGCTAGTGCTAGGCTAGTGCTAGGCTAGTGTTAGGCTTGTGCTAGGCTAGTGCTAGGCTAGTGCTAGGCTAGTGCTAGGCTAGTGTTAGGCTAGTGCTAGGCTAGTGCTAGACTAGTGCTAGGCTAGTGTTAGGCTTGTGCTAGACTAGTGCTAGGCTTGTGCTAGACTAGTGCTAGGCTTGTGCTAGACTAGTGCTAGGCTAGTGCTAGACTAGTGCTAGGCTTGTGCTAGACTAGTGCTAGACTAGTGCTAGGCTTGTGCTAGACTAGTGCTAGGCTTGTGCTAGACTAGTGCTAGGCTAGTGCTAGGCTAGTGTTAGGCTAGTGCTAGGCTAGTGCTAGGCTAGTGCATGTGTAACGATATAAATGTCTGTGTCAGTAGAATAATTATAACCATTTTGCATTTGAAGTAACTTATGTTTGAGCAGCATCAGCTTTGTGGTTGTAAGCTACGCAGCGGCGGAGTGATCTGCGAGAAAATAGTTCCTCAAAATGTGATGCAAGCTCAGTTATATTTCAAAAATTACTCTATCGACACAGACATTTATATGGTTAGTCTGATGTTATAAGTGATTTGCCTCAGGTGCTCTGTGCTTGGGTCAGACTGTTTTTAATGCAGGCTAATAGTTACCATAGACACGCACTAGCCTAGCGTTAGCCTAGCACCACTCGGCTCTTCAAATATAAGGACTGCATGAATTATCTCCAGACATCAACAACACTGTGGATAACTAGGAAATGAGGCCCTATGTCAAAAACCCTGAGATATCCCTTTAATGTCTCTGTACATTGTCCCTTTAATACAGATTAAAGTAAAATAAAACTACAAGGCTATAAGGGCATGCATAAAGAATATTAAAATAAAACATGAAAAGTAAAATATGATGAGACACAGAGCAACAGCAGGATTGTACTTACAGATGTGCAGGTGTATTAAGTGATAAAGTGACAGCAGCAGATCTAAGTGTGGTCTGGATGGACCGTAGCCTCCTGCCTGAGGGGAGAGGGGTGAAGAGTCCGTGTCCAGGGTGAGAAGGGTCAGCTGTGATCCGACTCACACGCCTCCGGGTCTACACGATTACAAGAGCCCCTTCGCCGACGGCGCTCGGGCCTACCATGTTCTAGACTAAACATGTTCTAGACTAAACATGTTCTAGACTAAACATGTTCTAGACTAAACATGTTCTAGACTAAACATGTTCTAGACTAAACATGTTCTAGACTAAACATGTTCTAGACTAAACATGTTCTAGACTAAACATGTTCGATGAGGATATGACCTCACTACAAAGGAAGTGTAGAGAGTGATCCTCTTCGTATTGTAGAGTGTAGTTGATGAGGATATGACCTCACTACAAAGGAAGTGTAGAGAGTGATCCTCTTCGTATTGTAGAGTGTAGTTGATGAGGATATGACCTCACTACAAAGGAAGTGTAGAGAGTGATCCTCATATTGTAGAGTGTAGTTGATGAGGATATGACCTCACTACAAAGGAAGTGTAGAGAGTGATCCTCTTCGTATTGTAGAGTGTAGTTGATGAGGATATGACCTCACTACAAAGGAAGTGTAGAGAGTGATCCTCTTCGTATTGTAGAGTGTAGTTGATGAGGATATGACCTCACTACAAAGGAAGTGTAGAGAGTGATCCTCATATTGTAGAGTGTAGTTGATGAGGATATGACCTCACTACAAAGGAAGTGTAGAGAGTGATCCTCTTCGTATTGTAGAGTGTAGTTGATGAGGATATGACCTCACTACAAAGGAAGTGTAGAGAGTGATCCTCATATTGTAGAGTGTAGTTGATGAGGATATGACCTCACTACAAAGGAAGTGTAGAGAGTGATCCTCATATTGTAGAGTGTAGTTGATGAGGATATGACCTCACTACAAAGGAAGTGTAGAGAGTGATCCTCATATTGTAGAGTGTAGTTGATGAGGATATGACCTCACTACAAAGGAAGTGTAGAGAGTGATCCTCATATTGTAGAGTGTAGTTGATGAGGATATGACCTCACTACAAAGGAAGTGTAGAGAGTGATCCTCATATTGTAGAGTGTAGTTGATGAGGATATGACCTCACTACAAAGGAAGTGTAGAGAGTGATCCTCATATTGTAGAGTGTAGTTGATGAGGATATGACCTCACTACAAAGGAAGTGTAGAGAGTGATCCTCTTCGTATTGTAGAGTGTAGTTGATGAGGATATGACCTCACTACAAAGGAAGTGTAGAGAGTGATCCTCATATTGTAGAGTGTAGTTGATGAGGATATGACCTCACTACAAAGGAAGTGTAGAGAGTGATCCTCATATTGTAGAGTGTAGTTGATGAGGATATGACCTCACTACAAAGACGTGTAGAGAGTGATCCTCATATTGTAGAGTGTGACCTCGCTGCAGTAGAAGCAGGACCTGATGAAGGCTCTTTGAGGAGCTGCTGCTGATTTGAAGGATTTCTCTAAGATGGCGCGAGAGCAGAGTGGAAACTGTATTAACCTCTTAGTCCCCGCCTCAACCGGCTTTACCCAAATCTAAAAGCTTCAAAATAGCAACAAACATGAGCCGATAACGGGGACGGAAACACAACAAAAGCGTGATTAACAAAGATGTGTTTGGATGAATTTGTAGGTCTTAGCTTTCAAATGAGGCGTTACTCTGACCTATAGGCTGTGACCTTTTAGATTTGGGTAAAGCTGAACTGGAGAAAATGTGCTCGGTTAAAGGCGGGGGGGTCAGAGGTTAACCGTGACACTGTTTCCATCCTCTCATTCATACGGCCCTATTGTACATGTTTTTAAACCTACAGACACGGGGAGAACATGTCGACTCTACAGAAAGTCTTCATTTCAAACATTTAGTTTTGTCTTTAATCTGAGCTGTTGCTTTGGCAGAGAGGGGGACCTATTGTACATGTTTCTTCTCCCACATGAACCAAACTCAGAGCTGTTGCTTTGGCAGAGAGGGGGACCTATTGTACATGTTTCTTCTCCCACATGAACCAAACTCAGAGCTGTTGCTTTGGCAGAGAGGGGGACCTATTGTACATGTTTCTTCTCCCACTCTTCTTTACATTTCTCATATTGTTTTTTACATTTGACTCAGTTTTCGTCTCAGAAACAACTTTTCATTTAGTTTGAAAAACATGACTTTGATGATGCAGATTATTCGGCCGTTCTTGTTTTCAGCAGAAAAACCACCGGAGATGAAGCTGATAAGAAAGAGCTAAGATCAGGAAACACCGCGGCCCGTCTTCAGACGCTCTTCAGACGCTGATGAACATGTCGCTCCTGGGTCTGATCCTGGGTCTGGTCCTGGGTCTGGTCCTGGGTCTGGTCCTGGGTCTTCATGGACTGGGTCTGGTCCTGGGTCTTCATGGACTGGGTCTGGTCCTGGGTCTTCATGGACTGGGTGAGTTGAAGCTTTTGTAACAGCAGATCAAACTGTTTTTAAGAGAAGCTCATTCTGCCATAACTGTGATGAAAGGTCCGGCTGTCCAAGCTTTAGATCATCTTCACTTCATCATCTCTAAGACTTTGTGGGTCGTCTCTAAGACTTTGTGGGTCGTCTCTAAGACTTTGTGGGTCATCTCTCAGACTTTGTGGATCATCTCTAAGACTTTGTGGATCATCTCTAAGACTTTGTGGGTCGTCTCTAAGACTTTGTGGGTCGTCTCTAAGACTTTGTGGGTCATCTCTAAGACTTTGTGGGTCGTTTCTAAGCAGTAATGACCTTCCTGGAGATGTGTGGAGGCTATAAAAGAGCTCCAACCCTTTCCCAGACCTTCAGACCAGTGAAGTGAAGCTTTACAAACTTTTCACCGACAAATAGAATCAAACACGAGCAGGAATTCTAGAGCAGCGTTATTGTAGAATGTGCTGAGTCGGGCCCTCGCCACAGTCCGGGGTCACACTGGTTTAGCTCCGCCTCCAGGTCGCGGCCACACAGACACAAAGTCAGTGTTATTTTCCACTGGCCGTGTTTCCCATCATTACGAGAGCACCTGAAGGCAGCATCACTCTTGTGGGTCTAAAAATAGTTGAGCAGCAGCTCCTCTGAACGCTCACAGCTGATTGGCTGAGGCGCGTCACATGTGGGGAAGTTAGAATAAACACGACAAACATTCAAATATATATCAGCTTCAGCTTCAGCTTAATGTCCCACTTTGGTGACGGGCCCTTATCCGTCTGAAATAGTCTCAGGGGCCCCTCGATAATAACAAGTGACTCTAGACAAAGGACTGTGAGATTATTTTACTGCTGAAGAACATTTACAGTCAGACCAGGCTTTTGTTCTTCTCAGATCTGCAATGGTCCTCCTCCTGCTCTTTGGTTTAACTTCCTCTGGAGCTTTGGATGAAGCTGCAGCGTTTACCCCCCCCCCCCCCCCCCCCCCCCCCCTTTGTTCTGTTTATATTGTTTTACTTTATGTTTCTGTTGGATTATTCCCTTTAGTCTGTTGTTGTTGTTGTTGGTGTTTTTGTTTTTCTTACTTTAAAGCCGTACATTACAGCAGATACATGTATTGTGTTCAAAGCTTTGGGGCCCCTGTCTCTGAGCCCCCCCCCCCCCCCCCCCCCCCCCCCCCCCCCCCCCCACACACACACACACACACACACACACACACACACTTTGAGAGCACTTTATAAAAACATGAAAGTTGATGTTTAAGCTTTAATGCTCCATATTTCTGTTTTTGTAAACACGGATTCAAAGAAACTGAGACGTTTTAAAAATGCTCTGGATGTTGCATTTACAGCTGATCCTGCAGCGCCCTCTGCTGGGCACAGGTGGAATTACTCGTGTAATCAAGTTACCTTTACTTATAACAAAAGCTTTTTAAAATAAACAACATTATTTTTAAATGAAAACCAAAGAAACTTCAGACGTTTCCTGCTCATGTTTCTGAGGCTGATCTCCAGCTCTTTCTCCACATGTGAGATGTTTCCTTCAGTAAATCCATCACAATGATCCAGTCCATAAAACACAGACATACAAACACGGGTGTGATACAAACATACTTAATGTACACGGGTACTGTATGTACACGGGTACATTATGTACACGTATGTACACGGGTACAGTATGTACACGGGTACAGTATGTACACGTATGTACACGGGTACAGTATGTACACGGGTACAGTATGTACAGGGGTACTGTATGTACACGGGTACAGTATGTACACGTATGTACACGGGTACAGTATGTACAGGGGTACAGTATGTACTTGTACACGGGTACAGTATGTACACGGGTACAGTATGTACACGTATGTACACGGGTACAGTATGTACAGGGGTACAGTATGTACTTGTACACGGGTACAGTATGTACACGGGTACAGTATGTACACGTATGTACACGGGTACAGTATGTACACGGGTACAGTATGTACACGTATGTACACGGGTACAGTATGTACACGGGTACAGTATGTACACGGGTACAGTATGTACACGTATGTACACGGGTACAGTATGTACACGGGTACAGTATGTACACGTATGTACACGGGTACAGTATGTACAGGGGTACAGTATGTACACGGGTACAGTATGTACACGGGTACAGTATGTACACGGGTACAGTATGTACACGGGTACAGTATGTACACGGGTACAGTATGTACAGGGGTACTGTATGTACACGGGTACAGTATGTACACGTATGTACACGGGTACAGTATGTACAGGGGTACAGTATGTACTTGTACACGGGTACAGTATGTACACGGGTACAGTATGTACACGTATGTACACGGGTACAGTATGTACAGGGGTACAGTATGTACTTGTACACGGGTACAGTATGTACACGGGTACAGTATGTACACGTATGTACACGGGTACAGTATGTACACGGGTACAGTATGTACACGTATGTACACGGGTACAGTATGTACACGGGTACAGTATGTACACGTATGTACACGGGTACAGTATGTACAGGGGTACAGTATGTACACGGGTACAGTATGTACACGGGTACAGTATGTACACGGGTACAGTATGCACACACGACTCATTCACATCAGTTTGAGCTCAGTCGTATAAAAGAGATAAACCTAGAGTTGGTTTGATCCGTTTATTTACTTTATGGTTTTAGACTTCATCAATTATCCATCTGTACTTTTCCCTTTACTCCCCGCTCTGTCCTGTGGAAGGTCAAAGGTCAAAGGTTCTCTCATGTGGTCATGTGGGCGTTTGGTATTTCCCACACTAAGGAGAGCACCTGAAGGCAGCATCGCTCTCTCCTCCTCTGGACTCGCTGATGGGTCAGTTTGAACACACAGCTCGTTGGCTCAGGGGAAGTTATTCAAATAAATATCAGCTTCAGTTTCAGCTCAATGTCCCACTTTGATCCCAACAAATATTTGTGTTTCAAGTATTTCTGTGCCATTCACAAAGTCCGGGACATGACGGGCCCTTATCCGTCTGAAATAGTCTCAGTCTCACTAATATTTCACTAAAATCACATTAAAGTAAGATCAGGCTTTGTCCTGCTGAGATCTGCATTAATACTGCTGCCTTTTGCTTTGGCTTTAACTCGAGCTTTTTATGTTTTGTTCTGTTTTTGTTGATTGTTTCAGGAGCAGATTTCTGTTGGGTTATTCCGTTTAGTAAAGTTCTTGTGCGTTGTTTGCACTTTGGCCAGAGCTCTGTTTTTAAATCTAGAAATAAAGTTGACTTTTAAAAGTGCAGTGTTTCTGGGCTCATGTATCCCGCCCTCTGCTGCCCCCTGCTGGCCTGTTTCTGCTACAGCCGTGTCCTCCCCCGCAGACTTTAACCCTTATGTTCCACTAGAGGCTTTTGGACAAACATTAGAGATGAACATTTTTCACATGATGATGTTAACGCACAAAACTAATAAAGTTTAAAAATATAAAACTTCATTAGTTTATTAGTTACTCACTTAGTTTTCTACAGCCTAATGACCAACAGCCAAAAAAAGTCCCCCAAAAAAGAATTAACAAATAAAAAATGAGTTTGGGCAGAAATTGGATTTACATTTTAAAACATCCTGGGGTCAAAGGTCAGGGTAACGCTGCATTTGAAAGCTAAGACCTACAAAACTCATCCTACACTTTCTTTTTCAGTGCATTTGTTGTGTTTTTGCGTCATGTGTGTGGCTGTTGTGACACTTGAAGCTTTGGGATTTGGTTAAAGCCAAACTGGAGAAAAGGTGCTGGGTTCAGACGGGGGTCAGAGGTCAATGCTCAGTTTAGGCGGGTCACATTTAAACCTGTCCTTTATTTAAAACCCCCCCAGGCTTTTCCAGAGTCTGATCTTTCATCAGAGTAAACCTCGGGTCATTACCAGTGGGACCTTCAGGTGGAACCACTTTAACGGGACAGGCTTCAGACAGTGCTGTGGTCACAGAGTCACAGATTCATGACGTTTAGAACAAAGAAAGCCGACACACTTTCCAAATCTGAAACTATAGATCTACAAACATGTCCCACAGATACAAAAGCCCTTCACACATGACGCCATTATTGTCTTTGTGTTTATCTGTAACCTTTAAATGGAAACAGTGTGGCTAATGCTAACGGCTATAGGAAAAACACATAGAGGGGGCTCAGGGTTTGAGTAAAATGTAATGTTTTTAAAGCCATTTTAACTCCACAAACACAAAGAAAGAAAAAACAAAACATTTGATCAGAGGAAAAAGAATCAGACGAAACAGGAAACATTTCAGCCCAAACTGCAGCTCAACATGTTTTACACCAAAATGTTGGTTTAGTCCAAGAACTGATTCAGTAAAAAGCAAAGTCACAACTTTACAATGAACTTAGAGTCGGCCATTTTAAATATGCGTCATGTGACTTTTCTGTTTCAGGAGCCATGGCTGCGAACGGGAACTCAACAGGTAAATACACCACACGGCTAACCGCTGTGCCACATGGCTAACCACTGTGCCGCACGGCTAACCGCTCTGCCACATGGCTAACCACTGTGCCGCACGGCTAACCGCTCTGCCACACGGCTAACCGCTCTGCCGCACGGCTAACCGCTCTGCCGCACGGCTAACCGCTGTGCCACACGGCTAACCGCTCTGCCACACGGCTAACCGCTCTGCCGCACGGCTAACCGCTGTGCCACACGGCTAACCGCTCTGCCGCACGGCTAACCGCTCTGCCGCACGGCTAACCGCTGTGCCGCACGGCTAACCGCTCTGCCACACGGCTAACCGCTCTGCCGCACGGCTAACCGCTCTGCCGCACGGCTAACCGCTGTGCCACACGGCTAACCGCTCTGCCACACGGCTAACCGCTCTGCCGCACGGCTAACCGCTGTGCCACACGGCTAACCGCTCTGCCGCACGGCTAACCGCTGTGCCACACGGCTAACCGCTCTGCCGCACGGCTAACCGCTGTGCCACACGGCTAACCGCTCTGCCACACGGCTAACCGCTGTGGCGCACGGCTAACCGCTCTGCCGCACGGCTAACCGCTCTGCCGCACGGCTAACCGCTCTGCCGCACGGCTAACCGCTGTGCCACACGGCTAACCGCTCTGCCGCACGGCTAACCGCTCTGCCACACGACTAACCGCTCTGCCACACGACTAACCACTCTGCCACATGGCTAATGTTGTAAATAGCGTATTCTTTAGTGCTGGATGAAAGGATGGAGACTCGGTATATTATAATCCAAATTCATTACTTTATTTCCTATTACAAGCTAACAGTCCATCTGTTCAGCTGACCTCGTTGTTGACCAAGCAGATCCCAGGGGGAGAAGTGAGGAGAAGGGGGGAGCGCTTCTCAAGCAGGACCATATATAGTAGGTGTGTCTTCCCCCCAACCAATCAGCTCTCTTGGGAATGTCTTATCACTTCTCTTGCGCGATCTGACTCCTCCTTACAGCACACTGCCCCCCAGTGGATCAACCATACATACAAGCAGAAACTAAAATGTCCGCCATTGAAATGAACCTCAAAGCACAGTTTACAGATCAACACAATTATATATATAATCACTAAAACCCAACATGACAAATATGTATATAAATAATTCCACATTCCCCGTATTGATCTCTACAAAAGAGATCACAAATCAGATTGAATATTTGTCAAATGAAATCACAGTGACAGATGCTTGTCCTTGAACTGGTTGTCAGTTCGTTGTCTCAGTTCATGCTTCCTCGGCGTCCGCTATAAAAACATACACTCACCACTAAGGGTGGTTTTTATTGTTTATTTTTTCCTACATCATCATGTTTTGGTCAACTTTGATTGTTGTAAGGCGCTTTAAAAATACAACTTTATTGATTTGGATCAAAAACTCTCATAATGACGACCACTCACAAGCACCCACAGAGACAAGGAACCAACAGAGATCTGTAACAGAAACACAAAAGAACAGACAAAAATTACAAAAAAACATTCTCATCAGGGCCGCTCACCGTGAGAACGACCATGCCAGCTAATCTTGCAAATTATGGCTGGACTCAAAGACCTATTTAACTTAATTTATCTGTTGGACTACCAGGGTCAATTTTATCTGGAAAATTCAGGAATTCAGGTTTCATTAATCTACAGAGAAAAACTCTCTTTTTTAGCTTCATGTTTTCCCACATTTGCCGCAGATTCTGTGTGCACTTCAGAATCACAGCAAACGTAAAAAACAGAGTGTTATAAATTTATTTACCTATCTGAAACCTATCCTAGTTGGCCATAACATTTGTCAATTCGTCACTATGTTTTCATTTGTTTGTCTTTTAGATATAATTGTATCAGTTCTTTCCCATGCCAAAATAAACCAAATTATAATAATTTTCCCACATAAGTAACACCCCCTCTTGGACTGAGGAAAACTCAGTCCAATAAAGAGTCATGTAACATGCATAAACAAGTGAGACCTCTATCCTTGTACAGGAAACACAACAAACCAACTCCAATTTCACTGGAGATTAATACCTCCGGCACCTACATAACACAAAGAAAACAATAGCAAAATAACAAATGTCAGGTTCAGTCCAGGGAGGTTGAAGGCGGGTTCAAATGGGTCGACAGGGCGAGTGAGAGGTGGACACCACTCGTCTGGTTTGCGACCTGGACAGCATGTGAGGTCCTGGGAGTGGCCTCAAAAGGGATCAGACCAGCACTGGTTCAGTCCAATCGCGGCAGAGGACCATCAGACAGGCTTGGGAAGGAGCTCTCAGCAGCTCCCAAAGTGAGAATAACAGTCACCTCCAACCTGAGTACACAAACTAATGAGTGTAGATGGTTTCAATAGGGATTATAACATACAATCTTAAGATCAGTGTCCACTGGATTCCCGTGGAATCAAAGAGGAGCCTGATCTCAGGCACCCAAATGGCCTGTTTCAAGGTCATAAGAGTTTCCTCTCGATCTGCTCACGGATTGACGCCAGGAGCAGAGCAAGAGAAAGGGCCGAAACCCAATTCACTTCAGCTTTTAGACATAATTTCAGACAATTTAGTTTTATATATTCCAATTTATAGCTATAGCATTTCACAGTTCTATCAACATGTCAATACCCTCTAAGGCTTCGTTTAAATTTTGTATTGAGATATTCAGACAAATGCATTTAGTTGTAACTTAAAGATTATTGATTCAATTTAGTAAATAAACCAGCATCATCAGGTCCTAAAGACCATCTTTATCTGGTACATTAAGATATTTTTCAGTCAGTTCATAAACACATAATTCTCCACCATGGTGTCGTGGAATGATGTCCCAAAACGGACATAAGTATCAGACACTGATGGAGGGTACAGGACATTTTAGAAACTTCAATTTCTTACCAATCTTTTGTTTCACTCACGCTTTGGTCATGGAACAAATTCTTTAGCCCATTGTCCAGGAGAGAGAGCAAATAAGATATAAACACATACTATTGTTCTATAGGGTGTAAACAATTCACAGTCACACCTCGTTTGCCTAATTAAGTTTGTTATTTTAAAAGGACCATTCATGTCCACTAAGGTTAGCCTTAAAAGCTTTTCTATATCATATTAAAGTACAGTGATCAATGGGTGGGTGGCCTTGGCAAAGTGAATGTTTGATCCAAGGTCAAACGTCAGTTTACTTGTAGAAGTCCTTCAGCTTTTCCCATAGATACTCGTTGGTTCAATTCAAACGCCAGCAGATGGTGTCCGTTAATGATCACAGTCTCATAGTTCACAGATGTGTCGTTCACCTTTATCCACCAGCACGTCAAGAGTCTGTCCGTTCACCTTCACAGGTAACATGAGTTCTGGAATCCCATGCCTCTGGACTCAGCAGCAGTCTCAGCATTGTATTGTCCCCATCAGCGTTGTTGTAAACGCCTCGATCTCCTCGAACGTTGTTGGTCCTCCTCTGAAACAATCCTTGGCCACAATTACCAACACCACACCCATAGGTCACTGCACATTTAAGTAAACTCATTATTACTCTTTTTCATTATTACTTTCATTACTCGCTCCTTTAAGCTGCATCTTTAAAAGTTGCACTCATTTCTTTCAGTTCAATTTTGCTCTCGCTTCTGGTCAAGGGCGTTCACATATTCTCAAAATGTATTCATTAGTTTATTTGGTTTTCTTAACAATAATTCAAATTTTGCATAATTGCTCCTTCATAACTTTTGGTAATGCGTCCAAAATGGCGCATAAAGATCAACTTAAACTCTAAATTAATAGTGGTTTGTACTTTCAATCAATGTATTCAAACTCACGACAGGACTTCCCTGCTTCAGTTTTCATTCCATGGCGCCACCGTGTGGAGAGAGGTTCTATTTTTTTTAGCAACATCTCTCAGAGCCCTAAATGCTCCGTTAATCACAGGCTTAAAAAATAGCATTTGTCTCACACTAATTGTAGATACTTGTTCTTCAAATTTATGCTGTGGAGACATAACTACCACCAGCAGAAATGTTTCTCTATAAAAAACAATAACCCTTAAAACAATAACTTTGGTCTTATTCATACAAAAAAGGTTTTTTTTTTTTTTTTTTTTTCAATGAGGGGCGGAGCAATTTCTCCACTTCCCCTCCTACACGGATGTCTGGGTACAAATGAGAATGGCCACTCCTCCAATGCACCCATTACTTCCTGTTTGATCATTTCCTACGTCCACACAAATGCAGACACAGCAAATACACGTTTAGTTTTCTAATATAAACAGTGTCCACTCAACATTCACACACCACATCTCTGACTAAGGAATTATCTTATCTTAAAACTTTCTTTCAACCGTCCTTCTCACTTTCAATCACCTTTCCATCACGCTTCACATTCAATGCCATTTCGGCATCCAGTCTCCTCAGAGAACCATCTATCACCGTTAAATGATCAGATGCATTCACTCCAATACTTTCCAAGTCTTTCTCTCCGTTTGCTTCTCCGCCACTCACAAAAATATCACTTTTGTTTGTCCTTCTCCACTCGTCCATCACACTGGTCACTCGTCACTCTGGACACACTCAGTCACTCTACAATAAAAAGAACATTACACAAAAGGACAAGACAACAAGACACAATAATTTCACATATACCCCATAACCATGTGCACAAACATCTAAACATAATCTGGCCAGTACATTAACTCTTCAATTTTCCTCTTCTTTTATTCTCTCATCTGGCCAGTACAAGAGCTCTTTGCAATCTGGCCAGTAGAATATTTTCACTCATTTATCTTTATATTTTTTTTATTTTGTCTTTTATCTTCAAATTTAGTCTCCTTTTCCGTTATGTACATTGGTTTTTTGGGGGCCACAAATTTCCCCAACGTATAACCAAGAACGTCGCATGGAATTCATACGTCTATAAATCCCTCCAGCTACGTCGTAGCGTTTTTAGGATCGTCCTCTGGCGAACCCACGGACGGACGTGTCCACCTAAACAAAATTTCACCGAGATTTACAGCCAAACTTAATCTCATTTCCTAAACTAGCAGATCGACGTCTACTTGGTGCGCCCACGTCTACCGTCTCTTTGTGTGGTTTTTCTAATGTTATATTTTTTATTTGTATTTTATCTTTTATAATTTTTTTATATTTTCACCAACAAACAAACAAACAGATAAACAAACACTTCTCCCGCCTCTCTCCCCGCCGGTCAACAAAATCAGATAAAAAAATGTACCTTAGTTGTTTTAGCTTTGCTAATTGTTCCGTTTTCAGATAAAAGATGCCTGCGAAGTCACTGTTTAAGGCAGATGTAAAACAAATTTATTTCGAAAACCAGCCTCATTCCTTTAATTGTAAATAACCCAGCGTTATCTCAGTAAGAATATGTAGCCATATTAAGTGTTTAAAAATAGAAAACAGGCGTTAAATAGTTTAATGTGTCTAAAGTCCGATGCCTTTCAGTGAAAATCTAGTGGTCATATGGTGGCACTGCAGCAATGGCGGCCATAAACTCCGGTATTACAATACAACAGCCAAATAAATTTACTCCAATGCAGCCAAAAGGAAAAGGGACATTAATGTTCTTTAATCTAATCCAGAATTAAAAGCGGGAACAAACAAAAAAAAAACATCCCAGTGGCTACACTGGAAATGTCCTAATAACAGTATCACATGGAGAAAGCTAAATGCTAAGGCTAAATCCTTTGTTCTCAGAGCCAACTTAGCAACCTCGCATACCAACAGCAAACAGATCATATTGAAAACAAACCATGCACCACACTTCAATAAAATCTTTTACTACTACACAGAACAGCCTTCAGTGTCCACACACTGAGCTGGGTTTAACACATTTGTGGGTTTATTACACGTTAATCAACAATAAGCTGTATGCTAACGCACTAAGCTAACCATGCGGTATGCTAGCGCACCAAGCTAACGATGCTAACGAAAGCTAACAACACAACATTAAGCTGTAATTTGACCAAAATATTGAAAGAATTCTTTTGCATAGACAATGGGGATATAGTTAAAGATTCACAGAACATGCCAACAGCAAAAATGGGAAACCAATCATCGCAAACAGTTATTTTTCCAAAACAAACGCATTTCCAGTAAGGCCTTTAATAGCAGGCGGCCATAACTTGTCTAACTTCAATAAAAACATCTACTTACATGCCTTAAAAAGTACCTTAAAAATCTGCAAGGCGTATGGTCTAAATAGGGTGACCAGATTTTCTGACAAAAAAACTGGGACACTATTTGGGATTTTGTTGCATGGGCAACCAGGGGGCCATTTATTGACTGTTTTTTCCACGCTATATCTTACACCATGCACCAATCAGCATTAACATGATAGACTTGATAGTTTTTATTGGTTTCTACTTGGTGATGGACATTTGCACGGCCCAAAGACATGCATTTCAAGCGAAGTTTGTTACTTTGTGGATCATATTGGCCAAAAACTGGGACACTTGGGACAGATCCTGTCTAAAACTGGGACAAATTAATGGTTTTGAAGGAATGTGTGGGGACATGGGACAGAGGACTCAAAACTGGGACTGTCCCGGGTAAACTGGGACATCTGGTCACCCTAGGTCTAAACACGGAACAATCCATCCAGTCTTCCACAAATCAAAAATCACACGTACGGGTCACCAATTGTTGAAAATAGCGTATTCTTTAGTGCTGGATGAAAGGATGGAGACTCGGTATATTATAATCCAAATTCATTACTTTATTTCCTATTACAAGCTAACAGTCCATCTGTTCAGCTGACCTCCATGTTGACCAAGCAGATCCCAGGGGGAGAAGTGAGGAGAAGGGGGGAGCGCTTCTCAAGCAGGACCATATATAGTAGGTGTGTCTTCCCCCCAACCAATTATGGAGGATTGAAAGTGCCACAATTAAATAAATAAATGCACCATTAAATAATTTAATAAATGTGTCATTAATTAAATACATGTGTCATTAATTAATTAAATTACCAATGATTCTGTGTAAAAATATATATATAATTATTTATCTATTTAATTAATTATTTCATGGTCCTGTGTTGCAGTGTTTCATGAATTAATTTTATCTGTCAAACACGCCCATCAAAAGTTGTGGGCGGGCTAAAGCCTGGTTAACTCAAATCTTGTCTAATCCATTGCTTTGGCCTGAAGTGTTTTTTGGAAACATGGCGGCTACGCTGATGGAGGACCTTCATGAGGTTTCAAGGGAGTTGGTGCGAGATATTTTAGATCTTGCTGAGTATGTGGAAGCAGGACCTGCAGACCCCGAGCATATAC
This sequence comes from Proterorhinus semilunaris, assembly GCA_021464625.1. Classification (NCBI taxonomy): domain Eukaryota; kingdom Metazoa; phylum Chordata; class Actinopteri; order Gobiiformes; family Gobiidae; genus Proterorhinus; species Proterorhinus semilunaris. The sequence goes on along the minus strand of CM038354.1, from coordinate 36,762,351 downwards.
AGAATAAAGCGGAGGAATTTATTGAAGTTCTTGGAGTTATTTCCGCACTTTCTTACCAAGGCATTGACCGTAGAGTGACCGAAATTTTAGAAGAAGTACTCTACAGGGGTGCTAGTCGGAATGTGCCAATGCCTCAATGCCCCGGTCGCAATGTACCGCATCCATTGGTCTGAATGTACCGCTCGAGTGGTCTCAATGTCCCGGCCGAATGGTCTTAATGCCCCGCAATTAAACAGCTGTTATATCGGAGACTTTTACGTTAAAAGATACCGTAAGACAGGGCTCCACATATTAATGACATGTACGCGTTTTATGCGTCACATTTATGCGGTTTATCAACATTTTGAGATAAACGTAAAAAGTGCAAAATAAGTGTACAACGACAAGAGAGTTTGTCTGTATTACATGATCCGCGTGAAGAACCACGTAAGTGTGGTTGCCTAGTTACACTAAAGACATTAGTGTATAAGTGAACATGTTTTTGAGCTACCGTTGTGTTTTGCCATATATGTACATTATTTAATTTATTATTTAAAGCTAGATAACCAGTTGGCTATGTTACCCAGCTAGCAAATGTACATATTGAAAACTGTTGAATGAAAAACATTAAATCCACATTACACGTTCGTCTAATGTTCCATTAGAGATGACTTCAGGATGCACTGATTTAACCAAATACAGATGAGAGCAGAGATGACATTTTATTGACTTTGTTTTTCTTTAGGTAGAAATGTGATTGGTTTGTGTCATAAAATAACCAGTCATGTCACCAGATTTGAAGTAAACATGTTCAAAATCAAATGTGATGGACATGATGTGATTCAGTGAAACTGCTTTTTACCCTTAAAAAATACAGTCATGACATGCCATGTCTTTACCTTCTTTAGACTAGGACATTCTTAATACACTGAACAATTCTAAGAAAGCTGTTTAATTGCCGGGACATTGAGACCAGGGTGCGGGACATTGAGACCAGGAAGTGGTACATTGAGACTAGGGGTGGAGCATTGGCGCAGTGGGGGCATTGAGGCAACGGTACATTCTAATTCAAATGGCGGATAGCTACCAATCTAGGCGCATTTACCGCCACCTACCGGGCGGATGAGTGCTCTTTACGATTATTGAGAAACAGCAGATATTAATTTAAAAAAAGTTATTTCTTGACATCCCTTGATAGAGTGATCGAGGCTTGTGTTTAGTTGTTTTTGCTTGAGTATTCAAACCTACGTAAAGGAGAATAGCGCCACCCAGCGTATCGGAGTATGTTCACTAGTCTGCATCAATCCATTATTCTGGAATTGATTTGCCTTGACTCGATGAGCAGGATGACCAATCAGGTGTTAGGACCCACCCCTCAAACTTTGATGGGCGAGTTTGACAGATAAAATTAATTCATGAAACACTGCAACACGGGACCATGAAATAATTAATTAAATAGATAAATAATTATATATATATTTTTACACAGAATCATTGGTAATTTAATTAATTAATGACACATTTATTTAATTAATGACACATTTATTAAATTATTTAATGGTGCATTTATTTATTTAATTCCATATTTAATTAATTAATGAAACATTTAATTAATTAATGACACATGTATTTAATTATTTAATGGTGTATTTATTTATTTAATTGTGGCACTTTCAATCCTCCATAACCAATCAGCTCTCTTGGGAATGTCTTATCACTTCTCTTGCGCGATCTGACTCCTCCTTACAGCACACTGCCCCCCAGTGGATCAACCATACATACAAGCAGAAACTCAAATGTCCGCCATTGAAATGAACCTCAAAGCACAGTTTACAGATCAACACAATTATATATATAATCACTAAAACCCAACATGACAAATATGTATATAAATAATTCCACACTAACCGCTGTGCCACACGGCTAACCACTGTGCCACACGGCTAACCACTCTGCCACACGGCTAACCACTCTGCCACACGGCTAACCGCTGTGCCACACGGGGCTAACCGCTCTGCCACAGGGGGCTAACCGCTCTGCCACGCGGGGCTAACCACTCTGCCACACGGCTAACCGCTGTGCCACACGTCTAACCGCTGTGCCACACGTCTAACCGCTCTGCCACACGGCTAACCGCTGTGCCACACGTCTAACCGCTCTGCCACACGGCTAACCGCTGTGCCACACGGCTAACCGCTGTGCCACACGGCTAACCACTCTGCCACACGGCTAACCGCTGTGCCACACGTCTAACCGCTCTGCCACACGGCTAACCGCTGTGCCACACGGCTAACCGCTGTGCCACACGGCTAACCACTCTGCCACATGGCTAACCGCTGCGCCACACGGCTAACCACTCTGCCACATGGCTAACCGCTGTGCCACACGGCTAACCACTCTGCCACACGGCTAACCGCTGTGCCACACGGCTAACCACTCTGCCACACGGCTAACCGCTGTGCCACACGGCTAACCACTCTGCCACATGGCTAACCGCTGCGCCACACGGCTAACCGCTCTGCCACACGGCTAACCGCTGTGCCACACGGCTAACCGCTCTGCCACACGGCTAACCGCTGCGCCACACGGCTAACCGCTGTGCCACACGGCTAACCACTCTGCCACACGGCTAACCGCTCTGCCACACGGCTAACCGCTCTGCCACGCGGGGCTAACCACTCTGCCACACGGCTAACCGCTGTGCCACACGGCTAACCGCTGTGCCACACGTCTAACCGCTCTGCCACGCGGGGCTAACCACTCTGCCACACGGCTAACCACTCTGCCACACGGCTAACCACTCTGCCACACGGCTAACCACTGTGCCACATGGCTAACCACTCTGCCACACGGCTAACCGCTCTGCCACGCGGGGCTAACCGCTCTGCCACACGGCTAACCACTCTGCCACACGGCTAACCGCTGTGCCACACGGCTAACCACTCTGCCACACGGCTAACCGCTGTGCCACACGGCTAACCGCTCTGCCACACGGCTGTTGTTTCAGAGCCGTACAGTCTGAGGTTGGTCGATGGTCACAGTCGGTGTCAGGGGCGGCTGCAGGTGCAGAGGGCGGGGCAGGACTGGACTGAAGTGGGTTCACGGTACTTCGTTCCTCAGTGGTTTGGAATCAGAGCGTGTTCTGAGATGGACTGTGGTTCTGCTCTGAGTCTGGAGGGGAAAACAGGTCCATCCAGAGAAGTAGTTCTTCTTGATCCTCGCCGCTGTCTCGACTCTTCACTGATCGACTGTTTTCGCTCTGGCACTCGTTCCTCTGAGGACAGTCTGGATCTGACCTGTTCAGGTGAGTCTGAAACACTACAATAATAAATAATCCTCATAGTTTTCAGTGACGTCACTTAAAGGGCAGTAACCATGGCGACCAGCGCTGGGAGAAAAACTCAAATAGTTTCAATAAAAGTACAAAGACTTTACTGAAGTAAAAGTATCAAAGTATCAACTTTCAGAAGTACTTTCAGTAAAAAGTATTTGACACACTTTACTGTGAGGTCACGGTGAGGTCACGGTGAGGTCACGGTGAGGTCACCTAGAGGAGGACACAGATAATCCTCTGCTCCCATTGGCCGAGGCGGGGAGTACTCAGTTACATTTACCCAAGTACTTTTATGTAACTGTTTCCAGTAACTGCACGTAGAGTATCACACAGTACTTTTACTTCTACTGCAGTAGTTTATGTTGAAGTAACAGTACACATAAAAAACTACATAATCTGATATATTTGTGTCTAACATGACTTTCCTTTGGCTAAAGTTTATGGATTATTATTTGAAACATTATTTGTTGTTTTGTCTCATTAACATGAAACAAACATGAATCAGACTTTACTCCAACAGTTACTCGAGTATTTCACCAAGTACTCATGTACTTTTACTGGAGTAGCTGTTTGGGTCAGTCATGGCAACGTGAAAACAGGAAGCGACCTCGCTCTCTCCTGTTTTTTTTTTTTTATTTCATATATATATTTTTTTATTAAACAGTAATGATAGCGTTACAAACACTTATGCCAGGGGTTTCAAAAATATATATATATATATTAACATTTTAACATTTTTTGGTACATTTTTTGAATGCAATGTACAGTAATACATTTTGGGGGTGGTGGGGTTGTAGTTATTTATGTATATTTACTGGTGGGGACGATTTTTATTATTTTTAATGATTTTTAAGCACTGTAAAGCACTTTGTGTTACATTTTGTATGAAAAGCGCTCTATAAATAAAGTTTGATTTGATTTGATTTGATCCATTGATTGCACTAATTACAAGAATAACGGCTACGACTGCTTCCCTAATTGATAACATATTTACCAACATGTTGGAGAGTGTTCATCAAAGTGGGATTTTATTAAATGACATAAGTGATCACTTACCGATATTTACACTAGTCAAGGTAAAACAGGACCGTTCTTTGGAGACTAAACCCAACAAAGTGATAAAATATAGACCCAGGAGTGAAAGTTCAATGAATGCCTTTCAACAAAGCTTATCAAGACAAAGCTGGGATAAAGTTCTTGGTGAAAATGAGGTAGACGATGCATACAATGAATTCCTGCAAATATTTAAGTTCCTCTATGATTTACACTGTCCAACAAAAACATACAAAATGAAAGCAAAAAAGGAGGAGAGGCCATGGATAACAAAAGGGATAAGGAACGCATGTAAAAAAAAAAATGCTGTGTACAAAACATTTCTTAGGAAAAGAACCTTAGAATCTGAAACAAAATATAAAAGGTATAAAAACAAACTAACCAATATAATGCGAATATCTAAGAAAGAATACTACACAAACCAGCTCGAGAAAAATAAAAATAGTATGAGAGGCCTATGGAGTACATTAAATAGTGTTATAAGAAGGAACACCGGGAAAAACCCTGTTCCAGATTATATCACACATAATGGAAAAAAAGAAGCCAAACTGGGCAACATTGTAAATATGTTTAATGACTATTTTGTCAACATTGGGCCCGAAATGGCAAATCAAATTAATAATTTGGACAATGCAAATGTTCTAGAAAATGTATTGGAAAGCAGAGATTCATTGTGTGTGACTCCTACAGATACAAAAGAAATTATAGATTTAGTTAACCAATGTAAGAGCAAAAAATCTAGGGACTATAATGACATTGATATGACTCTTATCAAAAGGGTCATACATGAAATTGTAGTGCCCATAACCCATATCTGTAACCTATCTCTCCAGACTGGGAAATTCCCAAGTCAAATGAAAATTGCCAAAGTTGTGCCTATATTTAAAAATGGTGATAGTCATGAGGTGCCAAACTACAGATTCTACCTCAGTTCTCTAAGATCCTTGAAAAACGTTTCTCTAATCGTCTTGATAGGTTTATAGAACAATACAATTTACTCAATGAAAGTCAGTATGGCTTTAGGAAAAATAGAGGAACTGCCCTAGCACTAACAGAAGTATTTGAGGATATAACCAACAGTATTGACCAAAAGCTATACTCTGTAGGAATATTTATAGACCTTAAAAAAGCGTTTGACACAATGAACCATCAAATACTACTGCAAAAAATGGAAAAATATGGCATTCGTGGAGTTGCACTGAACTGGGTCCAATCATACCTCTCAGACCGGAAACAGTATGTTCAACTGGAGGAATGCATGTCTGAAATGCAGAATATTACTTGCGGGGTGCCACAAGGATCGATTTTGGGTCCTATGTTGTTTTTATAAATGATCTCTGTTATACCTCTTCTAAACTGAAATTCATACTATTTGCTGACGATACAACGATTCTGTGTTCAGGAAAGGATTTACAGCTTCTTATGACGGAAATCTCAACAGAAATAAACAAGTTAAAACAATGGTTCGACAATAACAAACTGTCAATGAATATTAGGAAAACAAAAATGATGATTTTTGGGAAACGAATCAAAGATACTGAAGTAAAACTTAAAATCAACAATATGGAAATAGAGAGAGTTCACGAATGTAAATTTCTGGGTGTGATTTTAAGTCATAATGTAAGATGGAAACCCCATATAACAAGCATACAATCAAAAATGGCAGAGTATATCGGTAATGTACAGAGCTAGACATCTGCTAAAATATAGAGCCTTACATATTATATATAGTTCTTTAATTCTCCCATATATCAGCTACTGTGCGGCGGTTTGGGGTAACACTTATAAAACTCATTTAGATCCACTTTTAAAACTTCAGAAAAAAGCCATAAGAATCATTCATAACGTTGGTTTTAGGGACCATACAAATGAGTTGTTCTTAGCATCTCGTATAATGAAAATTGAAGACTTAATTAAATTTAAAACTCTTGTTGTATTATACAAAGCAAGTCGTGACCTTCTCCCCAAGGACACTCAGAAACTGTTCAGCAGTAGAGAAGGAACTTATAATTTAAGAGGAGAATTTGTGATGAGGAAACATTGTGTTCACACCACCCTCAAAAGTATGTGTATCTCCCAAGCAGGGATAACATTGTGGAATGACCTAAATAAAGAGATAAAACAGAGCAAAACACTAGTACACTTTAAAAAAACATGTAAAGACATTATCTTTAAAAATTATGCTAGTGAAGTATCATAATTACTATTATTTTCACAGACAGGCACACACTCGCGCTTTTTTGTTGTTGTTATGGGGTTTGCCCGTATATGAGGATTGTAGAGAGGGATGAAAAAAAAATAAAAATAAAAAAATAAATAAAAAAGTTTCACTAAAACCGAACGTTTACACATGCATAAGTTCAATGCATTGAGTTTGTAAAAAATGTGTCGATTTCAGTCAGATGAAGTGATGTTGCAATATAATTGCTATACATATTAAATACCATATGGTGTATTTATTTTTGTAAAACTGTAAATGATAAATCCTTTATTTATTTTGTACGACTGTAAATGATAAATCCTTTGTGATACTTTGTGTTACTTGAATGAGAGATAAGGGGTAGGTTTATTATAAGTTCTTTGAACTTCTTCCTACTCCTTTTGAGCACAATAGTCTTGTTTTGTTTTCTTCTGTAAAATGTTTTAAATAAGTTTCTGCTCAAATAAATAAATTAAAAAAAATATATATATATACAAAAAAACACACAAAAAACAAGGTAAATAAAAGATTACAAATAACATACAAAAATAACAGCGGCCTTTAGCAGCGGCACTTAAAACAGGTTAAGGCGTCAAGAGTCTTAATTTTAAGTGTGTCCAAGGAATTATTAAGCTTTGAATTTTCTAGGCCAAAAAAATATGAGGAGCACTGCTCACCCTCCTCCAGCCAACGAGTTCTGGATCTAACAAAAGCACCACGAGCCTTTCTTTTGTAGATTTCATCCAGTTTCCTTTGGCACTCACCAAGGTGATATAACTGTTCTTAGTTAAATTCTCGTTACTAATAGAAGACAAAGATGCAATCTGAGAGCAGAGATCGTCTTCCTCTTGTTTTCTGAGTTTTGCTGGGTTACTGCTGTATGATCTCATACATTTACCAATGTCATATTTCAGTAGTTCCCAGGATGGGCTGAATGAACTTTAGTCACAGGCCTCTTGCCAGCGCCACGATATAAGATTTCTAATAGTGTCAGTAACTGAGGCCTGAGTCAAAAGGCTGTTATTGATCTTTCAACATATAGGCCTCGGGAGGTTAACTTTAGGCGAAACCTCAACAATAAGACTAATAACTTTATGATCAGAAAATGGAGCTGCATGTGCATTTACAATTGAATTGGTGTGGTTAAATTGATTGGAAACCAATCAATAATCTATACGGGACATTTTAGATAGATCTTTTGAGCTCCACGTAAATGATTTCAGTGTAGGGAATTTCTGTCTAAAGACATCTATAACATCACATTTCTCCATGACATCCTTTAAGTAACCATTTGACACGTTTAAACTACTAGGAGGACATCTGACTAAATTATTATCAAACACAACATTGAAGTCACCACCAAAGATTAAGGAAGCGTCAGGATATTTAGCCAACCAAGAAGTTATTTTTTCATCCCATGTATCAAAAAGTTTTCTATTGTCTGAATGAGAGTTATAACCATAAATATTAGTTATTACCACCACGCTTCTAGAAATGGACAAAACAATAATAATAAAGTGCCCTTTTGGATCGCTATAAACGTTCAAAATTTCTCCAGAAAATCTGTCTTTTAGAACCAAGACACCAGCCATTCTCTCAGAACAATGTGCCCCCCACAATTCCTTACCCCATTCAGCTGCGTGCAGATTGTGACCTCTGTCGCTGACGAAGCCTTTTGGATGAGAGGCGAAACGTTCGAAGACTTCAACTACTGAGTACAGAAGATGAATCAAGTACCTTCATTGAGGATGGACAACCCCTGTACGACTGAGAACTTACACAGACATCTTACCCCATTGACTTTTCCAAAAGGCCAGATCCTCTTTAGTGCTGTGTGACTCCTGAATAAAATAAAAATCACATTTAAATTGCTTAATAAACAAAAAAACTGCTTTACGACTCCCTGCTGATGATTCCATCACATGAGGAGGACAAGATGGCGCAGGGGTCTTCTTTAACTAGATGTCATCCGGGTAGACGTTCACGAAGAAGGCGGGAAGATTTCGGCGCCGTTCACGAAGGCTCGTCCAGCGATGAAAAACGCCGCTTTCCCTTGAGCGCGAGCCTCTTGTACCTGCGGCCATAGACAACGTCGTCTCTCCCGGTCCTCAGTGGTGAGATCTTCGGCAGGTTATTGTGCTTCAGGAATGCCGACTGCTTAGCTGCACCAAATCTCTCAGAGAGCGAGACAAGAACCTGATGATGACGTTGCGTGGAGACTTCTTGGTGAAGTCCCGTTTCCCGTGCACAATGTCGACGCCCTCGGCCACGTTCACATTCTCATCAGCCACCGCTTCAGACAAATGTCCGTCACCATGGCTTTAATGTTCTCCGCCTCAGACTCACGGACCCCGCCAGCCTCAGGTTCCATCTTCGAGAGTAGCGTTCAAGCTCAGAGATGCGTGTTCCGCAGCTTTTCACTCGAGTCGCCTCCATCGTGGTTTTAGCGTCGACCTCCTTCAGCTTCGTCTTCATGTCTTTCACCTCGTCCGACACAAACAAAATAGTTTTCTTAAGCCCTTCGATTTTTAGAGTTACCGTTTTCTCCAGTGAATCCGCTCGGGAGTTGATGAGGCAGAAAGCGTGGCCACAACGCCGCCTGGGTCTCCGTCAGCAGCGGCGGGCTTACCCTGCTAGGCTGCCGGAGACCGGAGCGGGGAGAGCGCGAAATGTCCCGCCTCCATCAGGGCTTGGGACGAGGCAGCGTAGTTGTGAACCTCCACGTTCCTTCCTCTTCACATCGGCTTCACGCATATCGGCAGAACGTTGGTCAACGTTTCTTTTTTTTTTTTTAAGTTATTATATTTTGGCTCAAAATCTAGTTTTCAGCGGAGCTCGAATACAGACGCCTTACAGAGTCGCCATCTGGACCGACCCCCCTCTCGCCTGGTGCAGCCGCGTTTCTGCTCCACGTGGTTTCTGTTCCACGTGGTTTCTGTTCCACGTGGTTTCTGTTCCACGTGGTTTCTGCTCCACGTGGTTTCTGCTCCACGTGGTTTCTGCTCCACGTGGTTTCTGCTCCACGTGGTTTCTGCTCCACGTGGTTTCTGCTCCACGTGGTTTCTGCTCCACGTGGTTTCTGTTCCACGTGGTTTCTGTTCCACGTGGTTTCTGTTCCACGTGGTTTCTGCTCCACGTGGTTTCTGTTCCACGTGGTTTCTGTTCCACGTGGTTTCTGCTCCACGTGGTTTCTGTTCCACGTGGTTTCTGCTCCACGTGGTTTGTGTTCCACGTGGTTTCTGCTCCACGTGGTTTCTGTTCCACGTGGTTTCTGTTCCACGTGGTTTCTGCTCCACGTGGTTTCTGTTCCACGTGGTTTCTGCTCCACGTGGTTTCTGCTCCACGTGGTTTCTGCTCCACGTGGTTTGTGTTCCACGTGGTTTCTGTTCCACGTGGTTTCTGTTCCACGTGGTTTCTGTTCCACGTGGTTTCTGCTCCACGTGGTTTCTGCTCCACGTGGTTTCTGTTCCACGTGGTTTCTGTTCCACGTGGTTTCTGTTCCACGTGGTTTCTGTTCCACGTGGTTTCTGCTCCACGTGGTTTCTGCTCCACGTGGTTTCTGTTCCACGTGGTTTCTGTTCCACGTGGTTTCTGTTCCACGTGGTTTCTGTTCCACGTGGTTTCTGCTCCACGTGGTTTCTGTTCCACGTGGTTTCTGCTCCACGTGGTTTCTGCTCCACGTGGTTTCTGCTCCACGTGGTTTCTGCTCCACGTGGTTTCTGCTCCACGTGGTTTCTGCTCCACGTGGTTTCTGTTCCACGTGGTTTCTGCTCCACGTGGTTTCTGTTCCACGTGGTTTCTGCTCCACGTGGTTTCTGCTCCACGTGGTTTGTGTTCCACGTGGTTTCTGTTCCACGTGGTTTCTGCTCCACGTGGTTTCTGCTCCACGTGGTTTCTGCTCCACGTGGTTTCTGCTCCACGTGGTTTCTGCTCCACGTGGTTTCTGTTCCACGTGGTTTCTGCTCCACGTGGTTTCTGCTCCACGTGGTTTGTGTTCCACGTGGTTTCTGCTCCACGTGGTTTCTGCTCCACGTGGTTTCTGCTCCACGTGGTTTCTGCTCCACGTGGTTTGTGTTCCACGTGGTTTCTGTTCCACGTGGTTTGTGTTCCACGTGGTTTCTGTTCCACGTGGTTTCTGCTCCACGTGGTTTCTGTTCCACGTGGTTTGTGTTCCACGTGGTTTCTGCTCCACGTGGTTTGTGTTCCACGTGGTTTCTGCTCCACGTGGTTTCTGTTCCACGTGGTTTCTGTTCCACGTGGTTTCTGCTCCACGTGGTTTCTGTTCCACGTGGTTTCTGTTCCACGTGGTTTCTGCTCCACGTGGTTTCTGCTCCACGTGGTTTCTGCTCCACGTGGTTTCTGCTCCACGTGGTTTGTGTTCCACGTGGTTTCTGTTCCACGTGGTTTCTGCTCCACGTGGTTTCTGCTCCACGTGGTTTCTGTTCCACGTGGTTTCTGTTCCACGTGGTTTCTGCTCCACGTGGTTTCTGCTCCACGTGGTTTGTGTTCCACGTGGTTTCTGTTCCACGTGGTTTGTGTTCCACGTGGTTTCTGTTCCACGTGGTTTCTGCTCCACGTGGTTTCTGTTCCACGTGGTTTGTGTTCCACGTGGTTTCTGCTCCACGTGGTTTCTGTTCCACGTGGTTTCTGTTCCACGTGGTTTCTGCTCCACGTGGTTTCTGTTCCACGTGGTTTCTGTTCCACGTGGTTTCTGCTCCACGTGGTTTCTGCTCCACGTGGTTTCTGCTCCACGTGGTTTCTGCTCCACGTGGTTTCTGCTCCACGTGGTTTCTGCTCCACGTGGTTTGTGTTCCACGTGGTTTCTGCTCCACGTGGTTTGTGTTCCACGTGGTTTCTGCTCCACGTGGTTTCTGCTCCACGTGGTTTCTGCTCCACGTGGTTTCTGCTCCACGTGGTTTCTGCTCCACGTGGTTTGTGTTCCACGTGGTTTCTGCTCCACGTGGTTTGTGTTCCACGTGGTTTCTGCTCCACGTGGTTTCTGCTCCACGTGGTTTCTGTTCCACGTGGTTTCTGTTCCACGTGGTTTCTGCTCCACGTGGTTTCTGCTCCACGTGGTTTCTGTTCCACGTGGTTTCTGTTCCACGTGGTTTCTGTTCCACGTGGTTTCTGTTCCACGTGGTTTCTGTTCCACGTGGTTTCTGCTCTACGTGGTTTCTGCTCCACGTGGTTTCTGCTCCACGTGGTTTGTGTTCCACGTGGTTTGTGTTCCACGTGGTTTCTGTTCCACGTGGTTTCTGCTCCACGTGGTTTCTGTTCCACGTGGTTTCTGCTCCACGTGGTTTCTGCTCCACGTGGTTTCTGCTCCACGTGGTTTCTGTTCCACGTGGTTTGTGTTCCACGTGGTTTCTGCTCCACGTGGTTTGTGTTCCACGTGGTTTCTGCTCCACGTGGTTTCTGCTCCACGTGGTTTCTGCTCCACGTGGTTTCTGCTCCACGTGGTTTGTGTTCCACGTGGTTTCTGTTCCACGTGGTTTCTGCTCCACGTGGTTTGTGTTCCACGTGGTTTCTGCTCCACGTGGTTTGTGTTCCACGTGGTTTCTGCTCCACGTGGTTTCTACTCCACGTGGTTTGTGTTCCACGTGGTTTCTGTTCCACGTGGTTTGTGTTCCACGTGGTTTGTGTTCCACGTGGTTTGTGTTCCACGTGGTTTCTGCTCCACGTGGTTTGTGTTCCACGTGGTTTCTGCTCCACGTGGTTTGTGTTCCACGTGGTTTCTGCTCCACGTGGTTTGTGTTCCACGTGGTTTCTACTCCACGTGGTTTGTGTTCCACGTGGTTTCTGTTCCACGTGGTTTCTGCTCCACGTGGTTTGTGTTCCACGTGGTTTGTGTTCCACGTGGTTTCTGTTCCACGTGGTTTGTGTTCCACGTGGTTTCTGCTCCACGTGGTTTGTGTTCCACGTGGTTTCTGCTCCACGTGGTTTCTGCTCCACGTGGTTTCTGTTCCACGTGGTTTGTGTTCCACGTGGTTTCTGTTCCACGTGGTTTCTGTTCCACGTGGTTTCTGCTCCACGTGGTTTCTGCTCCACGTGGTTTGTGTTCCACGTGGTTTCTGCTCCACGTGGTTTGTGTTCCACGTGGTTTCTGCTCCACGTGGTTTCTGCTCCACGTGGTTTCTGCTCCACGTGGTTTCTGCTCCACGTGGTTTCTGCTCCACGTGGTTTCTGCTCCACGTGGTTTCTGCTCCACGTGGTTTGTGTTCCACGTGGTTTCTGCTCCACGTGGTTTCTGCTCCACGTGGTTTCTGCTCCACGTGGTTTCTGCTCCACGTGGTTTGTGTTCCACGTGGTTTCTGTTCCACGTGCTTTGTGTTCCACGTGGTTTCTGCTCCACGTGGTTTCTGCTCCACGTGGTTTGTGTTCCACGTGGTTTCTGTTCCACGTGGTTTGTGTTCCACGTGGTTTCTGCTCCACGTGGTTTCTGTTCCACGTGGTTTCTGCTCCACGTGGTTTCTGTTCCACGTGGTTTCTGTTCCACGTGGTTTCTGTTCCACGTGGTTTCTGTTCCACGTGGTTTGTGTTCCACGTGGTTTCTGCTCCACGTGGTTTCTGCTCCACGTGGTTTCTGCTCCACGTGGTTTGTGTTCCACGTGGTTTCTGTTCCACGTGGTTTCTGCTCCACGTGGTTTCTGCTCCACGTGGTTTGTGTTCCACGTGGTTTCTGTTCCACGTGGTTTCTGCTCCACGTGGTTTCTGCTCCACGTGGTTTCTGCTCCACGTGGTTTGTGTTCCACGTGGTTTCTGTTCCACGTGGTTTCTGCTCCACGTGGTTTCTGCTCCACGTGGTTTGTGTTCCACGTGGTTTCTGCTCCACGTGGTTTCTGCTCCACGTGGTTTCTGTTCCACGTGGTTTCTGTTCCACGTGGTTTCTGTTCCACGTGGTTTCTGTTCCACGTGGTTTCTGCTCCACGTGGTTTCTGTTCCACGTGGTTTCTGCTCCACGTGGTTTCTGCTCCACGTGGTTTCTGCTCCACGTGGTTTCTGCTCCACGTGGTTTCTGCTCCACGTGGTTTCTGCTCCACGTGGTTTCTGCTCCACGTGGTTTCTGTTCCACGTGGTTTCTGTTCCACGTGGTTTCTGCTCCACGTGGTTTCTGTTCCACGTGGTTTCTGCTCCACGTGGTTTCTGCTCCACGTGGTTTGTGTTCCACGTGGTTTCTGTTCCACGTGGTTTCTGCTCCACGTGGTTTCTGCTCCACGTGGTTTCTGCTCCACGTGGTTTCTGCTCCACGTGGTTTCTGCTCCACGTGGTTTGTGTTCCACGTGGTTTCTGCTCCACGTGGTTTCTGCTCCACGTGGTTTGTGTTCCACGTGGTTTCTGCTCCAAGTGGTTTCTGCTCCACGTGGTTTCTGCTCCACGTGGTTTCTGTTCCACGTGGTTTCTGCTCCACGTGGTTTCTGCTCCACGTGGTTTGTGTTCCACGTGGTTTCTGCTCCACGTGGTTTCTGCTCCACGTGGTTTCTGCTCCACGTGGTTTGTGTTCCACGTGGTTTCTGCTCCACGTGGTTTCTGTTCCACGTGGTTTCTGTTCCACGTGGTTTCTGCTCCACGTGGTTTCTGTTCCACGTGGTTTCTGTTCCACGTGGTTTCTGCTCCACGTGGTTTCTGTTCCACGTGGTTTGTGTTCCACGTGGTTTCTGCTCCACGTGGTTTCTGCTCCACGTGGTTTCTGCTCCACGTGGTTTCTGCTCCACGTGGTTTGTGTTCCACGTGGTTTCTGTTCCACGTGGTTTCTGCTCCACGTGGTTTCTGCTCCACGTGGTTTGTGTTCCACGTGGTTTCTGCTCCACGTGGTTTGTGTTCCACGTGGTTTCTGCTCCACGTGGTTTCTGTTCCACGTGGTTTCTGTTCCACGTGGTTTCTGCTCCACGTGGTTTCTGCTCTACGTGGTTTCTGCTCCACGTGGTTTCTGCTCCACGTGGTTTCTGCTCCACGTGGTTTGTGTTCCACGTGGTTTCTGCTCCACGTGGTTTGTGTTCCACGTGGTTTCTGCTCCACGTGGTTTCTGCTCCACGTGGTTTCTGTTCCACGTGGTTTCTGTTCCACGTGGTTTCTGTTCCACGTGGTTTCTGTTCCACGTGGTTTCTGCTCCACGTGGTTTCTGCTCCACGTGGTTTCTGTTCCACGTGGTTTCTGTTCCACGTGGTTTCTGTTCCACGTGGTTTCTGTTCCACGTGGTTTCTGTTCCACGTGGTTTCTGTTCCACGTGGTTTCTGCTCTACGTGGTTTCTGCTCCACGTGGTTTCTGCTCCACGTGGTTTGTGTTCCACGTGGTTTGTGTTCCACGTGGTTTCTGTTCCACGTGGTTTCTGCTCCACGTGGTTTCTGTTCCACGTGGTTTCTGCTCCACGTGGTTTCTGCTCCACGTGGTTTCTGCTCCACGTGGTTTCTGTTCCACGTGGTTTGTGTTCCACGTGGTTTCTGCTCCACGTGGTTTGTGTTCCACGTGGTTTCTGCTCCACGTGGTTTCTGCTCCACGTGGTTTCTGCTCCACGTGGTTTCTGCTCCACGTGGTTTGTGTTCCACGTGGTTTCTGTTCCACGTGGTTTCTGCTCCACGTGGTTTGTGTTCCACGTGGTTTCTGCTCCACGTGGTTTGTGTTCCACGTGGTTTCTGCTCCACGTGGTTTCTACTCCACGTGGTTTGTGTTCCACGTGGTTTCTGTTCCACGTGGTTTCTGCTCCACGTGGTTTGTGTTCCACGTGGTTTGTGTTCCACGTGGTTTCTGCTCCACGTGGTTTGTGTTCCACGTGGTTTCTGCTCCACGTGGTTTGTGTTCCACGTGGTTTCTGCTCCACGTGGTTTGTGTTCCACGTGGTTTCTACTCCACGTGGTTTGTGTTCCACGTGGTTTCTGTTCCACGTGGTTTCTGCTCCACGTGGTTTGTGTTCCACGTGGTTTGTGTTCCACGTGGTTTCTGTTCCACGTGGTTTGTGTTCCACGTGGTTTCTGCTCCACGTGGTTTGTGTTCCACGTGGTTTCTGCTCCACGTGGTTTCTGCTCCACGTGGTTTCTGTTCCACGTGGTTTGTGTTCCACGTGGTTTCTGTTCCACGTGGTTTCTGCTCCACGTGGTTTGTGTTCCACGTGGTTTCTGCTCCACGTGGTTTGTGTTCCACGTGGTTTCTGCTCCACGTGGTTTCTGCTCCACGTGGTTTCTGCTCCACGTGGTTTGTGTTCCACGTGGTTTCTGCTCCACGTGGTTTCTGCTCCACGTGGTTTCTGCTCCACGTGGTTTCTGCTCCACGTGGTTTGTGTTCCACGTGGTTTCTGCTCCACGTGGTTTCTGCTCCACGTGGTTTCTGCTCCACGTGGTTTCTGCTCCACGTGGTTTGTGTTCCACGTGGTTTCTGTTCCACGTGCTTTGTGTTCCACGTGGTTTCTGCTCCACGTGGTTTCTGCTCCACGTGGTTTGTGTTCCACGTGGTTTCTGTTCCACGTGGTTTGTGTTCCACGTGGTTTCTGCTCCACGTGGTTTCTGTTCCACGTGGTTTCTGCTCCACGTGGTTTCTGTTCCACGTGGTTTCTGTTCCACGTGGTTTCTGTTCCACGTGGTTTCTGCTCCACGTGGTTTCTGTTCCACGTGGTTTGTGTTCCACGTGGTTTCTGCTCCACGTGGTTTGTGTTCCACGTGGTTTGTGTTCCACGTGGTTTCTGTTCCACGTGGTTTGTGTTCCACGTGGTTTCTGCTCCACGTGGTTTGTGTTCCACGTGGTTTCTGCTCCACGTGGTTTCTGCTCCACGTGGTTTCTGTTCCACGTGGTTTGTGTTCCACGTGGTTTCTGTTCCACGTGGTTTCTGCTCCACGTGGTTTGTGTTCCACGTGGTTTCTGCTCCACGTGGTTTGTGTTCCACGTGGTTTCTGCTCCACGTGGTTTCTGCTCCACGTGGTTTCTGCTCCACGTGGTTTGTGTTCCACGTGGTTTCTGCTCCACGTGGTTTCTGCTCCACGTGGTTTCTGCTCCACGTGGTTTCTGCTCCACGTGGTTTGTGTTCCACGTGGTTTCTGCTCCACGTGGTTTCTGCTCCACGTGGTTTCTGCTCCACGTGGTTTCTGCTCCACGTGGTTTGTGTTCCACGTGGTTTCTGTTCCACGTGCTTTGTGTTCCACGTGGTTTCTGCTCCACGTGGTTTCTGCTCCACGTGGTTTGTGTTCCACGTGGTTTCTGTTCCACGTGCTTTGTGTTCCACGTGGTTTCTGCTCCACGTGGTTTCTGCTCCACGTGGTTTGTGCTCCACGTGGTTTCTGTTCCACGTGGTTTGTGTTCCACGTGGTTTCTGCTCCACGTGGTTTCTGTTCCACGTGGTTTCTGCTCCACGTGGTTTCTGTTCCACGTGGTTTCTGTTCCACGTGGTTTCTGTTCCACGTGGTTTCTGCTCCACGTGGTTTCTGTTCCACGTGGTTTGTGTTCCACGTGGTTTCTGCTCCACGTGGTTTCTGCTCCACGTGGTTTCTGCTCCACGTGGTTTGTGTTCCACGTGGTTTCTGTTCCACGTGGTTTCTGCTCCACGTGGTTTCTGTTCCACGTGGTTTCTCTGATACTTTCGTCTTTGTCGTGTGTTTGTGGAGGTTTGGTGGATTTGTTTAGTTTGAGTCTAAAATGGTCCTAAAGAAAGCAGCTTTTTAAAGGTAAACAACATGCTAGCTTATCAGCTAAACCCATTTGAGACCTACACATGTCTTCTTCTGAGACACTGAAGAGGCTCCAAGAGCCCCCCCTGCAGGACAGAGGAGGCGTCACAAGAGGAGCTACAGGAAACAAAAAAGGACAAACGAGAGATGGTGACAGACAGTTGTGGAGCTTCTTTAGAAGCTTCACATCAGTTACATCATTATCATGTGTTTTCTTCCTGGTGGTGTTGTAACGAGGCCCCGCCCACTTTGAGGTCTTTGTCTCAGCACTTCCTTTGTAGTGACTCTTCCTGTAGAGCGTGAAGTCCGTCCATTCCCTTTCTCTGCGATAGATAGATAGATAGGTAGAACCGTCTCCAGTCCTGTGTAACTAATACGAGTGAAGGGGCGGGGCCACATCATGGCCACGCCCACCAAGTGAATATAAATAAAGTTTGATTTGATTGATTGAAGGTAAAGGTAATAGTTTGTTATTTCCTGCAGAGGGCGCCGCTCTGCACAGACCCACATCAGAGACACTGAAACATTACTGACCTTTACTACATAAAGGAGAGACTTACTGCAGAGCGGCTCAGACTGTGACCTCATCTTCATACGCACTATGGAAACCTGCACTGCTCATACTGTTTATTTGTATATATTTATATAAAATATCTGTATTTCCTGTGTGTCCAGAGTGTTTCTGAGCTGAGAGTCACCAGTGAGGTCCTCCTTTGTGAGATCAATAAAGGCTTATCTTCTCTTAGACCCTGACCTCATGTGTGTGACCTCAGACTGTGACCTCATGTGTGTGACCTCAGACTGTGACCTCATGTGTGTGACCTCATGTGTGTGACCTCAGACTGTGACCTCATGTGTGTGACCTCAGACTGTGACCTCACGTGTGTGACCTTATGTGTGTGACCTCAGACTGTGACCTCATGTGTGTGACCTCATGTGTGTGACCTCAGACTGTGACCTCATGTGTGTGACCTCATGTGTGTGCCCTCAGACTGTGACCTCATGTGTGCCCTCAGACTGTGACCTCATGTGTGTACCCTCAGACTGTGACCTCATGTGTGCCCTCAGACTGTGACCTCATGTGTGTGCCCTCAGACTGTGACCTCAGACTGTGACCTCAGACTGTGACCTCACGTGTGTGACCTCAGACTGTGGCCTCATGTGTGTGACCTCAGACTGTGACCTCATGTGTGTGACCTCATGTGTGTGACCTCATGTGTGTGACCTCAGACTGTGACCTCATGTGTGTGTCCTCAGACTGTGACCTCATGTGTGTACCCTCAGACTGTGACCTCATGTGTGTACCCTCAGACTGTGACCTCATGTGTGTGCCCTCAGACTGTGACCTCATGTGTACCCTCAGACTGTGACCTCATGTGTACCCTCAGACTGTGACCTCAGACTGTGACCTCAGACTGTGACCTCATGTGTGTGCCCTCAGACTGTGACCTCATGTGTGTGACCTCAGACTGTGACCTCAGACTGTGACCTCATGTGTGTGCCCTCAGACTGTGACCTCATGTGTACCCTCAGACTGTGACCTCAGACTGTGACCTCATGTGTGTGCCCTCAGACTGTGACCTCATGTGTACCCTCAGACTGTGACCTCATGTGTACCCTCAGACTGTGACCTCAGACTGTGACCTCAGACTGTGACCTCATGTGTGTGCCCTCAGACTGTGACCTCATGTGTGTGACCTCAGACTGTGACCTCAGACTGTGACCTCATGTGTGTGCCCTCAGACTGTGACCTCATGTGTACCCTCAGACTGTGACCTCAGACTGTGACCTCATGTGTACCCTCAGACTGTGACCTCAGACTGTGACCTCATGTGTGTGCCCTCAGACTGTGACCTCAGACTGTGACCTCATGTGTGTGCCCTCAGACTGTGACCTCATGTGTGTGCCCTCAGACTGTGACCTCATGTGTGTACCCTCAGACTGTGACCTCATGTGTGTGCCCTCAGACTGTGACCTCATGTGTACCCTCAGACTGTGACCTCATGTGTACCCTCAGACTGTGACCTCAGACTGTGACCTCATGTGTACCCTCAGACTGTGACCTCAGACTGTGACCTCATGTGTGTGCCCTCAGACTGTGACCTCAGACTGTGACCTCATGTGTGTGCCCTCAGACTGTGACCTCATGTGTGTGCCCTCAGACTGTGACCTCATGTGTGTACCCTCAGACTGTGACCTCATGTGTGTGCCCTCAGACTGTGACCTCATGTGTACCCTCAGACTGTGACCTCATGTGTGTACCCTCAGACTGTGACCTCATGTGTGTACCCTCAGACTGTGACCTCATGTGTGTACCTCAGACTCGGTGCGGCTGGTCGAGGGGCGGAGCCTGTGTTCAGGATCTCTGCAGATCCAGGACCAGTCCTTGGCCCAGTCCTGGGCCGGGGTCTGTGAGGGGGCCTTGGACCGTCGCGGGGCAGAGGTGCTGTGCAGGGAGCTGGGCTGTGGGGCTCCTCCCCTCCAGGGGGCGCTCTCTCCTCTGGGGCAGACGTTCCACTGTAAGGGCCACGAGTCTAAGCTGATGGACTGTCCCCGGACCAGGACCGGCCCAGAGACCTGCCCCACTCTCAACCTCACCTGCAAAGGTAAGGGGGCGGGGCCAGGCGCGGGGCCTGTAGAGGGGCGGGGTTTACCTGTGTTTGTGTCCAGAGCCACTGAGGCTGGTGGGAGGGGCCAGTCGCTGTGAGGGGACGGTGGAGGCGGAGCTCAGAGGAGAGTGGAAACGAGTGATGACCTATTACAGCTCTGACCTCTGGGACCTGGAGGTGGCGGCCGCCGTGTGTCGAGGCCTGGACTGTGGATCTCCTGTTTCTACAGAAGAGAGAGTCGGGTCTGACAAGAGTGAAGTCTGGGGCGTCCGCGCTGACTGTGTGAAGAAGAGCTCTCTGAGAGACTGTCTCCACGATGGCTCATCTAAGTCCCACTTCCAGGTTATTTGTTCAGGTTGGTTGAAATCCAGAGTTTCTTCTTCTCACGATCTCTGCTCAGAGTCAGTTCATTGAATGTGGTGCTGCCCCCTAGAGGAGGACACAGATAATGCTCTGCTCCCATTGGCCGAGGCGGGGAGTACTCAGTTACTTTTACTCAAGTACTTTTATGAAACTGTTTCCAGTAACTGCACGTAGAGTATCACACAGTACTTTTACTTCTACTGCAGTAGTTTATGTTGAAGTTACAGTACACATAAAAAACTACTTAATCTGATATATTTGTGTCTAACATGACTTTCCTTTGGCTAAAGTTTATGGATTATTATTTGAAACATTATTTGTTGTTTTGTCTCATTAACATGAAACAAACATGAATCAGACTTTACTCCAACAGTTACTCGAGTACTTCTGTACTTTTACTGGAGTAGCTGTTTGGGTCAGTACTTTTAAATGTACTTTGAGTGAAAGTATTTTAAAGCCGCCTGACTCTGATTCCAGTGAATACTGAGGCCCCATTGGTCGGTTCAGTCACATGACCTTTTGCTCGGGATCATGTCTCTGTCATGTTGAAGGACAGGCTCATAAATAATCTGCCATGAGCTGTTTTTCCTCTTCATTCATTCATCTCTCATGTGACACATGTTTAAGGCGTTTAAAGATATAAAGCGATTATTTATGTTGGAAATAATGTGAGACTGCAGGAGAAACGGAGCCAAACTAAACCTGATCTGAACACAGATGTTTCAAACTCATCATCTGCTCCTCAAGATCAATTCTGTTCAACTTTATTACAGACTCAGAGCGACACAATAAAAGCAACAATAACACAAAACACAACAATGACACGGTGAGTTTAAAAACACAGCTATACCAGAAACTCCACGTCCTCCACTGATCACCAACGAAACTACAGGTCAACCAGAAACACAGCGACTGTCTTCACCACTGACTCAGTCCACAGGAGGATCTGAACAACACTGTTTTCATTTAGTCCAAGATCCAAATGTCCAACGTTCTACTGTCTGTCCATGTCCTCGTCCTCAGACACGTCCTCTGTAAATATATGACCAGAGATGTGTTTAGTTTGTGACATTACGCTCTATATTTGACACAGAAGAATCAGGACATGTTGGACTTTGATCCTCCTTTGGTTCTACAGGTCAGAACTTTCCACTGCATTGTTCTGGACGTCCTGCTCCAGGCCACAGCATCTACAATGTTCAGAACCTGAAGCTCCGGCTCAGGTTTCTCCGTCACAAACGTCCTTCACCGTCAGAGAAACTTCTGTAAACGATGAAGAGTTTCTGGTTAACGTGACCTCTGCTCCTCAGATCTGCTGAACGTCCCGGAGGTGTCTGTGTCTGAGGGGGTGTGGGCTCCGCGGGCAGAGGGCGAGCTCTTTGGGCCGCGGGCACAGGAGGGTGACTGGGCGTCGCCGGGAGAGGGCGGGGTCTGGGTGCAGATGGGGGCACATTTCCGGGTCCAATGCTCCGTGGAGCCGCAGTACCCGGGAGGCTCCTTCCAGCTGCTCTCCCCCACCCTCAACCTCACCCTGCCCGCCCTCAACCACTCCGCCCACTTCCTGTTTACTGACGTAGGCCGCGCCCACAAAGGGAACTACACCTGTGTTTACCTCCTGGAGGTGTTCAACCACAGCTTCACCTCCAGCAGCTCCCTCCACATCCACCCAGGAGGTAAGGCCACAGAGGAACTACACCTGTGTTTAAACAGCTCCACCTACATCCACCCAGGAGGTAAGGCCACAGAGGAACTACACCTGTGTTTAAACAGCTCCACCTACATCCACCCAGGAGGTAAGGCCACAGAGGAACTACACCTGTGTTTAAACAGCTCCACCTACATCCACCCAGGAGGTAAGGCCACAGAGGAACTACACCTGTGTTTAAACAGCTCCACCTACATCCACCCAGGAGGTAAGGCCACAGAGGAACTACACCTGTGCTTAAACATCTCCACCTACATCCACCCAGGAGGTAAGGCCACAGAGGAACTACACCTGTGTTTAAACAGCTCCACCTACATCCACCCAGGAGGTAAGGCCACAGAGGAACTACACCTGTGTTTAAACAGCTCCACCTACATCTACCCAGGAGGTAAGACCACAGAGGAACCTGTGTTTAAACAGCTCCACCTACATCTACCCAGGAGGTAAGACCACAGAGGAACCTGTGTTTAAACAGCTCCACCTACATCCACCCAGGAGGTAAGGCCACAGAGGAACTACACCTGTGTTTAAACAGCTCCACCTACATCCACCCAGGAGGTAAGGCCACAGAGGAACTACACCTGTGTTTAAACAGCTCCACCTACATCCACCCAGGAGGTAAGGCCACAGAGGAACTACACCTGTGTTTAAACAGCTCCACCTACATCCACCCAGGAGGTAAGGCCACAGAGGAACTACACCTGTGTTTAAACAGCTCCACCTACATCCACCCAGGAGGTAAGGCCACAGAGGAACTACACCTGTGTTTAAACAGCTCCACCTACATCCACCCAGGATGTAAGGCCACAGAGGAACTACACCTGTGTTTAAACAGCTCCACCTACATCCACCCAGGAGGTAAGGCCACAGAGGAACTACACCTGTGTTTAAACAGCTCCATCTACATCCACCCAGGAGGTAAGGCCACAGAGGAACTACACCTGTGTTTAAACAGCTCCACCTACATCCACCCAGGAGGTAAGGCCACAGAGGAACTACACCTGTGTTTAAACAGCTCCATCTACATCCATCCAGGAGGTAAGACCACAGAGGAACTACACCTGTGTTTAAACAGCTCCACCTACATCCACCCAGGAGGTAAGACCACAGAGGAACTACACCTGTGTTTAAACAGCTCCACCTACATCCACCCAGGAGGTAAGGCCACAGAGGAACTACACCTGTGTTTAAACAGCTCCACCTACATCCACCCAGGAGGTAAGACCACAGAGGAACTACACCTGTGTTTAAACAGCTCCATCTACATCCACCCAGGAGGTAAGGCCACAGAGGAACTACACCTGTGTTTAAACAGCTCCACCTACATCCACCCAGGAGGTAAGGCCACAGAGGAACTACACCTGTGTTTAAACAGCTCCACCTACATCCACCCAGGAGGTAAGGCCACAGAGGAACTACACCTGTGTTTAAACAGCTCCACCTACATCCACCCAGGAGGTAAGGCCACAGAGGAACTACACCTGTGTTTAAACAGCTCCACCTACATCCACCCAGGAGGTAAGGCCATAAAGGAACTACACCTGTGTTTAAACAGCTCCATCTACATCCACCCAGGAGGTAAGGCCACACAGGAACTACACCTGTGTTTAAACAGCTCCATCTACATCCACCCAGGAGGTAAGGCCACACAGGAACTACACCTGTGTTTAAACAGCTCCACCTACATCCACCCAGGAGGTAAGGCCACAGAGGAACCACACCTGTGTTTAAACAGCTCCACCTACATCCGCCCAGGAGGTAAGGCCACAGAGGAACTACACCTGTGTTTAAACAGCTCCACCTACATCCACCCAGGAGGTAAGGCCACAGAGGAACCACACCTGTGTTTAAACAGCTCCACCTACATCCACCCAGGAGGTAAGGCCACAGAGGAACTACACCTGTGTTTAAACAGCTCCACCTACATCCACCCAGGAGGTAAGACCACAGAGGAACTACACCTGTGTTTAAACAGCTCCACCTACATCCACCCAGGAGGTAAGGCCACAGAGGAACTACACCTGTGTTTAAACAGCTCCACCTACATCCACCCAGGAGGTAAGGCCACAGAGGAACCACACCTGTGTTTAAACAGCTCCACCTACATCCGCCCAGGAGGTAAGGCCACAGAGGAACTACACCTGTGTTTAAACAGCTCCACCTACATCCACCCAGGAGGTAAGGCCACAGAGGAACTACACCTGTGTTTAAACAGCTCCACCTACATCCACCCAGGAGGTAAGGCCACAGAGGAACTACACCTGTGTTTAAACAGCTCCACCTACATCCACCCAGGAGGTAAGGCCACAAAGGAACTACACCTGTGTTTAAACAGCTCCACCTACATCTACCCAGGAGGTAAGACCACAGAGGAACCTGTGTTTAAACAGCTCCACCTACATCCACCCAGGAGGTAAGGCCACAGAGGAACTACACCTGTGTTTAAACAGCTCCACCTACATCCACCCAGGAGGTAAGGCCACAGAGGAACTACACCTGTGTTTAAACAGCTCCACCTACATCCACCCAGGAGGTAAGGCCACAGAGGAACCTGTGTTTAAACAGCTCCACCTACATCCACCCAGGAGGTAAGGCCACAGAGGAACTACACCTGTGTTTAAACAGCTCCACCTACATCCACCCAGGAGGTAAGGCCACAGAGGAACTACACCTGTGTTTAAACAGCTCCACCTACATCCACCCAGGAGGTAAGGCCACAGAGGAACTACACCTGTGTTTAAACAGCTCCACCTACATCCACCCAGGAGGTAAGGCCATGGGTTCAGGCTCCGTCTGGGACACAGTTAGTCCATAATCACCAGTTCTTTATAGATGGAGCAACTTCCTGGATCATTGAAGCCGAGACATTCTGAAATATACTGAATATAAACTCGCTCAAATATATAAGTGAGTTTATCGATTGCACTTCTCTGTCCAGAATCATCATTGAGAAACAGCTCCCCCTGGTGGCCGTGTATCATTAGCCTGGTCAGACATGTAGGCTCGTGTATCAGGGCCTTTATTATTATGACTCGTGCTCAGTGTTCGGCCTCATTAATGGCTCTCTGGGTTGTAAACACACAGTAACCATAGCAACCGCAGCAGTAGATCAGCCGCTGAAGGAACCATGAACCATCTGCTCTGAAAAGATACAGACGTTTGATTTAATAACAATGTAAAGGGACAGAATAAAAGCTGAAGCTGCAGTGACAACATGAAGAGAAACCGTGTTCTCTGTGAATGATCTGAAGCCACAGGTCACGTCCACGTCCTTTACACGTCCCATAAAGAAATAAACTAATACAACGTTTCATACGTAACTGAAGTCCTCAGACCATCTCTGCCCATTCCTGTCAATGGACGGGCTGTTTCACCCACAGGGGGCGCTAACCTTCTCAGTGCCGTAGATGTTGCTCCATCGTACTCTCTCCTCCTGGTCAAAGTACTGGAGTAAAAGTACTGATACGACCGATCAGATATTACTCCAGTAAAAGTACAACTCTCTGTCCCGGTTCGTCCTGGTTTAATGACGCTCTGGCCCATGTGTTCCAGTGTCTGAATTCCAGACCTTGGTCCGAGCGCTGGTCCTTCTCCTGCTGATGCCGCTGAACTTCATCCCCTACTTCTTCTACCGCCAGGTACGAGCTCACGTCCTAACTCCTAAAGCTGTGTCCTCGTTTCCTCGTTACCGTGGTTACTGAACCCTAATGCTTCTGTGCGCTGTGGTTTCAGGCCATCAGGGGGCAGGAGAGAGCACGGAGAGCCAGGAGACGCAGAGCCCGCCCTGAAGAAGAACTCACTGACGTCGTCATGGACCAGATGTGATGGACCAACTTCTCCTGCTCGCATCTTCACCGCAGATTAATAATCATTAGGCTTTTTTACTCTTTCATAACACGATCAAAGGATCTATTGAGCTGAATCTACTTCTCAGATTTAGCTGAGGAAGAACCTTCCATGTTCCATAACAGTATCACAGCGCCCCCTACCAGCCGCGGCCTCTCCTCCACCAGAACCAGCAGGAGACGGGCAGATGTTGTAAATATGCAAACGTTCTTCTCATGGTGTCGTTTGTTTGGAGCGACTCGTCTGTTTCCGTCATGATGTGAATCCTCAGGTCCACTCTTTGATACTTCTGTGTTTCTTACTGATGCTGGTGCATCTTCTGCTGGAAATGCTTCGGTGACGCAGATCAAACGTTCTGCTGCTTTTATGACTTTTATGTATTAGACAAAAAAAACAATAAAATGTGTCGTCTCAGAGTTTCTCAGTGGCTCTTTTCTCCCATCAGAACCCGACCCGAGGGCATAAAGCCCGACCCGAGTGTATAAAGCCCGACCCGACCCGAGGGCATAAAGCCCGACCCGACCCATAAAGCCCGACCCGACCCATAAAGCCCGACCCGACCCGAGGGCATAAAGCCCGACCCGAGGGCATAAAGCCCGACCCGAGTGTATAAAGCCCGACCCGACCCGAGGGCATAAAGCCCGACCCGAGTGTATAAAGCCCGACCCGAGTGTATAAAGCCCGACCCGACCCGAGGGCATAAAGCCCGACCCGACCCGAGGGCATAAAGCCCGACCCGACCCGAGGGTATAAAGCCCGACCCGAGGGCATAAAGCCCGACCCGAGTGTATAAAGACCGACCCGAGGGCATAAAGCCCGACCCGACCCGAGGGCATAAAGCCCGACCCGACCCGAGGGCATAAAGCCCGACCCGACCCGAGGGTATAAAGCCCGACCCGACCCGAGTGTATAAAGCCCGACCCGAGTGTATAAAGCCCGACCCGAGGGCATAAAGCCCGACCCGAGGGCATAAAGCCCGACCCGAGTGCATAAAGCCCGACTTGAGTGCATAAAGCCCGACCCGACCCATAAAGCCCGACCCGAGGGCATAAAGCCCGACCCGAGTGTATAAAGCCCGACCCGACCCGAGGGCATAAAGCCCGACCCGACCCGAGGGCATAAAGCCCGACCCGAGTGCATAAAGCCCGACCCGACCCATAAAGCCCGACCCGACCCGAGTGCATAAAGCCCGACCCGACCCATAAAGCCCGACCCGACCCGAGGGCATAAAGCCCGACCCGAGGGCATAAAGCCCGACCCGAGTGTATAAAGCCCGACCCGACCCGAGGGCATAAAGCCCGACCCGAGTGTATAAAGCCCGACCCGAGTGTATAAAGCCCGACCCGAGTGTATAAAGCCCGACCCGACCCGAGGGCATAAAGCCCGACCCGACCCGAGGGCATAAAGCCCGACCCGACCCGAGGGTATAAAGCCCGACCCGAGGGCATAAAGCCCGACCCGAGTGTATAAAGCCCGACCCGACCCGAGGGCATAAAGCCCGACCCGAGGGCATAAAGCCCGACCCGACCCGAGGGCATAAAGCCCGACCCGACCCGAGGGTATAAAGCCCGACCCGACCCGAGTGTATAAAGCCCGACCCGAGTGTATAAAGCCCGACCCGACCCGAGGGCATAAAGCCCGACCCGACCCGAGGGCATAAAGCCCGACCCGACCCGAGGGTATAAAGCCCGACCCGAGGGCATAAAGCCCGACCCGAGTGTATAAAGCCCGACCCGACCCGAGGGCATAAAGCCCGACCCGACCCGAGGGCATAAAGCCCGACCCGACCCGAGTGTATAAAGCCCGACCCGAGTGTATAAAGCCCGACCCGAGGGCATAAAGCCCGACCCGAGGGCATAAAGCCCGACCCGAGTGCATAAAGCCCGACTTGAGTGCATAAAGCCCGACCCGACCCATAAAGCCCGACCCGAGGGCATAAAGCCCGACCCGAGGGCATAAAGCCCGACCCGAGTGTATAAAGCCCGACCCGACCCGAGGGCATAAAGCCCGACCCGACCCGAGGGCATAAAGCCCGACCCGAGTGCATAAAGCCCGACCCGAGTGCATAAAGCCCGACCCGACCCATAAAGCCCGACCCGACCCGAGTGTTAAAAGCCCGACCCGACCCGAGGGTATAAAGCCCGACCCGAGGGCATAAAGCCCGACCCGAGTGGCTTAACCTCTTAACCCCCGTCTCAACACGAGGCCTAACCTCTTAACCCCCGCCTCAACACAGGGCCTAACCTCTTAACCCCCGCCTCAACACGTGGCTTAACCTCTTAACCCCCCGCCTCAACACGTGGCTTAACCTCTTAACCCCCGCCTCAACACGTGGCTTAACCTCTTAACCCCCGCCTCAACACGTGGCTTAACCTCTTAACCCCCGCCTCAACACGTGGCTTAACCTCTTAACCCCCGCCTCAACACGAGGCCTAACCTCTTAACCCCCGCCTCAACACAGGGCCTAACCTCTTAACCCCCGCCTCAACACGTGGCTTAACCTCTTAACCCCCCGCCTCAACACGTGGCCTAACCTCTTAACCCCCGCCTCAACACGTGGCTTAACCTCTTAACCCCCGCCTCAACACGAGGCTTAACCTCTTAACCCCCGCCTCAACACGTGGCTTAACCTCTTAACCCCCGCCTCAACACGAGGCTTAACCTCTTAACCCCCGCCTCAACACGTGGCTTAACCTCTTAACCCCCGCCTCAACACGTGGCTTAACCTCTTAACCCCCGCCTCAACACGAGGCCTAACCTCTTAACCCCCGCCTCAACACAGGGCCTAACCTCTTAACCCCCGCCTCAACACGTGGCTTAACCTCTTAACCCCCCGCCTCAACACGTGGCCTAACCTCTTAACCCCCGCCTCAACACGAGGCTTAACCTCTTAACCCCCGCCTCAACACGTGGCTTAACCTCTTAACCCCCGCCTCAACACGAGGCTTAACCTCTTAACCCCCGCCTCAACACGTGGCTTAACCTCTTAACCCCCGCCTCAACACGAGGCCTAACCTCTTAACCCCCGCCTCAACACGAGGCCTAACCTCTTAACCCCCGCCTCAACACGTGGCCTAACCTCTTAACCCCCCGCCTCAACACGTGGCTTAACCTCTTAACCCCCGCCTCAACACGTGGCTTAACCTCTTAACCCCCGCCTCAACACGTGGCTTAACCTCTTAACCCCCGCCTCAACACGAGGCTTAACCTCTTAACCCCCGTCTCAACACGTGGCTTAACCTCTTAACCCCCGCCTCAACACGTGGCTTAACCTCTTAACCCCCGCCTCAACACGTGGCTTAACCTCTTAACCCCCGCCTCAACACGTGGCTTAACCTCTTAACCCCCGCCTCAACACGTGGCTTAACCTCTTAACCCCCCGCCTCAACACGTGGCTTAACCTCTTAACCCCCGCCTCAACACGAGGCTTAACCTCTTAACCCCCCGCCTCAACACGTGGCTTAACCTCTTAACCCCCGCCTCAACACGAGGCTTAACCTCTTAACCCCCGCCTCAACACAGGGCCTAACCTCTTAACCCCCGCCTCAACACGAGGCCTAACCTCTTAACCCCCGCCTCAACACGAGGCTTAACCTCTTAACCCCCCGCCTCAACACGTGGCTTAACCTCTTAACCCCCGCCTCAACACGAGGCTTAACCTCTTAACCCCCGCCTCAACACGTGGCTTAACCTCTTAACCCCCCGCCTCAACACGAGGCTTAACCTCTTAACCCCCGCCTCAACACGAGGCCTAACCTCTTAACCCCCGCCTCAACACGAGGCTTAACCTCTTAACCCCCGCCTCAACACGAGGCTTAACCTCTTAACCCCCGCCTCAACACAGGGCCTAACCTCTTAACCCCCGCCTCAACACGAGGCTTAACCTCTTAACCCCCGCCTCAACACGTGGCTTAACCTCTTAACCCCCCGCCTCAACACGAGGCTTAACCTCTTAACCCCCGCCTCAACACGAGGCCTAACCTCTTAACCCCCGCCTCAACACGAGGCTTAACCTCTTAACCCCCGCCTCAACACGAGGCTTAACCTCTTAACCCCCGCCTCAACACGTGGCTTAACCTCTTAACCCCCCGCCTCAACACGAGGCTTAACCTCTTAACCCCCGCCTCAACACGAGGCCTAACCTCTTAACCCCCGCCTCAACACGAGGCTTAACCTCTTAACCCCCGCCTCAACACGAGGCTTAACCTCTTAACCCCCGCCTCAACACGAGGCCTAACCTCTTAACCCCCGCCTCAACACGTGGCCTAACCTCTTAACCCCCGCCTCAACACGAGGCTTAACCTCTTAACCCCCGCCTCAACACGAGGCTTAACCTCTTAACCCCCCGCCTCAACACGTGGCTTAACCTCTTAACCCCCGCCTCAACACGAGGCTTAACCTCTTAACCCCCGCCTCAACACGAGGCTTAACCTCTTAACCCCCGCCTCAACACGAGGCTTAACCTCTTAACCCCCGCCTCAACACGAGGCTTAACCTCTTAACCCCCCGCCTCAACACGTGGCCTAACCTCTTAACCCCCGCCTCAACACGGGGCCTAACCTCTTAACCCCCGCCTCAACACGGGGCCTAACCTCTTAACCCCCGCCTCAACACGTGGCCTAACCTCTTAACCCCCGCCTCAACACGAGGCTTAACCTCTTAACCCCCGCCTCAACACGGGGCCTAACCTCTTAACCCCCGTCTCAACACGGGGCCTAACCTCTTAACCCCCGCCTCAACACGGGGCCTAACCTCTTAACCCCCGCCTCAACACGTGGCCTAACCTCTTAACCCCCGTCTCAACACGAGGCTTAACCTCTTAACCCCCGCCTCAACACGAGGCTTAACCTCTTAACCCCCGCCTCAACACGTGGCCTAACCTCTTAACCCCCGCCTCAACACGTGGCTTAACCTCTTAACCCCCGCCTCAACACGGGGCTTAACCTCTTAACCCCCGCCTCAACACGTGGCTTAACCTCTTAACCCCCGCCTCAACACGAGGCTTAACCTCTTAACCCCCGCCTCAACACGTGGCCTAACCTCTTAACCCCCGCCTCAACACGAGGCTTAACCTCTTAACCCCCGCCTCAACACGGGGCTTAACCTCTTAACCCCCGCCTCAACACGAGGCTTAACCTCTTAACCCCCGCCTCAACACGTGGCCTAACCTCTTAACCCCCGCCTCAACACGAGGCTTAACCTCTTAACCCCCGCCTCAACACGAGGCTTAACCTCTTAACCCCCCGCCTCAACACGTGGCCTAACCTCTTAACCCCCGCCTCAACACGTGGCTTAACCTCTTAACCCCCGCCTCAACACGTGGCCTAACCTCTTAACCCCCGCCTCAACACGTGGCTTAACCTCTTAACCCCCCGCCTCAACACGTGGCCTAACCTCTTAACCCCCGCCTCAACACGTGGCTTAACCTCTTAACCCCCGCCTCAACACGGGGCTTAACCTCTTAACCCCCGCCTCAACACGTGGCCTAACCTCTTAACCCCCGCCTCAACACGTGGCCTAACCTCTTAACCCCCGCCTCAACACGAGGCTTAACCTCTTAACCCCCGCCTCAACACGAGGCTTAACCTCTTAACCCCCCGCCTCAACACGAGGCTTAACCTCTTAACCCCCGCCTCAACACGTGGCTTAACCTCTTAACCCCCGCCTCAACACGGGGCTTAACCTCTTAACCCCCGCCTCAACACGAGGCTTAACCTCTTAACCCCCGCCTCAACACGAGGCTTAACCTCTTAACCCCCGCCTCAACACGAGGCTTAACCTCTTAACCCCCGCCTCAACACGAGGCTTAACCTCTTAACCCCCGCCTCAACACGTGGCCTAACCTCTTAACCCCCGCCTCAACACGTGGCTTAACCTCTTAACCCCCGCCTCAACACGGGGCTTAACCTCTTAACCCCCGCCTCAACACGTGGCCTAACCTCTTAACCCCCGCCTCAACACGTGGCTTAACCTCTTAACCCCCGCCTCAACACGTGGCTTAACCTCTTAACCCCCGCCTCAACACGTGGCTTAACCTCTTAACCCCCGCCTCAACACGTGGCTTAACCTCTTAACCCCCGCCTCAACACGTGGCTTAACCTCTTAACCCCCGCCTCAACACGTGGCCTAACCTCTTAACCCCCGCCTCAACACGAGGCTTAACCTCTTAACCCCCGCCTCAACACGTGGCCTAACCTCTTAACCCCCGCCTCAACACGTGGCTTAACCTCTTAACCCCCGCCTCAACACGTGGCCTAACCTCTTAACCCCCGCCTCAACACGTGGCTTAACCTCTTAACCCCCGCCTCAACACGTGGCTTAACCTCTTAACCCCCGCCTCAACACGTGGCTTAACCTCTTAACCCCCGCCTCAACACGTGGCTTAACCTCTTAACCCCCGCCTCAACACGAGGCCTAACCTCTTAACCCCCGCCTCAACACGAGGCTTAACCTCTTAACCCCCGCCTCAACACGTGGCCTAACCTCTTAACCCCCGCCTCAACACGTGGCTTAACCTCTTAACCCCCGCCTCAACCAGCTTTCCCCAGTTTGGCTTTACCCAAAAAATTAGAAAAATGTCCAAAGACAGAAATGAACCGAAGACGAAAACGCAACAGACGCGTGACAGAAGAGAACGTTTACATGAGTCTTATGTTTCAAATGAGGCACTGCTGTGACCTTTTAGATTTGGGTAAAGCTGAACTGGAGAACAAACGCCCCCTGGTGGACAGACTGTTACAGAGCACAAACACTTCACAAAGGCGGTTTTCACATTTTTTAATTAAACGTTTGTACAGTTTTCCTCAGGACACTGGAGGCGACGTGGAGAACGTTCCATCGTTTGGTCACAGTTTTTGGTCGTGATTTTAATCCGAGTCTCGAAGGAATGTCGTGAAGGTCAGAGTTCGTGAAATTGGAGGGGGGGGGGCGTTGCCGTGGTTACATGCCCATCCGGATGCTCTGGATGATCTGGAAAATGGCTGTGGGAGAGAACGGAGATAAATACAAGTCCACATGAGAAACCAAACCTTTTCAAATCCTCGGCAGCGCTGGGACCGTTACCGACAGAAGGTCTACGAGTGTCCAGACACTCTGATGCTAAAGGAAGAGACTTTAGCCCGGGCCCGTCGGATCTGGGACGCTCAGCAGCGCTGGGACCGTTACCGGAGACAGAAAAAGCTCTACATACATAGAAAAAAAGGAAAGCGTCGAAAGCAAAACAAAAAGTCACCTTTCTTTAGATCCAGGTGTTGATGCTGTTACAGGACTATACAGAGTTTAAACATGTTCACGTCTTACTGTGTAGAACGAGCCCCGCCCTGTCCAGAACCACCGCCTCTGGACATGGGACGAGCCCCGCCCTGTCCAGAACCACCGCCTCTGGACATGGGACGAGCCCCGCCCTGTCCAGAACCACCGCCTCTGGACATGGGACGAGCCCCGCCCTGTCCAGAACCACCGCCTCTGGACATGGGACGAGATCGTTTCATGATAGAAACCGTTCAAATAGAGTTTGTAAGTTGGAAGGTGTCACATTCTCTTTGGACGAGGTCTTGATGTTTTGTTCCTTTGGGGGGGGGCTTTAGCCCACTCCTTTTGAGCAGAATATACACTGCTCAAATAAATAAAAAGCTTCAGCAGATGGGCCGGTGAGGTTCACTTTGCCGACACCGCAGGCGTGGAATCCACCGAGATCATATAGTTCTTCAAAAACAAGACGCTAATTAT
Organism: Proterorhinus semilunaris; assembly: GCA_021464625.1. Lineage (NCBI taxonomy): Eukaryota > Metazoa > Chordata > Actinopteri > Gobiiformes > Gobiidae > Proterorhinus > Proterorhinus semilunaris. Next base: position 36,728,884 of record CM038354.1, on the reverse strand, counting down.
TACGGTCAACATTTTTAGCAGGGTTTCCCGCTACACCGGTAACCGTGACAACCCTAATTCCCACACGGGAGAGGAACACGGGCGCCGCCTGCGCGATAGGCAGAAAAGCTAAAGACGAGCTTTGGCAGATCGATCTGAAGCCGCGTTGCCCAAAGGCTAAGTCAGAACCGTCACTGAGGTCCAGGAGTGAAGCCTCGTGAGAACCTCCTGCTGCTTTAACGCCTGTTCACAGTGAAGTCCTGCAGGTGTTTATCAGCCGGACTTTGGACCGCCCGGTGCTCCAGCCGTCAGGTGGAGCGACAGGTTCACAGCCCCACGGAGTCAGGGCGCCCCGCTCTCTGACGAGGTCAGAGGAAACGCCCCCCCCCCAGCCCCCCGCCCCCGCCTCACAGCCAATCCCCTCCAGAGGCTTTATCGTGTTTATTTGCTCTGAATCCTATTCGCCGGACTGTTCTTTAAAGCCACCGAGAGGCGGGCTATACACCCTCTAGAAGTCCCTGCCCAAAGGCCGGGACATCGCGGCCCCTTATTGACACAACGATCTCAGGCCCCCCCCCCCCCCCAATTATCATAACCGACTATGACATAGAAAGCTAAATCTATCACTGACTGGATAAATACTGCTATAAATTAAGCAAATATATGTATTCTTCCTTTCAAAATCAATGTTTCTGAATGCATTGGTTTTGTAGACAATTTTGGGTGAGCCCCTGAAGTGCCTCTGAGGCCCCCCAGGGGGCACCAGACCCCACTTTGGGAACCACTGCTCTATAAGCCTGTATCAGAATAGCTGTCTGGAAGATCTTCACGTTTACAATATCGAGTTTATCCCCAATGTCAAAACAAAAGAGCAAAAAATAAATAAAGATGGGCAGAAAATTTAGTCAAAAACTTAAATAAGACAAAAATCGAGAAAGTCCCGACAATTATTGATATTTATTTGGTCACTATCGAACCAGAACCAGAACCAGAACAGCGCCGGGTTCAGCTGCTCGTCTTCATCCATGAAGAGAAGCGGCTAAAGGTCAGACTGTCCTTACACGTGGGAGAGCCCAGGGGGCGCCGCAGCCAGGTCGGAGTTACTTCACGGATAAATCTCAGAGAACAAACAGAAAGAGAGTTTTTGACAGAACTGACCTGATCCACAGACGACGAAGATGAAGAGCGCCAGGAGCCACGGCCCCACGCCTTTGTCCTCCAGAGTCCTCTGAGACACACGGGGACAAGGACAGAGTTTAAAGTTACATTTTAGCTTTTGGAATAAATAAATCACAAGTGGAAACAATCTGTGAACTCAAACGTTGCCTTATTGTTTGGGTTAAAAGATGAATAAATCAGACATGGAAAAGGATTTCAAAATGAAGTCTGTATTTGCTCTGTCACTACGGGGGCTGTCCACACTCGCCTCTGTGCCTACATGCACATGGGTAAATAATAATGATGTTAATCTACTTTATACACGTCCTACAGGCCTCGCCTCTGTGCCTACATGCACATCAGCAGTGTTCATTTGACATATTTTAATTTACTTTTAGATTTTTGACGAAAATTTAATTCAATTTTAGTCGAGATTTAGTCGACTTTGTATTAATAATATTCATTATAATCATATTTAATGGAGGTCCTGCTTCATGGAGCTGCTCCTCATGAACAAAGCTCAGTGGATTTACATGATAAGAGGCTCTTTCAGACTCAATAGAAGTTTGGATGATTTTAGTCTCTCCTTTCCATTTTTATTTAGTCTCATTTTAGTCGACTCAAAAATCTGGACATTTTAGTCGTAGTTTTAGTCGCATGAAAAACTTTTAATTTAGTTTTAGTCCAATTTCAGTCGTCAGAAAAATCACTTTGACTAAAATTAAGACTAAATATTTTAGTCGATGACGTTAACACTGCACATCAGTAAATAATAATGATGTGAATCTCCTGTATACACGTCCTGCAGGCCTCGCCTCTGTTCACATCCATGAATACGACACAAACTATTTCATCTGCACTTCTGCCTTGATGTGAGTTCATTCGTTTCCTCGGGTTTATTCTCCGACAGGAAGACGTTAACCTCTTAGCGCCGACCTGACCCGAGCACACGGTCTCCAACGTGGCCGTACCCAAATCTAAAAGCTTCTTGATCAAAGCGTCAACACTACAAAAACACGACAAACATGAGACAAAACCAACAACACAGGGAAAGTTTTCTTCAAATGAGGCGTCACACTGCATTAGTCCAGTCGAGCAGCTTTTAGATTTGGGTAGAGTTGACCCGGAGACGACACGCTCGGTTAAGGCTGGGGAGAAAACTAGTCCAATCCATCTGCTCTGGACTTTGGTTGGACCTTATCGGACCTCAGTAAAACTACGGTCGACACGGCGGGAGAAAACAGAGCAACAGGTGATATTTACCGCAGAACGTGAATAAATCTAGAACTCAACCAAAAATGTAATGATTGTTTGCAAAGTAAAACTAATGTCATGCCTTTGGTCTGACATCCGGATGACAGAAACTATGCCAACAGCTGCAAAGATGGCCGATCGCCATGGTAACTGCTTTGGAATAGCCTACACACATCTACAGGAACGTCCCCTTTCTTATTTGAAAACCTTATGTTTCTTTTACTGTCCCTAAAAGTGCTTCTCTAACGGTTCACGTGTTTATCCAGGTTAAGTTCGGAGGGCTTTGGCATTTCTGGAGTTGAAAACACAATTATCGGAACAAAACTGGAAGTAGTATGTGGCATGTGTGGTAAAAACTAAGGTTTAATTTTGTTTTTTTTTATGATGGCACTTGATATCCGAATGTCTGTGTGTTTATTCATCGGTAAAAACGAGCGGAGCCCCGATAACGAGCGGTCTGCGGCGGGACCGAATGACGACGTGGCTTTATCCAACTTTCCCCTGACGTTTTGCCAACGCACACTCCGAACACAAACGCGACAAACGCCCTCGTGAACCCTCTACACGACACGCACTGTCGTTTCCAGCGCGTTCCTCCGTCCGCGGGGTCGTTTATTTAACCGTAGTATTTGACCGTAGTTCAATCCGACCGTAGTGGTGACTCGTACGTAACTTTTGATGACGTCGCGAACGCGCTGTCAGTTCGCTCAGCGCGGAATGTCACTGGAGCTGCTGACAAACTTTACGATTACAAACTACACGTTTTGTTGCCGTTTCCCCCCAAACTGCGGAGATTATAAATGATATTCCGAGCCCTTCGTTACTCGTGATGACCGTATGCCATTTTTTATCTGCGAAAACACGGCACTAACGGGTTTTAACGGCAGATCCCTCGAAGCGGTTACACCAATTGAGCGGTTACGTGGCATTTACGTCGCCCTTTCTACACATTTCCCGCTTCAAAACGGACCGGACCCGGTTAAAGGCTTTGTTCGAGTGTGTCTGGAGGTGTTTTAAGTCAGTATTGCAGGAACTTTCCGCCGGGTTTCGGGCGCTAGACGCGTCCTTACCGCCGACTTGACGACGTTCCCGCGCTGAGTGATGTTCTTGCTGTGCTTCTCGTTCGCCATTCGGATCCGCTGCTTGGCCACCATTTTGTGTCTGTGGGTCTGTGGGCCGCTGGGTTCGGGGCTCGGTTCGGGTGGGTTTTTGGGAGCCGCTGGGAGCGTGTTTGGGTCCCGGTGGAAGCCAGGGGGAAATGGGGGAGCTCTGGGGCTTGTCTACGTTGCTCACACTCCGCGGACTCCACCTCCAGGGCCGCCCAGGAGACGCGCAGGGCCCGCGGGGGGAGCGGCGGGGGGAGCGGCAGCGCGAGCGGCAGCGGCGGGGAGTGCGCCGTGGAACATCCGCCGCAGACCTTTCACATTAAGACACCTTTCTTTATTAACGTCTCAACTCCCGCCTGAACGGAGCACTTTTTCTCCCGTTTGGCGTTAATCTAAAACCGCCTTGAAAAAGTGTCAAAATAGCGACCAAAACGACGTGAGGATGACAACGCAACAAAAAGGTCACACAAAAAAAAAAGCCGACAAAAAACAGCCGACAAAAAACAACATATGTCAAAAAAGTGACAACATGAAGAACATTTTAGATCAATTTTGTAGGTCTTGGCTTTCAGATGAGGCGTTGCACCGGCCTATATAATCTCTCCAGGCGAGAAGATAAAATAAATTTGCCTTATCTTGTTTAATAATGCGTTTTTATTGTAACCCTGTATCACATTGTGTTTTATCTCTAAAAGCCCCCTATGGACAGGTGTTGAAAATTAGCACATGTGCTATAACACTTTAAACAATGCATCTGGTTCATCCAATGTTAATTGCTATGTCCATATTAAAGGGGGGGTATTATGTAAAATCAACTTTTTCCAGCTTTATATCATGTTATTATGTCGTTCCCTCATTAAACACGTGCCTGGAGTGTTGCCTCGGCTCATTCACATATTTCTGAGTAATCAGTAAAAACTTAGACGGCGGCCATTTTAGGTGTAACTTTTTTTTTTTTTTTTTTTTTTTTTTTTTTTTTTTATTAACAATTCACAAACGAAGCTTACAGGCTTACAATTTCCAAAAATTCAAATGCCTAATGAGCAGGTAAAATAAAAATGAATAAAATAATACAACAAACAAAGCCAACAACATTAAGGGACAATTGGGGTAAAAGACATAGCCAACATATTATTATATAGCCATACCGCCTTCTTGGAGTTACAAAGTTTTAAAGAATCCTTCAGAGACACTAATTCTTTTAGAAATACAATAAAAATAGGCTTAGTGTTATTAAATTTACATTTGTGAATAAAAAACTTTGCTAAAATAATAACATTATTAATTGTGAATTGTTTTTCCTTGTCCTCCAAGATAGTTCCGAATTTAATATCAATATAAGTCAGACCTATTATACCTAAATTATGATATGAGGCCCATAAACAAAAACTGTCCCAGAAAATCTTTGTAAAAACACAATTAAAAAAAAGATGTTCTACAGATTCTATATTATTAGTACAAAAAACACAATCATTTTCACCAATATTAAATTTGGAGTGTAAGAATTCTTTACTGGGATAAACATTGTTCATAATTTTAAAATGTACTTCTTTAGCTTTAGGTGGAATAGGAAATTGAAGATAGTTGCATCTGATAATTTTAACATTTTGACTGGAATAATTATGTACCAACTCTCGCCTTCTAAGAGGTAAGGGGAAAATTGCATTGGAAAGCACCTTTCGGAGAAATTTATTGTTACATTTTTTGTCCACAAAGGGGCAGCCTTGGACCATTAGAATAGGCATCTGAGGGACAAAGTGCGTATATCTAAGCGAACCTCTTAAAGTGCAAATAATAGCTTCTGGGATTGCCTTAATAACATTAGAAAATTGTTTGATTGTACAAGTTATATTATATTTACGATTGAAATCAACAAAATTGAGTAGATTCCCATTCTCATCCATCAAGTGCACTACTGACCATATTCCTTTATCATCCCAGTCTTTGAGGTAAAAGGACTTTTTCTTTATAAGTATATATCGATTGTTCCAAATTGGTGTGTTATGGGGAGTGAAATTATGATTATATATTAGTTTCCAGTATTGTAGGACTTGTTCATGGAATTTTGACAGTTTTATGGGAAGTTTAGACAGTTCGAAATCACATTGTAGAAGCAATTGAATGCCTCCTACATTGGAGAATATTTTAGCCGGGAGATTGAACCATAAAGTGTTCATGTGAATCATAAAATTTTGTAACCACCTTAGTTTTAAGGCACCATTCATTGGATCAAAGTCAATAGCATTAAGACCACCTTCCTCTAAAGACTTGACAATGTCATTCTTCCTTATATAATGATGCCTATTTTTCCAGATGAAATTGAAATTGTTTTGATTGATTTGTTTGATTACATTCTGTGGTACGTCCAGAGAATAAGCGGGATAAATGATTCTTGAGAGACCTTCCATTTTAGAGAGCAATAACCTACCAAATATGGAGAGATCTCTCTGTAACCATATATTTAAAATAGTTTTACTCTTTTTTACTGTAGTATCAAAGTTGCTTTTCAATCTAACTTCTGAATTTTTTGAGATGGTAATTCCCAAATATTTTACCTGGTCTTTAACAGGTATATCATACAGAGGTGTTTGTGGGTGATCACGAATTGCCATTAATTCACATTTATCTATATTTAAGTGAAGGCCAGAGGCTTTGGAGAAGCGACTGACAGCTTGTAAAGCTATAGGTATTTGCGTTTCATTTTTAAGGAAAAGGGTGGTATCATCCGCAAGTTGAATTATAGCTAAAGGGTTACCTAAAACATCTAATTTTTTTATCTCATCGCAATTTTTTATCATAATGCTAAGAATTTCCACGACCATAATGAATAGAAAAGGGGATGCAGGGCATCCTTGTCGAATACCTCTTCTAACATCAAAACGTTTACAAGTACCAAAAGGGAGCAATACAGAACTATTGATATCACTGTATAGAATTTGGATAATTTCACAAAAAGTATCTCCAAAACCAAATTGACGCAACGTATCAAGCATAAAAAAATGTTCAACCCGGTCAAATGCCTTACAAAAATCCAAGAAAAGAATAAAACCATCATCTTTAATCTTGTCCCTATAATCTAACAAGTCTAATACCATCCTAATGTTGTTATGGATAGAACGACCTTTGAGAAAACCAGATTGCGAATCACTAATAATTTGTGAAATACCCTCTTTAAGTCTATTAGCAATAACATGGGCAAAAATTTTATAATCAACATTAAGTAAGGTAATCGGTCTTAAATTGTTCAAATACTTTTTATCTTTACCACTTTTGGGGATCAGTGAGATGAGTCCTTGTTTCATGGTGGTCAACAGAGATTTAGTTTTAACACATTCTTGTATGGCAAAGAAAAGAAGGTCTTTTATATCTTCCCAGAAGTGTTTGTAAAAGTCTGATGAAAGGCCATCCTGACCAGGGGATTTCCTGAGGGAGAGTTGTTTAACTGCAGCGTCTAATTCGAACATTTCAATGTCTGCATCACACATGTCCTTGAAGTCCAGGCTAATGGTAGGAATGTTGTGTTTTATACTGTCCAAAAGATGTGAGTCTCTATCAGAAGTCGATGAATAAAGTTCCTTATAAAATCTGTAAACTTCCTCAGCAATGACTTTGGGATCCATGCATTCAACATCATTAATCATGAGTGTGTCAATCAAATTCCTCTCCTGTCTCCTCTTTTCAAGGCCACAAAAATATGCTGTGTTACGTTCACCTTCTTCGATCCATTTGGCTCTCGATCTAATGAAGGCTCCTCTGGCTTTGCGAGAGCTTAATTCATCCAGTTTGGATTTCAAGATTATAAAAGTAGCTTTGTCCGAGTCCAACATTGGAGTTTTCTTACAGTATTCATCCAAATCCTGTATTAATTTAAGTTCCTGTTCCCTTAAAGTCTTGCTCCTTTCCTTTCCAAAACGTATTGAAACCTGCCTGACCTTGAATTTAAAGAACTCCCATCTACAGCCGTAGTTGCCAATAGTTACATCATATCTGATTTCTGAGACTAGGTCCTTAATTGTGTTGCAATATACCTGGTTTTTCAGCAAGTCAGCGTTAAGTTTCCAGTACACATTCCTTTTGTTAGCAATTAGATCTGGTTTTAAATTAAGGTACAACAGGCAGTGGTCGGTTAACGGTGCACTGGAGATCGTTACATCTGCGGCATAGTTTACCACTTCTGGAGCAGTCAACCACAAGTCAATCCTAGATCTTATAGTTCCATTAGGTTTAATCCATGAATACTGCCTGAGATTGGGATTTTTATTCCTCCAGATGTCAATCAATGAGAATGTGTTACAAAATTCAATCAAAGTGAGATTACAGTGTGTATCAGTAAATTTTGATGGATACCTATCCAAGTAATCATCAGGCGCCAAGTTGAAGTCTCCTCCAAAAAGTATTAAATCTGTATGATATGACCTTTTAAATTGAGCAACAACATCCGTTATTTCTTGTAATAAATTCTTGTTTTGGGTGGTGGTATTATAACCATAAACATTGGTTAAGATTATGTATGCATTGTCAATCTTTATGACAGCAGTGATCCAGTGGCCATTGTCATCTGCTTTTTATGAGATTACATTACCCGGGCATTTATTAAAGCAGATAGCGACTCCCGCCGATCGGTTACTTCCATGGCTGAAGAGAATTTTGTCTCCCCATTGCGTTGTCCAGTAGGTGGCGTCCGAGGCACACGAGTGAGTTTCTTGCAAAAGGACACAATGGCATTTAACTCCTTTACAGTGCAAAAAGATGGCTTTTCTTTTTAGATTGTCTTTAAGACCCCTTGAATTCAAAGAAACAAAACTTAAGTTGGCTGTGAGTACGTTCATCAGCTGGATAACCTCGCAGCAATACAAAAATAAACAAAATATTCAAGTTAAAGTGTTAAAGTGTTAAGTGGCTTTAAGGTAGTAGGTTAATGTGGTAATTCCCTCCTGTTAGAATTCATCCACATACAAATATTAGAAGGGATAAGAAGTTATGTGATACGATGACCATTGATGTATCCATAAGGCCCGCGAAAATAGGCCTTCTTTCCCTCCTGACGTGCTTGTTTGATGCGTGGCCACAGCACCTCTCTGGCTTCTTTGACCTCCTTAGTGAGATCTTCGGCAAACCTGATGCCAGCATTTTGACAGACCCTTGAATCTTTGGTCATTTTCCAAAATGCGTCTCTTTGATGTCGTTTAGGAAACTGGACAATGATGTTTCTTGCTCTCCCGTTCTCCTTCTGGCCAAGCCGGTGCACAGTATCCACATACTCATCCATTTTATCAGCCCAGTGCGGTGCTATTTTCTTGAAAAGCTCAATGACTACATGTCGAGTATCTTCGTTCAAAGTCTCTTTCATTCCTTTAATCTTGAGGTTCCATCTTCTTTTGTAGTTATCATGTTCTCTGCACTTTTCTTTCAGCACAGCGATTTCAGTTTTTAAGTTGCTCATTCCGTTCTCTAAAATGGCAATCTTAGATTTGTTGTCTTTTATTTCGGCTGCGTTAAATTCTGTCAACTTGGTGAGGTTAACTACACTGTTAGAAATGTCAGTATAATATACAGCAAAACACCGTCAAATTCCAACGGTAATGGAGCGTAAAACCAAAAACGTCCTTTTACTGTATTAAATAGATTGAATAACCGTTAATTGTGAGACTGGATAAAACTTTGTTTTTTACTGTAATAAAATGTTGAAATTATAAATATTTTCTGTTAAAACAAATAAATATGCATACATTTTACAATTAAATATTGTAATGTTGAAAATGTCTGAAAACCTTAGATTTTACGGTATTATTTGAGTAAAACTACATCTTTTGGGGTTGTGCACATTGGAATTCACAGTATAAATCTGTAGATTTTTAAACAAACAAAAACATTCATTTTTACAGACGCAAGATGTAAAAAAATAGGGTCCACCGTAATAATACAACCAGTAAATACCATTTAAAAAAAAGCAAATATCAGCAGTAAAAGACAATTTAGTTTTAACGTTTTTTACTTTAGAGCAAAACTTTTTGTTGTTGTAAATCTGACATGTTTTGAACTAGAATTTTTAGAATGTTGGAAAAATGAGGTAAAAAGTTGAGCAATGTCATATTTCTATCTAATGTAATACATATAAAACCTTAACTATGGTCTTTGCTTTAATACTTTTAAATAACCAGCCAAAAAACTGGATGTTAAATAATAACATCAAAAAGTTTATGAAAATGACCAGATTTGTAATGATTTTTAATACCTAATTTCATCACTAAAATAACGCATGATGTAGATCATGTGACTACCGAGCATACTGGGTAATGTAGTTCTAGGCCGAAGGCTCGCTGTTAAACTGTATTTTTTCCTAAGCTAGATCGATCTCATACGTGCTTTTTTCACCTACATCTGACTTTGAGGTCGCTCTATAACCACATAGCTGGTTTCAGCCCAAGCTGACGTAGTTACGGAGTTAAAGACTTTTACTTCCGGACCTGAGAGGAGGCGGGACGAAGAGCTACATTACGTTGCGGAATGACGTCACCTGAAAATGACCAATAGCGCGGCGCGCTGCTGAGCTGCGTGCCGACCGCTCTTTTTTTTCAAGCAGGAGACGGCTTCGCTAACGGACGCAGTTTTTAATTTGTATTAGCGTCCTTTTTAACTGCTTGGACTACAGCATCTTCGCATTTGTAGACATCCTGACTGCTTTAAATTAATTCGAGGTGAGTACATGCGACTTCAAGTTATCTCTGTTTTAAAAACCTGTTTTTACAGTTATTTACCATAATAGGGTATATCCTGTTACTGTTAAATTAACAACAAATTACTGTAAATATTATTATATTTTTAATTTTATTTTACTGCAAATATCCGTAAAAAGCTATGGAAAGTTGCATTTTTTACATTAGATTACTGTATAATTGACAAATATATTTGTTTTTTTCTACCATGATTTTGGTTAAAAAAATACGTAGTCTACTGTAAAATTTAGGGTTACAAAACTAGTATACCGTATTGTGTTTTACAGATTCCACATTTTTTTCACGGTATATTCCTGGCAACCACAGCTGCCGGTATTTTACCGTAAATTCGACAGTTTTTTTTTAACAGTGTAACATAGCGCAATTTTGTGTTAGTTTAGCATCGAAATCCCTCATGCAATCTTCTTGTGAATCAAACTTCTCATTGAGCTTATTAATAGCGGCAAGGATAACAGAGCCTGATATTTCGTCATCATTCGGCTTGGGTATCTTACGAGCAGAAACTTTAGACGGTGTAGAGGGGGCCGAGTCTTCCCGGGCTCTCTTGTCGCTGTTCCGGTCCGTATCCATAGCATACTCGTGGTCAGCTTGTTTCAGTGAAGTCGCAGCTGCATTGGCGTTCACTTTGGACATTTTGTCAGAGGGTGCGTGTAAAGTCTGTACAAAAGATTTGCTATAGTTCAGTGGAAATTAAAAGTCCTTAACTTTACTGTTGGAGGGAATTAACCGAGAGCTAACAGAAGACAACACCGCTCAGGCCGCCATCTTGCCGGAAGTCCATTTTAGGTGTAACTATGCCTCAGTCCTCCTAGGAACGCCCCCACCTCCTGGAGACGCCTCTGGACCTTTCGTCACCAGCCAAGCCCCCAACCACTGCTCCTCAGCTCAGCAGAGCCCCCTCCCCGCACAGTGCTGTTGTTTCAATGCCACAGTAGTGTGCTGAAGGGGGCGTGTCGGAAAGCTTCTTAAAGAGACAGAGGCCTATTTCAAGACGTTCAGTGCGGCCATTTTGAGAGAGCAATTTTATTCAAGGCAGTTATTTTAATTTACTGCATATACAGACCAACAGAAGGTCATCATTGTAGTGCTATAGACTGGAGCTATGTGATGGAAAAAAGCATAATACCCCCCCTTTAAATAAATAAATAAATAAAAATAAAATAATCCTTTTTTGACCTCACAATGGAGAAATTCACTTAGGCTCTCAATAAGATCATTCGCAATCGCAAAATAGTCAGGAAATGTGCAAGCAGTTAAATAGTAGAAAGCGGTAGGCTATCTTATGTACAATGAGTAAAAGCACACATCTTAAGGGTCAGAAATATAAACAATAACAATTAGAACAGACTATAAAAAGTAGAATATCAAGGTCAGTATTGGCAGTGCAAAGTTTACAGTCCTAGTGCAGGTGGTCAATAAGTGAATAAGTGACGCTGATACAGGGAAGACATTTGATTTGGGTAAAGCTGAACGGTAAAGGCAGGGGTTAAGTTGATTTTGTCGCATTTCTGTCACGTTCTCATTGCTTTGTTTGTAGCATTTCGTTGTGTGTGTGTGTGTGATGTAACTGTAATACAGCCACAAAAACGTGACAAAAAACGAAAAATGTGAAAAACGTGACAAGAACTTGCTAACTAAAACAAGGAAAGAGCTTAGGGCTTAGCTTTCAAATGAGACGTTATGGCCTATATGCTGTAAGCTCCAGTCGTGAAGCTGTGCTCAGGGGTAAGAGGCTAAAGTACAAAAGCAACAAACTGCACTTTAGTAGATTATGTTTTACAGGGTTTAATACATTTGGTTTAATAGAATTTAAACCAATTTTATGAAATGAGGCGTTTTACTTTGAAACCGGAAACGCTCGGTGTTTTTGACGTCCTTCCACAGCTTCACACAAACACACTTTAAAACTTCGCTTGAAACACAAACCGCTCTCCCAAACGGACTCGTCATTCCACACCAGACGCGTTAACCTCGGAAAACTCGAGTTTGATTCGGATTTTTCCAGGTTTTGCGCGAAGTCCGACGCTGACGTGGCACTGCGGGTCACGCCTCCTCTATATACGTCATCACGTGCTCGTACTCGCATCCGGTGAACGTAAACATGGCGCCCCCCGTCCCGCTGTTGGCAGGTGGGTCTGGAAGAACTACGATTTAAACTCTTTATTCCGCTTTAACGCTTCGGTGTCGGGTTGTTTTTAAACATTTAGTTAAAAATAAAATCCAGAATCACCTTTGTTAAAGTGCCAGCTTCGATTAATGAGGAAATACAGAAGAACTGCGATCAGCGAATACCCTCGAGATGAACGACATGTTTATGTTTACACTGATTTGACTGATTTATGTAAATACAAAGGTGACGATGCTTTGGTTGAACACCTTCTGGCTCTGTTACTGATCACTTCGGCATGAACAGAAAGTACAGTTAATCACCTGGTTTAAATGTATTTGCCTCCTTTTGTGTAAGTCCGCGTTATTTTGCGGCAAGTCCACAGCGCCTCTGAATGTATCGCGTGTCGTTGTGAAGTCGATCATTTGAGCTAAAGAAATATCTACTTGGTGTTTATTCCAGAGCCGAATTGTACAGAATGAGTTGGTAATTCGCCATGACCGCGTTGTTACCTAAATATAATTGGCTTTTAATTCGCAATGACACATGTGCGAAGTAAGTAGAGTTTTTCGTGGAGTTCGGGACGCGTGTGTAACGGTGGGTTTCTGGATAGATCACCGCCGAAACGAGAGGAGACTGAGTTAGAGTCAGCTAGAAGTGGGCAGTGCTCTTGAAAAGCTTTATTTACGGCCATGCACTTTGTTATTACTGATGTAAAAGCGGAGTGTCATCGTCAAGCTGTTTGTTTTCGATTTGGAAGTTGCTCATGTGTGGGCTGGACGATATTGATCAAATTAATATCTCGGTATTTTTGGGGACTTTCTCAATAACGATGATGATATTTTATAAATATGCAAAAATGTGCTGCGAACATCTTCATTTACAGCGCTTTTATCGCTCACAAAGATAATCGTCCTGAACAGATGACAAAGGAGCAGAAATACACAATTTCCTTATATTTTATTTTATATCCCCAATTATTTCCTACAATTTTCTCAATTTATTTTCACGTCCCCCAATTTTTTCCCATTGTCCATCATTTTCTTCCTAAATCGTTCCCAATTTTGTTCTTGTTTTTGCCTAAATGTTTCAAATTTTCCCCACTCTTTTTCTCAATCTTTACTCAAATTTTTCCTCAGTTTCTCGCATTTTTTTTTTCCTTCAAATTTTCCCAATTTTTTTCTTGTTTTTCTATTTTTTCCCTTAATTTTTCAAGGTAATTAACTATTTTTTCAATTTTTATTTCCCCCCTTTAAAAAAAAAAAAAAAGACCCTCAATTTCCCCCTAATTTTGTTTCACTCTCCCCCCACACTCAATATTAAACTCAATATTGTAAATTCACATTTCTTCCAAACAGCAGTTTTGATATGATCTTGCACATTATACACATGTAGGACCTGTGTTGTTCGTAAGTTAATCCCGTCTTCATGTGTCGGTTCCAGTGCGGGGTTCCGCAGGGACTTCTCTGTTCTCTGGACCGAAGTGTGAGCCCCACGCTGCTTTTCAGACGTGAGTTCTACACATCCCTTTCATAACATGGTTTAAACTTGTGTGATTACTGTTCCCCGTCTGTGTGCAGGGACCCAGCTCCCAGTCGCTCTTTGACCTTCAGCCGAGATGGGTCCCTCTTCGCCTGGTGCAACGCCAGCGGGTAAAACGCCCCCCCCCCGCATTTATGTTTATAATAAAGTCCCACAGCTGCACCAGGTCCGAGCTGCAGTTCATAGTAGAGTTTGATTTCTTCACTTCTGTAGGACTCACGTGATCATTAGCCCTGGAGGAATCGTACCCAGTCTCGTACAAAACATCTTTTATAGTCTGCGTTCACATGATGTCACTACATTGTAAAACATTGTTAACCGTCAGAGGACTTTTAAAGAGTTTTGAAATTGATTGAACGTAATCATGTTCTAAATGCAAATATGGCACAATAAATAGTTGTGTATAAATTAGAATATTATTTTCTTTTCTTTTAATATAATTTCATAATAAGGATGAACGTTGCTTAATGCTTGTCTGGTGAGCTGTGGTTCTCTGACCCTCGTGTTCAGTTATTACTTTACAGTCCTGGTCAACAGTTAAAAAACAGCTGAAAAATGGCAAAAAAAAATCGATTTTTTTTTCCGGTTGGATCAACCTCCCGCGAACCCAGCACATTTTCTCCAGTTTGGCTTTACGGAGGCGCTAACCGCCGTGCTACCATGCTACCGTGCTACCATGCTACCGTGCTACCGTGCCTGTAGCCTATGGAACCTGAGGGTTATGGAACAAAAAAGTCAAGTGAAAACCCCCAAAAGGTGGGCTCCAGTAACGGCTTCATTTAGGCCCAGGATCATCCAGCTCTGAGCTGGAGATCTTCCACAGGTCAGAAACTCGACCACGTTCTAAACCTCCATCAGGACAAAGTCCTGTTGGTCATTATAGATGATTTTAAACGTGTCAAAGACGAATCTCTGTCACGCTCGGGGACAGAGATTAAAGTCTGTCTTATTTACAGAGTGCACGTGGTGAGAAGCTCAGACGGAACCAAACTCACCACTCTGGATCTTCCTAAGACGGTTCTGCTCGAGTTCTCTCCTCAGAACAACATCCTGGCCACGTGGCAGCCCTACGCAAGTACGAACTTTACTGTAACATGAGCTCTACACAAGTATGTTTGTTTGTTTCAAAAGAAAAACACATAATAATTCTGTATTTACGTTTCAAAAGCCTTTTTAAATGTGATGAATCTTAATATCTGTAAAACATGAGGCTATTTTCTTCCACGCTTATCGGCTCCAACTTCTGAACTTCTGGCGACCAGAGGGTGTGGCTGCACAATTATCTGAGGACACTCCCTCCTAATTGGAGGACATTACTCAAGAAACAAAAACAAACAGATAATAACTAATAATGATAATAATCTGCGCCCCATTGACCTGCTGCGCTCTCCTCATGAAGAAGCATTAACTGTGACATAAACCCGTGTTCTCGCTCTGATGTTTCCTCCAGAGTCGGCCCAGAGCTCTCAGGGCGAGGCCAACCTCCAGCTGTGGGAGGCTCAGAGCGGCGTCCTGCTCAAAGCGCTGTTCCAGAAGAAAGTGGAGCTCTGGTCAGTGAGACGCCGGGACGGGAGGGCATCTGGCACAGGAGTCTGAACGTGCTGCTGTTGTGTTTGGCAGGTGTCCCAGCTGGTCCGAGGACGAGTCCCTCGCCGTGAGGAGCGTCAACAACGAGCTGCACTTCTACGAGAACAACGACTTCAGTCGGAGAATCCTTCACTTCATCCTTTTATTCAGGTTTTGTTCTTTATGAAAGTGAGTCTCTTTGTTTCAGACACGATCTCCAACAAGCTGCACATGCAGAAGGTCTCAGACTACGCCCTGTCCCCCGGAGCGCAGCCCAGCAAGGTCAGACCTTTATCCAGGACGTTCAGACGTGTGTCCATTTCTATTGCACCTTTACCACAGCTGGGAACACGGGAACATGCAGACAAGTGCATTTTAATGTGTGTCTAGTTTCCTCCTTAAAGGGACCATACGGAGTTTAAAAATGTTAAGTATTTTCCTCCTACATGTTCCAGCCATGTCCTAATGTGTAGAATGAGCCCAGACCTCTGAAACCCTGCCCTGTCACGATGGTGTTACTTCAGGTCCCAAGTGCCGTCATGCACGAGCTTAAAGCAGAACTAAGTAACGTGTTTACCTTAACAAATCCTTCCCGTCGTCCCTCTGGGGGTAATACAAGTGTTAATGGGATGATCGGGGGTTCTTCATCTCCCCCTGGTGTCTCTGGCCAGAAAACCACACTTGCAGAATCGCTGCCACTGGGTCGGAGTCACCAATACACACTAATGGAATCACGAAGAAGAAGCTAACAGGCTAACGAGCAAAGCTAACTGCGGCTAGCAGCCATTATTTACAGCCAGGTTTGAGTGAAAATGAAAATGACCTCCTTTGTGTGATTGGATAAACAAAATCCCTTTGTCTTTTCTGTCAGCGTAGTATTTACTCTCACGGACAATTCATGAGTAAAAAACACAACATGTACGACACCTGCAGTGGCGCTTATGGCCTCTAGGGGCATGAGGTACTTAGTACTGCTTTAATATAGAGACTGCAGTTACGCATACGCCCTGAGGTGGCAGTAGTGAGTATGAAATGACCGACATGCATCTAGTCTCTTTTAAAGTCTTAGTTTTAACTCTGTCGGAGTAAATCTTCCCAAACTTTCTTTACGATGTTTATTCTGACGCTTTGTCACTTTGAGCCGGAGATTTATCCTGGAAGTAACAACAATTTGCAACAGTTGGGAAAAGTTTTTATATATTTTTAGAATTTGTTAGAATTTTCTTTTATTTATTTTTTATGTATTTCTTTATTATTATTTTTTTAAGTTTAAAAAACGAAAACAAATTTGAAAGAAAAATGTCAAACGTTTAGAAAATGTTGGACTTTTTTTAGTTATTATTATAGATTTTTTATACCTTTTTTTTTCTTTTCTTTTTTTTTAAGTTTTGAAAATAAAATAAAACACAAAAGAAAAATCTCTGTTTTTGAACCGGTTAAAAACAAATGTGAACAGTTTTGAAAATGTCCAACATGTGTCGCTCTCTGGTCTTTCCCGCGCTTATTCATTCACAAATACTGACAGGTTTGGTATCCACGTGTAGCACGAAAGGCTGTGACCGAGATGACGCTGTAAGATGACACTACATTGTTATTCACCTTGAGTGTTTGGCGTCTGGTTCAGATCTGGCTTTAGTCCTAAC
>CM038354.1:36666792-36706792 GCA_021464625.1 Proterorhinus semilunaris | reverse complement strand
CTCGCCTGTCCCGTCTCTCGCCTGCAGGGGGCGGAGCTGTGGGAGGTGCGATGGCAGAACGTTCCTTTCGGACGTTACCCGGAGCGACCAATTACCTACCAGACCACGCCCACTGCACTGGGGTCTACACAAGCCCCGCCCACCCAGGCCTACCGCCCGCCCGCCCTGAGGCATCTGCCGCCCTCCGCCTCCTCCAAACTGGTCAGGGATACTCCTGTTACTCTCTACTAGTACTACTCTCTCATACTTTCTGAATACTTTACTGGTACTCTTGGGAGGTCTGGGCGATACTGACAAAAATGTTACTTCTGTATTTTTGGGACCTTCTCGATAACGAAGATGAAGAGATATTTTTGCAAACATCAGAAATATGTACAAATGTGCTGCAAACGTCTACATTGTTCTACAGTTAAACCAAAACTCAGGCACCACATGATTGTTCTTGGGGGTGACTTGATAAACGTTTGACGGGCTGCTTCCAGGTTTAAGGCACCAACAGTAAGACAGAGTGCTGCAAAGGATTTCTCTGTTCTAAAGGTTTCATGGTTTTGTTTCAGCACGAAGAGGAGCCGGCTCAGAACATGAAACCCGGCTCCAACGACAAGAACCTGTCCAAAACCGCCCTGAAGAACCAGAAGAAGAGGGAGGCCAAGAAGGCGGCCAAACAGGTCAGAGAATGCAATGAAATTACTGTCAAAACATTCACATCACCTAAACATGAGTAAAACATCTTATCAAAGCCCATGGTATTTTTTTTCTCCGGAGCTTCAAACTCCTCTTCCGGACCATTTACATTTATGAGCGTCTACACGGCAGACTGGAGCTGCCATGTCCTGGTGTAGATGCTGCTGACAGCTGGTTCATAACATACAGTGCATGATATGAGGGTTTATTAATCAATTAATTTGTTTATTCATGAATTAACAGGTCGGTAGATTAGCCTTAAAATTGAACGGGGCACCTGTTCGAAAAAAACAAAATACAACTCTTACTGACCAGTATTTGATGTTTGACTCTGACCATCCACTCCAGCACAAACTAGGGGTCATCATGGCGCTCAGACATGGAGCTAAAGAGGTGCTACCAGTGCAGAGGGAAAGACCAAAGAGGAGCAACATGTCCAGAGAGCCCTCTCAGACTGTGGCTCCTCACTGGTCTTTCACTAAAGCACAACGGGCAAGAAGACCCAAAGAACCAGACAGACTCCAGAGCCCAGAAGAAAGGGAGTTGTAGAAGAAGAAGAAGATCTTTAATTATATAGTGCCTTTCACAGACATGGTCACAAAGCGCTTTACATGAGAGCATTTTACATTCACTCCACACTCAGTGGTGGTAAACTACGTGAGTAGCTTCAGTTTCCCCTGGGGGAGACTGACAGAAGCGTTGTCGCGACTACACACGTCTGCGCCAACGGTCCCTCTGACCACCACCATACATTCACACACACCATTCATCCTGGCCTATTGTACATGTTTTTTTCGTGGTAGGGGAAACCGGAGTACCCGGAGGAAACCTACGGGGCAGCACGGTAGCACAGCGGTTAGTGCTTTGGCTTCACAGCTAGAAGGTCCCGGGTTCGATTCCCACCTGGACGGGGCCTTTCTGTGTGGAGTTTGCATGTTCTCCCCGTGTCTGCGTAGGTTTCCTCCGGGTACTCCGGTTTCCCCTACCACTAAAAACATGTACAATAGGCCGGGATGAATGATGTGAGTGAGTGGTTGGTGGTGGTCGGAGGGGCCGATGGCGCAGATTGGCTGCCTCGCTTCCGTCAGTCTACCCCAGGGCAGCTGTGGCTACAACAGTAGCTTACCACCACCGAGTATGGAGTGAATGATTAATGATGACAATGTGGCGCTTTGAGAAAAACTTGGTAATACAGACTTGTAAAGCGCAATACAAGTGTAAGGAATTATTAATTATTATTACGCAAACACGGGGAGAACATGCAAACTCCGCACAGAAAGGCCCCGTCCAGGTGGGAATTGAACCCGGGACCTTCTAGCTGTGAAGCGAGAGCACTAACCGCTGTGCCACCGTGCCGTATGTAGCCGGGGTCTCAGAGGAACTTCAGAGGATCTTTAGGCAGCACAGGATTCCAGTGAACCACAAACCGGTGAACACACTGAGACAAACACGAGTTCATCCCAAAGACAAAACTCCGAGCCACAAACAAAGCAATGTGGTTTATTCAATTCAATGCAAAGAAGAAGAATGCAAACAACATTATATTGGAGAAACGAAACAAGTTTTACAGAAGAGACTTTATCAACACCGAAGAGAAAGCACAAGTGGCCCTCAGTCGGCGGTGCACCTCCACCTCAAAGCCTCCAACCACTCCTTTGAGGACGGGGAGGTCCACATTTAGCTAAAGAAGAACGTTGGTTTGAAAGAGGAGTTAAAGAAGCTGTTTTTGGGGCAGGTAATTAGCAGGTGTGTCGTCCTGCAGTGGGACGGGAGGAAGTCTTAATGTGATTAAAGGAATACATTTCTATTGTATCTTTGTTGACCGTGGGAAAGAACTCCTCATCAGAACAGATCACATGTGTCTTTCTTTCATTGTTTCCTGAGGTATGTGTCGCCCCCTGGGGTCCTGGAGTGGGGGTTTCCCTTATCTCCCCTCGTAACCACGGCGATGGGCGCTTTATCGGTACCCGTTGACCTTTTATGGTCGTTTTTACAGGAAGCAAAGGAGTCGGACCCCGACCCCAACTCAAACAGCATCCAATCAGAGCCCAGCGCCGTCAGCCAATCAGAGCCCAGCAGCGGAGACCCGGAGACCGACAAGAAAGTCAAGAACCTTCGAAAGGTGCAGCTTCTCCTAAAGAACTCTTTCACATCGTTCAGTTCTTAATGTTTGTTTCTAAAACTTTGCTTCAAATAAAGTAAAAAAATATGAAATGATCAATTTACAAATGTAATGTTTGTTTCAGAAATTGAAAGCCATCGATGAGCTGAAGGAGCAGCAGGCGTCTGGGAAAGTCCTACAGAAAAACCAGGTACGACTTTAACCTCTTAACCCCCCCCTGAACCGGGCACATTTTCTCCAGTTTGGCTTTACCCAAATCTAAAAGCTTCTTGAACAAACTAGCAACATGATAGTGACAAAAGAACAACATTGCGACAAAACCGGTTTATTCTGACCCTACGTCTGTTTTTTCAGATGGAGAAGTTGCAGAAAGAGTCTCAGTTGTTGAAGGAGTTGGAGCAGCTCACTTTGGGCTGAACTCTCCCTCCTCCACCCTCCGTACGGGCATCTGACGCAGCCGTATTCTGACGTGGGTCAGGTGCATTCTGGGAGTCGGAGTCCGGTCCTAAATTCAGCCAAAGCACATTTTTCTTTCGCGGGCGGGTTCTATGCAAACGCAGAGAGGAAACTGTACAGTGTTCACTTCACAATAAAAGCCTGGTCCGGGTGCTTTCACGGCTTCAAAATAAAACTCTGTTGCAATCAATTCAGCTTAAACGTTCCCGGAGTCCTGTGGTTACTTAGAGTGAGAGTCAAACTGAAAAAAGAAGCCACTAAACACATGAGAACTAATTTACAGTTATGCAGAATTAAATCTTTTTTATTTATTCCTATTTTTGCCATATTTCCCCCCAATATTACGCTCCATTTTTTTCCTTATTTTTCCCCCTAATTTTTGCTTATTTTCATTACTAATATTTTCCTATTTCCCCCCATTGTATTCCCTTTTTATTGTTTAATTATTTTTGCCAAATTCTTTCCCAATTTCCCCCCATTTTCCACACAGTTCTTGACATTGGAGATGAACCTGCTATTGTAAATCTGCAGATCTTACACACACTAATTTTACTCAAATAAAACTGGTTCCCAAAGTGGGAGTTAAAAGAGGATTTTCTTTCCAGACCCGTGAATCAGCATAAAGATATTAATACATGTAATAAAGTTGTTATTTGAGTTTGTTTGGGCCTTGTGTGACAGAAGACTCCACGACAGCATTGTTTATCCGCATGTAAAGTCACGTGATCGTTCGAGCCAATCACAGCCGGAGAGCGCGTGCATCCCGGAAGTGCTCTGTCCTCCGGAGTCACATGTTTTTGAATGAAACAAATCACCGAAATATGAACTTTGATGAAGTTACAGATAAAGATAAACCACTGAGAGTTTGGAACGATATTTTTACGGGTTTTTTTGCCGCAGAAGAACCGCAGGAAAACCGGTGAGAGTTTGGTTTGTTTCTCGTTGTTTTTCTAATAATTCGAGGTGATGTGTTTTTTTTAAAGCAGAGCTCGTTAGAAACAGCTCCTGGAGGTTTTCTGGGTTTTGAACAAACTGCAGCTGAATAATGTGATTTAATGATAAATACAGTTAAATATGTGTCACAGCAGAGATGAGAAGGACCATGGTCGTGTCTGACTCCAGGGTTTAAGCGTCAGAAAGTCGGGAGAGTGGGGGAAGAGGAGCCACTTTTTGATTTGCGCAAAAACAGATCCAACTTTTACTATTCACAGACATTCTGGGATGTTTTGTTGGTCTTTTAAAAAGAAGTGTCTTGTGGCTCATTTCACCCCCGGAGCTGAACCATCCGATTTAAAGGTGAAATTTAAACATCATAAAGTCTTATTTTCTACATTCAAGTGTTTCCCGTTAGCAATTTAGTTAGTATATAGTTTATAATACATATTTTTCTTTTCATGTGCTCCTTCTGCAGATTATGACGTTTTGTCTTCTCAAAAAAACTCTCATAATTTAAAGCAGTACAAAGTAACTCTTGCCCCTAGAGGCCATCAGCGCAACTGCAGGTGTCGTAGCATGTTATGACGAAGTTGTCTTGGAGAGTAAATCCTCCGCTGACAGAAAAGCTGAAGGGACAGAGGGCTGTTTACCTCCAGTTACACAAGGGAAATAATTTTGTTCACTCAAACTTTGCTGTAAATACTGTTTAAGTGGCGCTAGCCCGCAGTTAGCTTTGCCCGTTAGCCCGTTAGCTTCTTCTTCGTGGTTCTATTAGTGTGTATTGGTGGCTCCGACCCGGTGGCAGTCAAGTTGCAAGCATGGTTTTCTGGCCAGAGACACCGGGGGGCGATGAAGGACCCCCCAATCATCCCATTAACACTTGTATTCCCCCCCAGAGGGACGGAGAGGATTTATTACGGTAAACACGTTACTTAATTATTCTTTATTTAATTTGAGTTTGTTTGTCTCGACCCAGAACCAATAAACAAAAACTATGGAATTGTAGATAAATGTTCTGTAAGTTGTTATTCATTTTTCCTTCCACGAGAGTTGTGTTTATATTCAAGGAACAGGCCCCCGTTTCCCCAGACTGAGATCTGTTCTTACCCGAGCTTAGTCACGCAAAACGACCAAGGACGTTGTTAGCATTTAGCCTCTCCTCTATGGGGCCAAACGGTGGTGAAGTTCGAAGCGTCCGAGCTCTTCCACGTTTCCCCCGTTTGAATACAGTTACGTGAGCAGTTACACGAAATTAAACACCTGGAGTTTCTAAGCGGATAAAGAGCGGAACTATATTGTGAGGCGTGAAAAACAATTTATTATTTTACAGCACTTTTTATCAAATCTATGATCTCAAATAAAAAAATTACAAAATATATGTTAAAAATATAAACTCTCCCCTATACTTAAATATGTGTCACAGGGCCGGTGAAACGCCTCATTTGTTTTTGTTACGTAACTGTGATCAAGCCACAAACATTTGACCAAATCGTGTAAAAAAAAAAAAAAAAAAAAAAGTTTAATTAGTTTTGTAGGTCTCAGCTTTCAAATGAGGCGTTACTCTGAGCTGTAAACTCCAGTCGAGAAGCTTTTAGATTTGGGTAAAGCTGAACTGGAGAAAATGCGCTCTGTTAAAGCGGGGTTAGAGGTTAACGCTCTGTCCCCGAGTCACAGAGAAGTGTGGTGATGGAAGGGCGTCTGTGGTGATGGAAGGGCGTCTGTGGTGATGGAAGGGCGTCTGTGGTGATGGAAGGGCGTCTGTGGTGATGGAAGGGCGTCTGTGGTGATGGAAGGGCGTCTGTGGTGATGGAAGGGCATCTGTGGTGATGGAAGGGCGTCTGTGGTGATGGAAGGGCGTCTGTGGTGATGGAAGGGCGTCTGTGGTGATGGAAGGGCATCTGTGGTGATGGAAGGGCGTCTGTGGTGATGGAAGGGCGTCTGTGGTGATGGAAGGGCGTCTGTGGTGATGGAAGGGCGTCTGTGGTGATGGAAGGGCGTCTGTGGTGATGGAAGGGCGTCTGTGGTGATGGAAGGGCGTCTGTGGTGATGGAAGGGCGTCTGTGGTGATGGAAGGGCGTCTGTGGTGATGGAAGGGCGTCTGTGGTGATGGAAGGGCGTCTGTGGTGATGGAAGGGCGTCTGTGGTGATGGAAGGGCGTCTGTGGTGATGGAAGGGCATCTGTGGTGATGGAAGGGCGTCTGTGGTGATGGAAGGGCGTCTGTGGTGATGGAAGGGCGTCTGTGGTGATGGAAGGGCGTCTGTGGTGATGGAAGGGCGTCTGTGGTGATGGAAGGGCATCTGTGGTGATGGAAGGGCGTCTGTGGTGATGGAAGGGCGTCTGTGGTGATGGAAGGGCATCTGTGGTGATGGAAGGGCATCTGTGGTTCCAGATGGAGGAGGGGGAGGAGCTGCTGTGGAGCGTGAAGGAGCTGAACGCAGTGAGGGGGTCCGGCCTGGTGGGGGCGCTGGTGGGCTGCCTCCCGCGAGCGCCGCGTCAGAACACGAGGCTCGGACGACCGCTGCTGCTGCGGGCGGAGGAGATTCAGATCATCAGAGAGGAACGTCTGCAGCTCCAAACACCCAGAGAGGAACATCTGCAGCTCCAAACACAGACACCCAGAGAGGAACATCTGCAGCTCCAAACACAGACACCCAGAGAGGAACATCTGCAGCTCCAAACACAGACACCCAGAGAGGAACATCTGCAGCTACAAACACCCAGAGAGGAACATCTGCAGCTACAAACACCCAGAGAGGAACATCTGCAGCTACAAACACCCAGAGAGGAACATCTGCAGCTACAAACACAGACACCCAGAGAGGAACATCTGCAGCTCCAAACACAGACACCCAGAGAGGAACATCTGCAGCTCCAAACACAGACACCCAGAGAGGAACATCTGCAGCTCCAAACACAGACACCCAGAGAGGAACATCTGCAGTCAGGAGAACATCTGCTGCTGCATCCAGACAGAAACCAGGGCCAACCGTCTGAAAGTCCGACAGAAACTCCAAACTCTCTGACAGAACGTTGTGCAGACGCTCACAGAGAGGAGCTTCATCCACACACAGAGGAGACAGAGGGAGGAGGTCCCTCAGACGGTCAGCAGGGGGCAGAAGATCTTGAATCGCGCTCAGAGGAGGAGCTCACGGAGGCACAGGTCGGTAAAGTTTAGAAGTTTTTTAGTCCCTTCTTTTACTGTTGGTCCAGTTTTTAGGAGTCGACCCAAACATCTGCAGAGTTCAGTCACAGAAACATCAACACCTCAGCCGATCATCTCGCCCGCTTCAGGAGAATAACTGTGTTTATTTTGACCTCATGACCTCACATACCAGAGGAGAGAAGTCCAGAGGTCCTGGTTTGTTTTTACAGTAGATGTTATTGATTATTGATTATTGATCTGTAGCGTCTCATCTGCAAGAAAAGATCAGAGTTGATCTCAGGCTGGAGAAAACGTCCAGCAAAAGAGCCTCTGTGATCATCTAAGAGAGGACACAGGCAGACAGACAGGGGGCGCTGTGAGCTCTCGCTCTGCAACACGGACATACGTGTTTAAGGCCCCGCCTCTGCCGCGGCGCCGCGTCTGGACTTAAAACCTCCTTTTGGAGCCTCAGCTTTAATATTTTACGTCTGTACGAATGAAACGTAAAACAGCTCCTCCTGCTGGCAGGTACAGGAACAGCAGCTCCAGAGTGGCTCCTGGTGGATTACGGGCTTTAGGTTTGGGTTTGAACAACGAGGCGCTGACGCCGTAGAAGAAGAAACTCATTTAACAGTTTGGCCTAACGCTGCTCTGTGATTGGTCAGGAGCTGCAGTGGGAGGAGTTTTTGAGCCAGAGCCTCGAAGAGCAACAACAGCTGTCCCTGGACAACAGGAAGTCAGCGCTGACCTCATCACTATCAGGTCAGTGACATCATCACTATCAGGTCAGTGACATCATCACTATCAGGTCAGTGACCTCATCACTATCAGGTCAGTGACCTCATCACTATCAGGTCAGTGACCTCATCACCGTCAGGTCAGTGACATCACTATCAGGTCAGTGACATCATCACTGTCAGGTCAGTGACCTCATCACTATCAGGTCAGTGACCTCATCACTGTCAGGTCAGTGACATCACTATCAGGTCAGTGACATCATCACTATCAGGTCAGTGACCTCATCACTATCAGGTCAGTGACCTCATCACCGTCAGGTCAGTGACATCACTATCAGGTCAGTGACATCATTATCAGGTCGGTGACATCATCATTATCAGGTCAGTGACATCACTATCAGGTCAGTGACATCACTATCAGGTCAGTGACATCACTATCAGGTCAGTGACATCATTATCAGGTCGGTGACATCATCATTATCAGGTCAGTGACATCACTATCAGGTCAGTGACATCACTATCAGGTCAGTGACATCATTATCAGGTCGGTGACATCATCATTATCAGGTCAGTGACATCACTATCAGGTCAGTGACATCACTATCAGGTCAGTGACATCACTATCAGGTCAGTGACATCACTATCAGGTCAGTGACATCACTATCAGGTCAGTGACATCATTATCAGGTCGGTGACATCATCATTATCAGGTCGGTGACCTCACCGTCAGGTCGGTGACATCATCAGCCCCAGGCCCTTTAGTACAGGATGATGAGGTCACCGACCTGACGGTGACATCACTATCAGGTCAGTGACATCACTATCAGGTCAGTGACATCACTATCAGGTCAGTGACATCACTATCAGGTCAGTGACATCATTATCAGGTCAGTGACATCATCACTATCAGGTCAGTGACCTCATCACTATCAGGTCAGTGACCTCATCACCGTCAGGTCAGTGACATCACTATCAGGTCAGTGACATCATTATCAGGTCGGTGACATCATCACTATCAGGTCAGTGACATCACTATCAGGTCAGTGACATCACTATCAGGTCAGTGACATCATTATCAGGTCGGTGACATCATCATTATCAGGTCGGTGACATCATCATTATCAGGTCAGTGACATCACTATCAGGTCAGTGACATCACTATCAGGTCAGTGACATCACTATCAGGTCAGTGACATCACTATCAGGTCAGTGACATCACTATCAGGTCAGTGACATCATTATCAGGTCGGTGACATCATCATTATCAGGTCGGTGACCTCACCGTCAGGTCGGTGACATCATCAGCCCCAGGCCCTTTAGTACAGGATGATGAGGTCACCGACCTGACGGTGACATCATTATCAGGTCGGTGACCTCGTCATCCTGTACTAAAGGGCCTGGGGCTGATGATGTTTCCGTGTTTGATCCAGGTCGTGTGTCGGAGGCGGAGTTGGCGTCTCGTCTGTCGGCTCTGGAGCAGGACTTCCTGTTCCCACGCTCAGCGCTGACGGTGCAGCTCAGCACCTGCCGCCAAGGACTGCCCCTGCAGCCAATCAGGAGCCAGGATCTGCCCCTGCAGCCAATCAGGAGCCAGGATCTGCCCCTGCAGCCAATCAGGAGCCAGGATCTGCCCCTGCAGCCAATCAGGAGCGAGCAGCAGAGCCCTGAGCCAATGGGAGTGCGGCTGCAGGTGTTCAGAGACTTGAGAAGGCGGGGCTTCTACCTGACGTCAGGAGGGAAGTTTGGAGTCGACTTCCTGGTTTATCCGGGTCAGTCACATGACTGTTTCTACTTTATTTACATGTTCCCCCCCCCAATGTGTTTCTATATAATTCCCTTATTATTTTTATTATGATTATAATTTTTGGTTTTGTTTTTTGAATTGTTTTTGCTTTTACATGGCCGATCTCTGATTGTATCGCTCCTATTCATAGGTCTCCTGTTTTAATGACGCTGTAGCTCCTATTCATAGGTCTCCTGTTTTAATGATGCTGTAGCTCCTATTCATAGGTCTCCTGTTTTGATGACGCTGTAGCTCCTATTCATAGGTCTCCTGTTTTGATGATGCTGTAGCTCCTATTCATAGGTCTCCTGTTTTGATGACGCTGTAGCTCCTATTCATAGGTCTCTCCTGTTTTAATGATGCTGTAGCTCCTATTCATAGGTCTCCTGTTTTAATGATGCTGTAGCTCCTATTCATAGGTCTCTCCTGTTTTAATGATGCTGTAGCTCCTATTCATAGGTCTCCTGTTTTGATGATGCTGTAGCTCCTATTCATAGGTCTCTGTCTCCTCCAGGCGACCCGCTGCGGTTCCACGCTCACTTCATGGCCCTGTGTCTGCCTGTAGGGGGCAGTATGTCGGTGGCGGAGCTTCTGTCCTGTGTCAGACTCTCCTCAAACGTGAAGAAGACTTTGCTGCTGTGCTCCGTGTCTCCTCCAGGGGGCGTGCTGTACAGCTCTCTGCAGTGGAGCCACATGAGCTGAACTCTCCTCCTCTCTTCATGTGACGTTTACCACTGAAGAAAACCTCATGTAAATAAAGTTTAAAGGTTTTTATTCACATGTCCGTGTTTTAAGAATGATCCTGATTTTGACCAACATTAGCTCCAATCGTTCTGACCTCCCGGTTCTTCGAGGTCAAATGAGCCACGGTTTGTTTTGGTGATGATTAGAACAATATCCAATCATTACGTTTAAAGTGACAGTCTGTAAGTCTAACTGTTTTACACATTTTATAAAACCTGGTAAGTCATAATGAAGATATCATTTGTTGGAAAGTCCCTCCTTCCCGGATGTCACTTCCTGTGGAGCTCCACGGGTCACGTGACTCTCCCCCGGCTGAGATTAGACCCTCCTGTCTCACAAACTTACAGACTATCACTTTAACCGTGAGTTTGAGGATCCCGCGGAGGAAATCTTTGTTACTAATGAGTCACAAAATTAAAGCACAGATTTAAAGCTGGTTCCTGATTTACAGCAAATGGGGATCGAGTTTACAGAAGAAATGCATACATGTAAAGGTTGGTTCTGCGTTACGAAAACCAAAGCATGTTCTTTGTTCTTTGGAAAGCGTGTAATGAATGAACCATTACCAGTTCATGAAACCATTGGAAGAGTTTATGAACAAACATTTCTTGGTGTAAAACTCGATCATAAAATCAGCTGGAAACCTCACATCATAAACATTAAAACTTTAAAAAATTAAGTTGCAAAGATTTCAGCCCTAATGAATAAATCTAAATATATCATTAACAACAAAGCTCTATATACTGTTTACTTATCCCCCATTTCACATAGTGTGTAGAGATCTGGGGAAATGCGAATAAAAGTAATCTGGACCCAGTGTTTAAAGTTCAGAAAAAGGCAAGAATCAGAATAGGTTTATAGGAACTATAACTAGGAATTTGTCTCGGTGCAAACGTGCGACATAGAACATATAACACAGAATTAAGTTTAAAAAAAAGCTAAGAACGTTAAACTATAAGGCTATAAGGGCATAAAGAATATTAAATAAATAAGATAAAATAAAGTGACATGTGGTAAGACGACAATTTGACAATGAACAACAGCGGGATTGTATTTACGGATGTACAATATACAAAATCATTTACTGGACACCGTGAACACACGTCCATTATTCTTTAAATCAGAAACAATTACATTTGACGTTACTGAGTTTCAGATCATGTTCAAAGCTTCACAAAAGTCACTTCCTGAAAGTTTACAAAATATGTTTTGCAAACGAGAAGTCAAACACAACTTGAGAGATGACATGAGTTTCAATAAACAGAACTCCAGAACATCTTTGGAAAGTATGTGTAGAAATATGGAAAAACTAGACGAAAGCATCAAAATGTGTAAAAACATGGCACACTGTAAAAAGGTTTATAAAGAATCTATATTTCTCAGATACGAACAAAACGACCATCTTAAACGCTCGAAATAATATTCCTTTGCTGTGTTGTTTTTTATTACTGCTCTTTATTATTTGTGGCTTCTTTGCCTTATGGTCCCTTGTTTATGATTTGTTACTTTGCACTTCGTTCCTTGCTGGGGGGGGGCGCTCATAAGCCTTTTTCCTCGGCCCCCTCCCTTTGATCAGACCAACTGCTCAAATAAACTAAACTAATCTGTGCCTTAGAATAAAGCAAACAAATAA
Organism: Proterorhinus semilunaris; assembly: GCA_021464625.1. Lineage (NCBI taxonomy): Eukaryota > Metazoa > Chordata > Actinopteri > Gobiiformes > Gobiidae > Proterorhinus > Proterorhinus semilunaris. The sequence goes on along the minus strand of CM038354.1, from coordinate 36,694,554 downwards.
AAAAATAAAATTAAATGTTGCAGTGGTGGGCAACTTATTTTCTTACATATTAGTGATTACAGCTTTAAACATGTAACATGTTTGTATTCCAAAAATGTATGTTACACTTTGAGTTACTTCCGAGTTACTTTTGGCAAAATATAAACTGAAAATAGTAATAATTCCTTTTTCGTTTCGTTTTTTCCCCGTTCTCTCGGTTTAGTTTCGGCGTTAGCTGCAGATCTTATTCACTAGTGTCCGTTTGTTTCGTTCATTTCAATGCACCTGCAACTCGAGTTATTTGAAATGTAATGACTAATACATTTTGTGTAAGTAAAGTTGTAGGAGCCAGAAAAGGACTTACAAGTAAATTATAAAATATGTTTTGAGTTGAAGAAAACTTGTCTCCACCTAGTGGACGTGTTGAAGAATGCGCCGTGGAGATGGGACTATAAAGGGCAAAGAATGTTTGCAGGTGTGGCTGAAGCAGGAGGGCCTCCACTATTGCCCTGCTGCCTTAGTTCATCTTTGTTTTATCAAGCTGATCCCATTTGCTACATAAGTGCTGACATTTGTATATGCACCTCTTTAATTTCTGTAATAAATTCTGTTACCATTTTTGAAATCCTTTTTTGGTCGACCTGCGTTGTTATTTTATGTGGAGCGTCAGACCGCTTTTGCCAGTCACCATAGACCAAGGATAACTAGGTTGAAAAGCTGACACTACAAAAGTTATATTCCTTAGTTACTAAAAAAATTCGGATATTTTTGTAACTCGTTACTTTTGTAATACATTACCCCCGACTCGCCTTAAAAGAAAAACCTGCACCTCTTATATTTAATGTCAGTACCTTTAACAATACTGTCTTAACCGAGTGCTTCTTGTCAAGTTCGGCTTTACCTAAATCTAAAAGCTTCTCGACTGGAGCGTACAGCCTAAAGCTAGTGTAACACCCCATTTGAAAGCTAAGACCCACTAAAGTCATCTAAGCTTCTCCCTCATTATGATTGTGGCGTTTTAGTCACAATCACTTCTTCATCACAGTGAAGCCACTGTTTTTTTGTGTGTTTACACAAAAAACACAACAAAACAACCAATGAAAACGTGACAAAAAACAACAAAATATGACAAAAAATGTGATAAAAACTGAAAAATTACAATAAAAACACGCAAGAAGTTTAGATGAGTGTTGTAGGCATTGGTGAAGGTCTTAGCTTTCAGATGAGGCGTTACTTTGGCCTACTATCTGTAAACTCTCAGGTCATGAAGCGTTTAGATTTGGGTAAAGCCGAACTGAAGAAAACACGCTCGGTTAAGGCAGGGATTAAGAGGTGGATACTAATTAATTAATTGCCAAAATTATCCTATAAAACCTTTTTAAATCGCAGTCGGTTTGTTTTGTCGGTGTTTCTGTTCAGGCAGCTCCGCGGCCGCCTCTGTCTCTCTGATAACTGCCGTCAGGACCCCTCGCGCTTCCTTTTCCGCCATCTTTGCTCAGTTTGTACAGGTAAAGATCCGCCATGTTCGACTCAAAAACCTTCGAATACATCCCCGTTCCGTGCTCATCCGCGCTCCATAGACACCGCGGCGGCTCCGGTAACGGCCCCGCTCGGCCCCGGGGAAGTTTGGAGTCCGTGGTTTAAACGATGGCGGAGATTTTGATCGGATTGTGGGAGCAGCGGGCTAACGGCAGCCGCGCAGCCGGGGACAGACGCTCACACACGGGCTGTGCTTCTGACTCCACCCGCTGTCTCCACGCGGTTCTAATATCCGTGTTCATATACAGCGCGTGTTCTCCTGTAGTTTCACCACCCATGAGTAGTTTTCATTCATAAATCCAGTGTGTACTAAAGCTGTTAGCATTAGCCGGCAGGTTGTACTAGCCTTTATCATCATTACTCTTAAGTGCATTTACAGATTAATTCTTTAGTCGTGCGCCCAAATAACTCTACACTGCTTCAAAATCCTAATACTGTTAACTGAATAAATATGAGTTGTCGTGTGTATACATTTGAAGTACATGTGTGCAGGTATTTCTCACTAACATAAGCTCTTTATACTTTTGTCAAATGTCTTTGTCTTGTTGCAGGTGAACGCACCTGAAGAGACTTTCACGATGCCTGGAAGGTGAGCCCTAAACTCCACGTCTTTTGTTTTCTAACGTGCTTTGTGTTTGTCAGAGTCTGAGAGGAACAGCTTCAGTAATTATAACATTATTCAAACAATACACGTTATATTAAAGCGAGTCTGCATAGACAACGTTGTAGAGGCAGGGTCTCTGCGGGGCATAAGTCATTCATATAATTCGTCATCAAGGCCTTAAATGTTTTTAAAAGCATTACTTTGGATTCAAGCTGGCATCAGATCTAACTTTTTATTTTTATTGAAATGACATTGCTCCAGTATTTTTACTGCTACTATAAGTTCATAAAAAATACAGAAATTGTGGCATAATCAGCTGCAGTTTTTGGCTGAAATTCTTGTTCAAAAGTTTCCTTTTATGTCTAATTCTCTTTCCTCTGTTTGATGAAATGTTTCCAAATATTCAGAAATTAAATATGCACTGATTCCTTCTCTGCGTTTGTGGCTTTATGATATTCAAAAACATTACATCAAAACATTTGATTGGCTTTAAATGTACATTTTATGAAACGCACTCTGCTGCAGGTTTGGCAGAAAGGGTCCCGTTGTTTCCACTTGGCTTTTCAGTATCTCGTCTTCCTCGGGTCGGTCCAATGTTTGTACATCTTAAAGAGAATCTGCACCGATGTTTTGCGATTGTGGTAATACAGGCTTTAAGAGTCATGTGACGCGCAGGAGGCGGGTCATTCTGTAAAAGTGACCGGATCCGCGAACCTGACATTCGTCTCATTCATCGTTCTGAATATCGTCTCTTTTGGACGCCTTTATGGGAGTCATGTGACCTTCGTTCATCTGTGAGAGAGACTTCAGGACAGTTTGTTTCATGCAGTGGATTATGGGTAATCTGTTTACGATGTTGTGACGTCGCGTGAACACAAACTATTGTAATGTGTCAGATACAAACCTGAGAGATTTGGTAGATTTTTGTCTCTGATTGTGTCACGACTGGGGCGACGGTGGTGGAGGTGGTGGAGGTGGTGGAGCGGGTCGTCTCCAGTGTCTGCCTACACTGGTGACTGGTTCCTTTCCTGGTGAAGCGCTTTATGGAGGAAAGAGCTTCATATATCGAGTCTGTTTACCTACTGTTGTGTTGATGAGGATTTGGTGATCTTGTTTAAACGTTTAAATCATTTGTGATCCGTTAGATGTGTATTAGTCGCTGTGGTCCTGATGAAGTTCACCGAGTGAAGTGAAAGTGATTAAGTGGGGACAGTGATGATGTGTCTGAACTGTTCTCACTGTCGTCTTTGTTCCAGACTGTGGAGCAAAGCCATCTTCACTGGCTACAAGCGCGGTCTGAGGAACCAGCGTGAACACACGGCTCTGCTCAAAGTGGAGGGCTGCTACACCCGCAACGAGGTCGACTTCTACCTGGGCAAGCGCTGCGCCTACGTCTACAAGGCCAAGAAGTAAGAAAACGATGCTTATACAAAAATAATAAAACTATCACAACGTGTTTGAAATGAAACTGGTCATTCACTGATTGCTTGTTCGTAAAGAGGTAATTTATGCTTCTGCAGAGATGCTGCTTGTATAGCCGTTATTTACCTGCAGCTGGACGTGTTTGAGTTATGTATATTCTTAGTGTTGGGCCTTTTCTTTTGAAAGGTCTGAATTCATCTGAAATGCAAGTAATGACTTTGAATGGGGGGAGGCACTTCTAAGCTTTCTTGCTTCGGCGGCTCCTTTGAGGTTTAACGCTGTAAAGATGTAACTATGCAAACTATGTTTGTAAAAAAATGCTCAAATAAACAAACTAAACTAACAGGGACTTAACGAACACGATGGTTATACTGGGTCCACAGGGCCAGGAAGTGAGGCTACTACAAACTACTCAAACATAATAGAAGAGTTCATCATTGACTGAACTGGGTTTTGGTAAAGTCGTTTCGCTTGTAGTCACAGAAACTTCAGGTCAAAGTTGACTTTTACCCAAACCTGGAGGGTTTTAATAAGACACGGGCAATAATTTAACTTTAAGGGTAGAAAGATTCCCCTGAAGAATGTCTCGTATATAAATGACTCGCGTGCAGATAAACAAACTGGAGCGCAGACCCAGGGGGAAGCGTCAACTTTCACAGATCAGCCACTTTTCAAACATTTTTGGAAACGGGGCAAACGTTTGACCCTCAGGGGTTCTGAAAGTCCCCCTCGAGTCCTGGAAGTTTTTCTCAAAGCTGTTCTTTCTGTGAGCAAAGTCCTACGCCTCAAACGTGAGCGTCTCGTCTGAACTCACCGTTTACACCGGAGGACAAATAATGAATGTCTGTGGTTCGCTAATAATCCACATCTCCCAGCGCTGCAGTTTTGAGTCTTTTCTGACCTAAAGAGCGAAGAAGCTTCTGTGACTCGAAGCGAAATGTCCTCAACTTTACCAAAGTCCAGTCGATGATTTAAGCTTTTCTATGATGGAAGAGGCCGCTCTCCTTTACCTTCTGCCTCGGCTCATTGCTCTGCAGACTTTATTTACTTCCTACTGTTCTGTAGGAACACAGTGACCCCTGGTGGAGCTCCTGAAGCATCTCGTCCTAACGTCTGTCCTGTTCTTCTTTAGGAACACAGTGACCCCTGGTGGAGCGCCCAATAAGACCCGTGTGATCTGGGGGAAGGTGATGAGAGCTCATGGCAGCAGTGGGATGGTCCGTGCCAAGTTCAACAGGAACCTCCCGGCCAAGGCCATCGGACACAGGATCAGAGTGGTAATTACTGTGTAATATAGTGTTAATAACACAGGATCAGAGGTAATTACTGTGTAATAGTGTTAATACAGGATCAGTGGTAATTACTGTGTAATATAGTGTTAATAACACAGGATCAGAGGTAATTACTGTGTAATATAGTGTTAATAACAGGATCCGAGGTAATGTGTAATATAGCGTTAACAGGATCAGTGGTAATTACTGTTTTTAAGTGTTTCTGTGCCCTCGTCTGTACTGGGCCGTTTCTGCTGAAGCTTGAACCTCTGAACGGTTTCTCGTTGCAGATGCTTTATCCGTCAAGAATCTGAGGAAAAACTCCGGTTTGTTTGTAAATAAATGAACGAGGTTCAAACTCCGCCTCCTGTGTCTTATTTCCACTCGCAGCAGAGCATCATGGGAAACTGCAGCACCAGCGAGCTTCTCAAACTACTATGGGCTTTAGGGTTCAGAACAAAACCTTAAATGCACCGAGCTCTAGTTTGTTTGGAGATTCCTCTGGATCTGTTGGACTGTGTGGGGAAAAACAAATCTCACATTTACTCTATGTAGAAGCAAATATAAAAACCTAAAGTTTAGTTTATTACAAATATACGGTAAAAGCATTTTAAAATTCATTCATAGATGATAGTGCATATTCATAAACGGGACACCCTTGAAGCAACATTGAGCTTATATATGGGGCCCAAGACAATACACAATATTAAAAAACACAGATATACGTTAGTAACCTGGGATACATATTACCCAAGATACCTATTCTATTACCTACCAACTGTACTGTATTTATTTATTTGAACAGGGACAGTGTACAATCTACATGAGCCTCAGAAAGGAGAGATGCATTGTACCAGGTTATAGCACTTGTGCTAATTTCAAACTGCAGTCCCTGGGCCTATTGTACATGTTTTTAGTGGTAGGGGGAACCGGAGTACCCGGAGGAAACCTACGCAGACACGGGGAGAACATGCAAACTCCACAGAAAGGCCCTGTCCAGGTGGGAATCGAACCCGGACCTTCTAGCTGTGAAGCACGAGCGCTAACCGCTGTGCTACCGTGCTAACCGCTGTGCTACCGTGCCGCTTGCCTAACCGTACCTACTCAAATTTAAAACTTGCCTTACTTTTACTGGCTTAGAGTTGCATGAATTTTACTTTAAAAAGGTACGTATATTATATTTTTTGCTTCCACACATTAGTCCATACTACCATCAGACATGAATTACATAAGTCTTAGAGGTCATCAACTAGGGTTTATTGTAATTTTCTAGAAGCTCGATTTTTAGTTTCTTTTTAAAAATAGCCAGAGATGTTCGGTTTTAATGTTAATGTTCAGCTCGTTCCAAACTCGTGGGCCTTTACGCGCCGCACTGAAGCTCGTGCACTAGAGTTTTCTCATTTTTCCTTGTAAGAGGGTTTTACGTCTTGTATTGTGATCATGAGCAGGTGTAGAGATTGGGATGAGCTGAGCCAGTCTGTCCTTCGGTCTAAACACTACATTAGACATTATACATGCATTCTGAAAAAGGTTGCACTCGGTGAGTTTCAGAAGCTTATATCTATAAAATAAGTGATCGGTGGGGCTGTTAAACTTGGCCCAAGAGATCATGGCTCGAATAGCTTTCTTTTGAAGGGCTTGTAATTTCAAAAGAAAGCTGGGGATTGTGTTGCACCAGATCACGTTGCAGAAATTTAGATGGGGTTCAAAAAGGGATCGGTACGAGATCAAAAGGGCCTCAAGGGGAAGAAAATGTCTCAATTTATAAAATAAGCCGACATATTTGGATAATTGTTTTACAAGATGATCAATATGTTCTTTGAAATTCAGGTGTTCGTCAATTTGGATTGATAATAGTAATACAGTTTAGTCTTTCAATATTTATACTGTTTATTGAGATGTATATTTTCAAGATTTTTCCTGTTTCTATTAGACCGAAATACAATAAATTTGGTTTTATTTATGTTTAATGATAATTTATTACAATTGAACCACGTGTCTACTTTTCTTAATTCATCATTTATAGTGTTTTGTAGAAGTATTGGGTCGTTGCATTAAAAGAATCACTTGTGCCTGGATTATTATGGTGATCGATTAGGCCTTTTCAAAATAAAGCGCTGCAGTAAAACATAACGAATCCAACAGCTCCACCTAGAGTCCAGCGGCCGACACTGAACCTCAGTCTGAACCCAATTTTAACTCATTTTCACAAATACTTTAACCTCTGAACTGAGCGGTTTTGTCATATTTTAATTTTTGTTTTGTTTTTTGGGAAAAGCCAAACTGGAGACAATGAGCTCAGTTCAGGCGGGATGAGGGATCACTGGCACTTTTATTCAAGATTGTTTTATTTGTCAAACCATGTGACTGATTTGAAATTATATTTCTCTCATCCTTGAGTTACCCAAATTTATTCCAATTCTCAATCTTTTTTTTTTTATTATATTTATTTTTACACCAATCCCCACCTGTATTTTCTCTGCATTTTTGCTAATTTTTTTTCACCTTTTAAATCGACTGCTTTACCGATCTACACTGTTAAAGCGTCCTGATGTTTTGTGAGGGAACTCAGCTCCTCTACAGGGAGGACGGGCCTGAGCCTCAGCTCCTCTACAGGGAGGACGGGCCTGTTCCTCAGCTCCTCTACACGGAGGACGGGCCTGCTCCTCAGCTCCTCTACAGGGAGGACGGGCCTGAGCCTCAGCTCCTCTACAGGGAGGACGGGCCTGCGCCTCAGCTCCTCTACAGGGAGGACGCGCCTGCTCCTCAGCTCCTCTACAGGGAGGACGGGCCTGCTCCTCAGCTCCTCTACACGGAGGACGGGCCTGTTCTTCAGCTCCTCTACAGGGAGGACGGGCCTGCTCCTCAGCTCCTCTACACGGAGGACGGGCCTGTTCTTCAGCTCCTCTACAGGGAGGACGGGCCTGAGCCTCAGCTCCTCTACAGGGAGGACGGGCCTGTTTTTCAGCTCCTCTACAGGGAGGACGCGCCTGCTCCTCAGCTCCTCTACACGGAGGACGGGCCTGTTCCTCAGCTCCTCTACAGGGAGGACGGGCCTGAGCCTCAGCTCCTCTACAGGGAGGACGGGCCTGTACCTCGGCTCCTCTACAGGGAGGACGGGCCTGTACCTCGGCTCCTCTACAGGGAGGACGGGCCTGAGCCTCAGCTCCTCTACACGGAGGACGGGCCTGAGCCTCAGCTCCTCTACACGGAGGACGGGCCTGTTCTTCAGCTCCTCTACAGGGAGGACGGGCCTGAGCCTCAGCTCCTCTACAGGGAGGACGGGCCTGTACCTCGGCTCCTCTACAGGGAGGACGGGCCTGTACCTCGGCTCCTCTACAGGGAGGACGGGCCTGTTCCTCAGCTCCTCTACACGGAGGACGGGCCTGTTCCTCAGCTCCTCTACAGGGAGGACGGGCCTGTTCCTCAGCTCCTCTACACGGAGGACGGGCCTGCTCCTCAGCTCCTCTACAGGGAGGACGGGCCTGAGCCTCAGCTCCTCTACACGGAGGACGGGCCTGTACCTCAGCTCCTCTACAGGGAGGACGGGCCTGTTCCTCAGCTCCTCTACAGGGAGGACGGGCCTGTTCCTCAGCTCCTCTACAGGGAGGACGGGCCTGTTCCTCAGCTCCTCTACAGGGAGGACGGGCCTGAGCCTCAGCTCCTCTACAGGGAGGACGGGCCTGAGCCTCAGCTCCTCTACAGGGAGGACGGGCCTGAGCCTCAGCTCCTCTACAGGGAGGACGGGCCTGTTCTTCAGCTCCTCTACAGGGAGGACGGGCCTGAGCCTCAGCTCCTCTACAGGGAGGACGGGCCTGCTCCTCAGCTCCTCTACAGGGAGGACGGGCCTGAGCCTCAGCTCCTCTACAGGGAGGACGGGCCTGAGCCTCAGCTCCTCTACACGGAGGACGGGCCTGAGCCTCAGCTCCTCTACAGGGAGGACGGGCCTGTTCCTCAGCTCCTCTACACGGAGGACGGGCCTGAGCCTCAGCTCCTCTACAGGGAGGACGGGCCTGTTCCTCAGCTCCTCTACAGGGAGGACGGGCCTGCTCCTCAGCTCCTCTACAGGGAGGACGGGCCTGCTCCTCAGCTCCTCTACAGGGAGGACGGGCCTGAGCCTCAGCTCCTCTACAGGGAGGACGGGCCTGAGCCTCAGCTCCTCTACAGGGAGGACCGGCCTGTTCCTCAGCTCCTCTACACGGAGGACGGGCCTGAGCCTCAGCTCCTCTACAGGGAGGACGGGCCTGTTCCTCAGCTCCTCTACAGGGAGGACGGGCCTGTTCCTCAGCTCCTCTACAGGGAGGACGGGCCTGTTCCTCAGCTCCTCTACAGGGAGGACGGGCCTGCTCCTCAGCTCCTCTACAGGGAGGACGGGCCTGAGCCTCAGCTCCTCTACAGGGAGGACGGGCCTGTTCCTCAGCTCCTCTACAGGGAGGACGGGCCTGTTCCTCAGCTCCTCTACAGGGAGGACGGGCCTGTTCCTCAGCTCCTCTACAGGGAGGACGGGCCTGAGCCTCAGCTCCTCTACAGGGAGGACGGGCCTGTTCTTCAGCTCCTCTACAGGGAGGACGGGCCTGAGCCTCAGCTCCTCTACAGGGAGGACGGGCCTGAGCCTCAGCTCCTCTACAGGGAGGACGGGCCTGTTCCTCAGCTCCTCTACAGGGAGGACGGGCCTGTTCCTCAGCTCCTCTACAGGGAGGACGGGCCTGTTCCTCAGCTCCTCTACAGGGAGGACGGGCCTGTTCCTCAGCTCCTCTACAGGGAGGACGGGCCTGTTCCTCAGCTCCTCTACAGGGAGGACGGGCCTGTTCCTCAGCTCCTCTACAGGGAGGACGGGCCTGTTCCTCAGCTCCTCTACAGGGAGGACGGGCCTGAGCCTCAGCTCCTCTACAGGGAGGACGGGCCTGTTCCTCAGCTCCTCTACAGGGAGGACGGGCCTGTTCCTCAGCTCCTCTACAGGGAGGACGGGCCTGTTCCTCAGCTCCTCTACAGGGAGGACGGGCCTGAGCCTCAGCTCCTCTACAGGGAGGACGGGCCTGTACCTCAGCTCCTCTACAGGGAGGACGGGCCTGAGCCTCAGCTCCTCTACAGGGAGGACCGGCCTGCGTCTGAGCTAAAGGCTCCAGGTTTGACTCTGGGTCTGTTCAGACTCTTGTGTAACTGAGGGGCCCCCCCAGCTCAGGGGCCCCCCCAGCTCATTCACACAGAGGAATAAACATCTGTGTTTACGTCACTGTCGCTCAAGTGAATCGTCCTGAACAGAAAAATGGGTGAAAACACTTTTTTCCCACATTTGCTCCTTTATTGTTACACATCTCTCCCTGTGGACTCAGTTCAGTGACATCACGACCTTCTAAACGGCCCATAGTTTGAAACGGAGGCGGAGCAACTGGAAATTCCATGGCGTTAACTGTGGTAACTATGGTAACTGGGGAACTACAGATTTCCTTGGTTTTTGGCTCATTACTGGAGAATCGGACTTTGAGACATAAACATATTATGTTTGTGAATCCAGTCACTGAGGAAAAACCTTCAGTTTGGTTTAGCAGATTGCTCCCGTAGAGCTGTATCGGCCCCGGCTCCTCCTGACATTATGACATCATCACATCTATATCGTGAACGCCGCCTGGTCCAGGTTTTGCAGGTCATTAAAAAGCTTCAGATTTGGCTCAAACTGGCGTTAAATCTATATTTACTGGAACACGACGACGTCACAGATTTTATCGTGTAAAGTCTTTGAAAAAACCTCTGACTGAAACGTGTTCAGCTGCAGGTTTGATTTAACCCCTTAAAGGAACAGGCCCCCGTTTTTAAGATGTTCTTCGACGTCCGCGCAGTAATCTTGTCCTGGTGCTCCAGGTGTGATTACGCCTCATCACACAGTTCCTCTTTTTATCGTCCTAGAACATCCACGTTTAGTTCTGTGACTGGACTTGGATCATGTGACTGTGTTTAAATGGGGGGAACGTGGAAGAGCTTTTCTGCTTCTGACCTCCTCGTTTGGCCCCATAGAGGAGAGCAGGGGAGGCTAAATGCGAACAACATCTGTGCTCTGTTTGCGTCTACGCGTCTAAGGTAAGAGCAGATCTCAGCCTTTAAAACACCGGCCGGTCCCTTTAACCCGGGACTGAGCTTTTCCTCCAGCTCCGGCTTTACCCAAATCTAAAACGAGACATAAATGACGATGGAAAAGCAACAAAAAGGCGACGCAAACATGCAGAAAATGAAGCGTCCGGGACGGGCTGTGTCAGCGACCCGCTCAGTAGGTCTTAGCTTTCAAATGAGGCGTCGCACTGAGCAGAAGAATCGGAATCGTTTTTATTGCCATGGTTACGAACGGGTTCACAACCGGGAAACACAAGAACGCACAAATGATAAACTTTCATCGACTCAAATATTTAGTCTATATTTGAGTCATATTTTTGTGACTAAAACTAAATTCAAAACGTGTTTCATGAGACTAAAACTCTGACTGAATAAAAATGAGAAGAATTAACGAAGAGATTTTTATTTTTAAATGACATTTTCTTTAAAAGACTAAAACCAAAGTAAGTCAGAATGAACCTGCAGAAGCTTCGAGGTTTAGATGAACTGACTTTGGTTAAATCATCACCTTTTGTCCAATGCCTTTTCCTCTGTTTCATGAAACTGTTTTCTCCGGTTCAGCTTTACCCAAATCTAAACGGTCACAGCCTGTGGGCCAGAGTAAAACTTCATTTGAAAGCTAAGACCCGTTGCGTTTACGTCACACATTTTTCTCTCTTAGATTTGGGTAAAGCCAAACCGGTGCTTCAGGCGTGGGCTAAGAGGTGGAAGAAAATGTGACTTTCTCCCGCCCTGACATCACAAACGGTTTGTATTTCCTCGTTTCTGCAGCTGAACCCGTCGCCGTGTCTTTGGCGTGTTGTTTGCCGTGTCCGTAGCATGTTGTTATTGTGGCGTCCGATTGGCTGCGGCCGGTTGCCGTGGCGACGCTGAATGTAGGTCACAGGAGGTCATCGACAGACGCCGTTTATTCAGGAGAAGGAAAAAAAAACGGCAAAGTGTTTGTGAGAGTCGGAGAATCTTCACGAGCTTCAGTCCGCGGAGTTTGGAGGAGAAACGAGCAGGTCTTAGCTTTCAAATGAGGCGCTGCAAAAAACAAAAACGACAAGCAAAGAGAAAACGCACGTCGTCTAGAACCAGAGAACAGAACAACGAGTGGAAGATCTGCACGTTTACGATGTCAGGATCAACCCTTTACATTTCTTTTATCGTTCCTACATTTTTCTATTTTTTCTCCACTTCCCCCATTTTTATTTTTTACTTTTTCCTCAATTTTTTCCAGTTATATTCCCATTTACCCCCATATGAATGATGTATATACGATATATTTGTATTACTTTCCCACATACTGGTCTTGACTGAACTGTTGTAAATGGCCGGTTTCTGTTTGACCTTGTAGGGGATTTCTCTCCAGCTCTACAGACTCGAGTCTTTCCCATAACCCCAGGGCCTCGCTGCAGTGTTGACTCTGGGGCCCCTCGCTCGGCCCCCGGGAGGCCCCTCGTTTGTAAAGACCGTTTACAGATGATTAAAGTCGTCGTTAGGAAACGGCACAGACTCGGTTTCAGACGGATTGTGTCAGATCTGCAACAATCCTCCCAACGTCTCGCGCTGCTGTGAAGTACGGAGCCCTGGAAGTGACATCAGACTCACAACATGTTGGGGTGAATCTTTTTATTTTTTTTATTTTGATATTTATTTCCATAATTTTTGTGTTTTGTTTTTTTACACTACAAATTATCTCGGGGTACATATTTTTTTGAAAAAAAATAGATTTTTTAGAAGAAATATATAAAAAAATATATATAAATTTTTTTCAACCACAAAGTATTTTTTAATTTTGATATTTTTTTAAAGAAATATATATATATATATATATATATACAAGAAATATTGTTTTTATTTTTCTGTTGACAAAAAAAAACTTAAAAATATATATATATTTCTTGAAAATAAAATAAATCGAAACAATATTTACCCCGAGATCATTTGTAGTGTAAACCCACAAAAAAATATCAAAATGTAAAAAAAAATTTACCCAATTTTTTGTGTGTGTGATGTCCCTTCCAGGACTCCGTAGTAAAGCGTGAGAGTCTGTAAAGCTACTTCTGGAGCTCCTGAAGTGCAGATGTTAAAGAGAGGAATGAAAACGGCCCTAAAGTCTAGTCCCTTTGCACATTGTGTGTATTTCTCCCGTCTTTATTTTATTTTTTATAATTTTAAATTTTTTATTTAAAGAAAAAAAAAATCATAAAACTTCTAAATTGTAAAACTGTTCTAAATTTTTCCAGACGCTTTTCCCCACACACAAACATTTCATAAACTTTTCACAAAATGTTCCAAAATGTTAAAACGTTTCCAAGAACGTTGGAGTCACTTCCTGGAGAATAAACCTCGTAAAGAGTCGGAGCTGTTTTTAACGAAGAGGAAACTCTGATCTGATCTGAGGTCTGCGCTAAAGGAACAGACGGAGACTTTCAGACGGTTTATTTTCTTTATTTCGGCTCAAATGGACCTCGGGACTAAACTCCCCGGTCCAGACGACACACTGTCAACAGTCTGTGGATTCTTTAACACTGAAATATTGTTCTTGGTTTGAGAAACATTTCCAAGAGTTTAAAGGAGCTGCTCCTCCTGATACCAGTACTTTAACGTGGTTTTCGATACCGATACCGATACCGATACTAAGATCTGTGTCGTCTAGAACCAGGAAACAGTGGAAGATCTGCACGTTTACAACATCGGGTTCTTCTCAATCATTTGGGGGGAAAATTGTAAAAAAAAAAAACTATTGTGGAAACTTTCTGGGGAAAACATTTGGAAGAAATTTGAAATGATATGGAAAAAATTGTAATAAAAATGGGGGAAAACAAGACAAAATTGGAATAAAATAATGTAAAGAAAAATGAGTCAAAGAAATAATTGATGGTCAGTGGGTCAGTGGTAGATGACCTGTGGTCAGTGGGTCAGTCGTAGATGACCTGTGGTCAGTGGGTCAGTCGTAGATGACCTGTGGTCAGTGGCAGATGACCTGTGGTCAGTGGGTCAGTGGTAGATGACCTGTGGTCAGTGGCAGATGACCTGTGGTCAGTGGGTCAGTCGTAGATGACCTGTGGTCAGTGGTAGATGACCTGTGGTCAGTGGTAGATGATGACCTGTGGTCAGTGGGTCAGTCGCGCTCCTTGACCCGGATGTGCCAGGACGCGGCGGACACGCTGACGCCGTGGCGGTGCACGCGGCAGGTGTAGGTGCCTTCGTTGAACTCGTTGGCCACGATGCGGAGGTCACGACCTTTCATCACGATGTGACCCGGCACTGACCCCAGGATCTGCTCTCCATCTTTGAACCAGCTGCCGACGGAAAAGGTCAAAGTTCATTACTATATTCACATTACAAACGGACACGATCCCGCCGGGCTAATCGATTTATCGATGAATCGATGAATCGATGTAATAATCGATAGTTGCAGCCCTAGTGTTCCCGCCTGAGGACGCGGTCGGTGAACTTTAAATATGATTAAAAAAACAAAGTGGAGAAAATAATGAAGTGTCTCCACTTTGTTCACGTTGTGATGTTTTTTGAAAAGCATCGCTGTGAGGTGTCCCGTCTGGTGTCCCGTCAGGTGTCCCGTCTGGTGTCCCGTCAGGTGTCCCGTCAGGTGTCCCGTCAGGTGTCCCGTCTGGTGTCCCGTCAGGTGTCCCGTCAGGTGTCCCGTCAGGTGTCCCGTCTGGTGTCCCGTCTGGTGTCCCGTCAGGTGTCCCGTCTGGTGTCCCGTCAGGTGTCCCGTCTGGTGTCCCGTCTGGTGTCCCGTCAGGTGTCCCGTCTGGTGTCCCGTCTGGTGTCCCGTCAGGTGTCCCGTCTGGTGTCCCGTCTGGTGTCCCGTCTGGTGTCCCGTCTGGTGTCCCGTCTGGTGTCCCGTCTGGTGTCTGCCGCAGTTTTACTTTTACTCTCGACACATTTGTAACTTCGTTAACCTCAGCGGCCGAACCAACGCCTAAACAATCCAGAACCTTGACCACAGGCGCCACAGGCGCCACAGCTGCCAGAACATTGCCCTTATTTTCAAAATCCCAAACTGGACCGGTTTGAAAAACTGTCGAACGCTGTGAACCCAAAGTAACTTGGATCAACCCATCACAGCCCCTCCTCTTGTACCTGATCTTCGGGTGGTTCCTCAGGTTCTTGGTGCCGCACCTGAAGCCGACCACTTTGCCGCGGGGGACGGTCTTCACCTTCAGGTCGGAGGTGGGAGGAGTCGGGGTGGAGTCTGACTCCAGCGGCTCTGAGGGACAACATTTTAGACGTAAACACCACAAGGTTTGTGTGAGTCTGAGATGGAGATCTATGAATGCTTCAGAAACACGGACCACCAAGAGAGAGCAGGGTGAAGCTAGAAGCTCCAAAGGATAACTGGTCCTGAGTGGAATTGCAAAGACAAGAGCGAAGTATTGGAGAAAGATCAGTCAGAAGATTTGATTAGAAGAGAAAACGGAAGCAGTGAGTGAAACAAAAAGACGCTGAAACATCTGCAGAATGGAAGGACAATTGGATCACGTTGCTTGAAGCTGAAGGCCCATAATGAAGAGCCCCAGGTGAAGCCATGGATTATGAAAAACGGTATAATCAGTATTTACCGTAGCAGAGGTCGCAGCGCAGCGGACAGTTCTTTTTCATGAAGGATTTCCGTCGTTCGCAGAAGCCGAGTCGGGCCCAGGGGTCGCACACTCGCTTCTTATCCAGACAACCTGGAGAACACACGAGAGAGACGTTCACCAGAGCCAGCAGAACTTAGAGATGATGAGCTAATGTGTTAAACGATAATATAAACTTACAGACCTCATGTGGTGGACACATTCCAGAACAGAATACATTGCCCTTCTGTTTCATCACACGTAAATATCTAACCGTACTTTGGCGTCTGACCTCGGGCGGACAATTAGGAGCTTTGTTTTCTCCTGCCTCGCTCCTTTATGAGCGATAAACAGGTTCTATCATCAGAATGATGGAGCCTCCCTTTCTTTTGGCTGTTGGCCAATCAAAACTATCTGCAAAACAATCACGTTTATCTGCAGTCGCTGAAAACAAACTCGTAAACTCCAGCTATTCTCACGTTGGGAACAAACGAGTTTGGATTAGGTCACGGGATTTTCATTTCATCACGGAGCGGATTGCAGGAAACGCGGATCATTCATCTGCGTCTAATTCTGTACGGCGGGTTTTTCACGGCGTTTATGCCAAAATAAGAACAAGAGTTTTATCTTCAGCTTAGCTTTCAAATGCATGAAATATTAAACCAATGAAAAGAATCAAAATCACATTGTTTAATCGTGCAGCCCTGGTCTAACCGTATTTGTCGTGGTCATTGGTGTGGTCTTTGTCGTGGTCTTTGTCGTGGTCATTGGTGTTGTCTTTGTCGTGGTCTTTGTCGTGGTCATTGGTGTTGTCTTTGTCGTGGTCATTGGTGTGGTCTTTGTCGTGGTCATTGGTGTGGTCTTTGTCGTGGTCATTGGTGTGGTCTTTGTCGTGGTCATTGGTGTGGTCTTTGTCTCGTGGTCTTTGTCGTGGTCTTTGTCGTGGTCATTGGTGTGGTCTTTGTCGTGGTCATTGGTGTGGTCTTTGTCGTGGTCATTGGTGTGGTCTTTGTCGTGGTCATTGGTGTGGTCTTTGTCGTGGTCTTTGTCGTGGTCATTGGTGTGGTCTTTGTCATGGTCATTGGTGTGGTTCTTTGTCGTGGTCATTGGTGTGGTTCTTTGTCGTGGTCTTTGTCGTGGTCATTGGTGTGGTAATTGGTGTGGTCTTTGTCGTGGTCTTTGTCGTGGTCATTGGTGTGGTCGTGGTCATTGGTGTGGCCGTGGTCATTGGTGTGGTCTTTGTCGTGGTAATTGGTGTGGTCTTTGTCGTGGTAATTGGTGTGGTCTTTGTCGTGGTCATTGGTGTGGTCGTGGTCATTGGTGTGGTCGTGGTCATTGGTGTGGTCTTTGTCGTGGTCTTTGTCGTGGTCATTGGTGTGGTCGTGGTCATTGGTGTGGCCGTGGTCATTGGTGTGGTCTTTGTCGTGGTAATTGGTGTGGTCTTTGTCGTGGTAATTGGTGTGGTCTTTGTCGTGGTCATTGGTGTGGTCGTGGTCATTGGTGTGGTCGTGGTCATTGGTGTGGTCTTTGTCGTGGTCTTTGTCGTGGTCATTGGTGTGGTCGTGGTCATTGGTGTGGTCGTGGTCTTTGTCGTGGTAATTGGTGTGGTCTTTGTCGTGGTAATTGGTGTGGTCTTTGTCGTGGTCATTGGTGTGGTCGTGGTCATTGGTGTGGTCGTGGTCATTGGTGTGGTCTTTGTCGTGGTCATTGGTGTGGTCGTGGTCATTGGTGTGGTCGTGGTCATTGGTGTGGTCTTTGTCGTGGTCTTTGTCGTGGTCATTGGTGTGGTCTTTGTCGTGGTCATTGGTGTGGTCGTGGTCATTGGTGTGGTCTTTGTCGTGGTAATTGGTGTGGTCTTTGTCGTGGTCATTGGTGTGGTCGTGGTCATTGGTGTGGTCTTTGTCGTGGTAATTGGTGTGGTCTTTGTCGTGGTCATTGGTGTGGTCTTTGTCATGGTCAGTGGTGTGGTCTTTGTCGTGGTCTTACCGTAGAGGCGGCGAATGCCCCACACGTCGTCCTGGCCCACGTTCCTCTGCCCGGTGTACGTGGCGTTCGGGTGCATCAGAGACTGCGGGTCGCGGGAGTGCCACAGGCCCAGGGCGTGTCCGATCTCGTGCGCCGCCACCTGCACCAGGTCATTTAGCCACACCCCTGAGAGGGACTGCACAGTTAAGACCCGCCCGGACTCCGCCCAGACCCCGCCCATGCCGCCCGGACTCCGCCCAGGCCCCGCCCACGCCGCCGTACCTTGTGTCCAGCTGAAGCGCGACTTCCCGAGGATCCAGAACTCGTGGTTGTCGAAGTGGATCTCTCCTCGCGGCGGCAGGAAGGCGTGGGCCAGCTCCCCGTTCAGGCCGTCGAAACACGGGTGGAGCGGGGACCACCAGCAGTCAGTGTGGTTAAAGGTGTAGAAGCCTGAAAACATCACCTAAACATCACCAAACATCACAGAAACATCACAGAAACATCACCAAACATCACCAAAACATCACCAAAACATCACCAAACTATCACCAAACATCACTGAAATATCACCAAACATCACCAAAATATCACCAAACATCACAGAAACATCACCAAACATCACAGAAACATCACCAAAATATCACCAAAATATCACAGAAACATCACCAAAATATCACCAAACATCACAGGAACATCACCAAACCTCACAGGAACATCACCAAACCTCACAGAAACATCACCAAAATATCACCAAACATCACAGAAACATCACCAAACATCACAGAAACATCATCAAAACATCATCAAAACATCACCGAAACATCACCGAAACATCACCAAAACCTCACAGAAACATCACCGAAATATCACCAAACATCACCGAAACATCGCCGAAACATCACCAAACATCACCAAAACATCACCAAACATCACCAAAACATCAAAAATCACAAAACATCACCGAAACATCACAAAACATCACCGAAACATCACCAAACATCACCGAAATATCACCAAAACATCACCAAACATCACCGAAATATCACCAAAACATCACCAAACGTCACCAAAACGTCACCAAAACGTCACCAAAACATCACCAAACGTCACCAAAATATCACCAAACATCACCAAATATCACCAAACATCACCAAAATATCACCAAACATCACCGAAATATCACCAAAACATCACTAAACGTCACCAAACCTCACAGAAACATCACAGAAACATCACCACAATATCACCAAAACATCACAGAAACATCACCAAAATATCACCAAAACATCACAGAAACATCACCAAACTATCACCAAACTATCACCAAAACATCACCCAAACATCATCAAAATATCGTCAAAACATCACAGAAACATCACAGAAACATCACCAAACTATCACCAAACTATCACCAAAATATCACCAAAATATCACCAAAATATCACCAAAACATCACCAAAATATCACCAAAACATCACCCAAACATCACCAAAACATCACCAAACATCACCAAAACATCACCAAACATCACCAAACATCACCCAAACATCACCAAAACATCAAAAATATCACCAAACATCACAGAAACATCACCAAAACATCATCAAAATATCACCAAAACATCACCAAACATCACCAAAATATCACCAAACATCACAAAAATATCACCAAACATCACCAAAACTAGGGCTGAACGATTTTGAGAAATAATCTAATTGCGATTTTTTTTCTTCAATATTGCGATTGCGATTAAATATGCGATTATTGTTGCAAGGTCCTCTTCTCATGTATTTTTCACCTAACACAAGCAATAAATCAGCATGTTTCATAATAAACAATATTTGAAGTGAAAATTGCAACAAAATTGTTGCTTGACCTATTCAAAATGTGGACTGCACTTCTTAAACTGTCTGAACTTAACAGTACAGTCTATAAATAAATGCTAAATTATATAGATATTAAAAAAATAACTCACTGATCCAGTCAGTAACATCACCCAGACTAAAGTGCAGGAAAGTAAGAACAAACGTCTGCTTTAACTAGTTTAGTTTTAGGAAATCAAACTCCCAATTAATACAAAATAAGCTATTTAATTTATTAAATAGTACTTTATTATTTCGGCCAATCAAATCCCAGTCTGAGCTGCGACTCGTAGTTGCTTCAGATGCGCGTTATTGATGGACACGGAGAGGCCAGATGGAGCACACGCCAAAACGCAGTGGAATTAAGAGCAGCATTTTGGTTTTGGGATGTAACTTTGGACAATATGAAGAAAGAAAAGAACACTGACACAAGGAGACGGGACATGAGGTGCCAAACACAGACGCGTCTCTTTGACTCGCAGCCATTTAGTGACATTTCAGCTTAAACAGCACATTTCCTCAGCAAAATAAGACACGGACTCCTGCCTCGGATCCTAGTTACCAACCCTTTTCATACTGCAGTTTAGTGTTTATATCTAGCGTCTGTACCTACGGAGCGGATATGCGGTAGACGCAAAGGTAAATAAAGGCACATGGCACTTCGCCTCCGCGGATACTTAATGGTCATGAAACGTCATTATGCTTTTGAAATAAGTTCTTTATCCACAACATTCCCAAACATAAGCCTCCTGAACTGAGCCACAAACGACTCTTTACTTTTTACAATCAGCACAGACTCACCTATATATGTCTGTGGAGGCAGAGGCGTAGACTCCGGAGGTGAGGGAGTTTCTGTGTCATCAGAGCGTGTAGTAGCAGCGACGGAATGGCGTGATTAGCGCTGCGGCTAACGCAATGCTAACGGAGAAAAGCAATATTCCTTTGCGGTGGCTGCATGATAAACGCTGATATTTTCACTGTACATCCACAATCTACCGCGCACCTTAACTAGACTGAGACGTAAACAAAAGCACGCGGCGGAGCGGACTTTGCCGCCATATCTCGTTGCTCTATTTACTTCCCAAATCGCGTGCCCTGCGATTACGAAATCGCGTTGTGTAATATCGCGATAAAATTGCAAATGCAATTAATCGTTCAGCCCTAACCAAAACATCACCAAAACATCACCAAACGTCACATAGGCTGTACCGATGGTGATGTCAGCCGTGGCGTTGGCGATAACTTCGGTGAACGTGAGCGGAGAGACGTCGCTCCATTTGGTGAATGCGATGCTCAGGGCCTTTCGAGTGTCGTCCCGGTTCAGCGTGTTCGGGAACGCCACGATCCTGGACAAGAGAGAAACGCCGGGTCAGACCTGAGGGAAACGTCTGGACATGGACCTTATGTCAGTGGAATAATATGGCCTCCTTCAACAGGAAGTAAGGGGGTAAAGCACAGATGACCGGTTTTAATGCTTTGGAAAATATCACTTATTTATTAGAATTTTTAAGCTACTGACAGGAAGTGACATAGATACAGGCGGCATCTCGTCATAGAAGGAGGCGTGGCTTTGCCCATATTTCCCTCTTTAGCCATTTTCTGTTGGATTATGAACTTATGCATCACACATGAATAAAGTTAAGTCTAAATCGGGTCCATATGAATAGTCATTCTCTTTGGTCCTCATGCCCTTTTAAGGAACAGGCTTCGTAGGAGCAGACTGAGCAGCCATGTTACTTTACAGATCACTTGTTACTATGAACGGGGCTGAATGGGACCTGCCCATCCCGTATGTAGAGCTATGGGTGGTACCTGTAGGTGAGGTTGTGGTTGTACCTGTATGTGAGGTGGTGGTGGTACCTGTAGGTGAGGTGGTACCTGTAGGTGAGGTGGTGGGGGTACCTGTAGGTGAGGTGGTACCTGTAGGTGAGGTTGTGGTGGTCCCACTTGTGGCCCAGGGGGTTGATGGCGTAGCGTCTGTTTCTTTGGAGATCGCCTGAACTCACCACCTGCAACAGAAAACAACCAATCAGAGCCCAGGACACTAGAGGTGGGAAATAAATCGTCTACAGGATCAGGTCGAAACATGGGGGCATAAATATGTTTTGTTTAAATGGTTAAAGATTAAGGGAGAAATGGGGAAAAAGAGGAAATAATTCAGACAAAAGTGGAAATAATTCAGACAAAAAATGAGGGAAATGAAAAAAAAAATAAAGTGGAAAGTGTTTTTTTCTGCCGTTTTTACTCTTTATAGCCACTCAAGGACTTTCTGTGCGACAAAGCGATGTAAATGTAGATCTAAATCCGATGCTGAAGTGACCATCCCTCCACCACACACAGAAGTCTGTCTTTACTTTACAGTCACTGGTTTGACTCGTATCGACTGTTTCTGTGCAGAATTAAAAGTAACCTCATTCAAACTCACATGAAATCTGAATTCTTGGAAAATAATGACACATTTGTCGAGGATACAAGAATGAAGGTGTAAAACTCCTTCAGCTGCTGTTTTTGGCTGAAACTGAACACTAAAGTTAAGAAATGAACATGATCTGACTTTTTGCGTTTGCAGCATTAAGACTAAAGTAGTAGTTAGGGCTGAACGATTAATGGCATTTGCAGTTTTATCGCGATATTACACAACATGATTTTGTAATCATAGGGCACGCGATTTTGGAAGTGAATGGAGGTGTGAGATATGGCGGCAAAGTCCGCTCCGCCGCTGCTTTTGTTTACGTCTCAGTCTAGTTCAGGTTCCGGTAGATTGTGGACGTACAGTGAAAATGTCAGCGTTTATCCTGCAGCCAATAGTGAAGGAATATCGCTTTCTTCTCCGTTAGCTTAGCGTTAGCCGCAGCGCTAATCACGCCGTTTCCTTGCACGCTCTGATCACAGAAACTATCTCACCTCCGGATTCACACGTCTCGGCCTCCACAGAGATACAGGTGAGCCTGAGCTGCTGGTAAAGAGTAAAGAGTCGTTTGTGGCTCAGTTTAGGAGGTTTATGTTTGGGAATGTTGTGGATTAAGAAGTGTTGGAAACTCCGATCCGAGGCAGGAGTCCGTGTCAGGTCTTATTTTGCTGTTTGAGCTGAAATGTCTCTAAATGGCTGTGAGTCAAAGTGAAAGTAAAACGTGTCTGTGTTTCGTCTCCTTGTGTCGATGTTCTTCTTTCTTCATATCGTCCAAAGCCCAAAACCAAAACACTGCTCCTGATTCCTCTGTGTTTTGGCGTGTGCTCCATCTGGCCTCTCCGTGTCCAATAACACGCATCTGAAACAACTACGAGTCACAGCTCAGACACGGATCTGATTGGCCCAAATAATCAATAATCAAGAGTTTGTTTTGTATTAATTGGGAGTTTGATTTCCTAAAACCTTTCCAAATAGTTGAAGCAGACGTTTGTTCTTACTCTTGAGTCTGGCTGATGTTATTGGATCAATGAGTTATTCATATATATTTGATCATATCTATATAATTAAAGTTCAGACACATGTTGAATAAATCAAGCAACAATATTGTTTTATTGTTGCAATTTTCACTTCAGATGAATCTGATATTGTTAATTATGAAACAGACTGATTTATTGCTTGTGTTTGGTGAAAGATTCATAAGAAGAAGCAACAATAATCGCAATATTGAAGAAGAAAATGGTACTTTTATTTTCCAAACTGGTTCGGCCCTAGTGTTCCAGGATAAATGTTTCTGCTGCCGGAGAAAGTCTTAAATCCCGGGCCCTGGTCAGATTCAGGCCGCGCTGCGTTTCCTCTTTGAAGTTTCTGTAAAAATGTGCTGCACACGTGTTAAATACTGCAGAGAGTACACGGAAGTACATGGAAGTACACACCGCAGTATTACTACTACTACACGTCAGGCTTCAGTAAATAAACGCTTTGACTGTTTTCAGGAGTTGGTTCCAAACATTTGCTCAGAGGGATTTTGGATCTGGTTTAGTTTTTGAATAAACTGGTCATTAGTGAAAAAAAAACCTTTTACATTTTGGTTCAAAGATCAATAAATCACAATCAGATCCGTAAAAAAACGTCCAAATGTAGTGGAGCCAGTCACAACGAAACACAATAAACACGACTAAAGAGCCACAACGGAGCCACAACGGAGCCACAACAGAGCGACTAAAGAGCCACAACAGAGCCACAACAGAGCCACAAACGACGTGCCAAGAAAGCAACGAATAGAAAACACAAAAGATACGATCAGTTTTGTCGGTCTTAGCTTTCAAATGAGGTGTTGCAGGCTGTAAACCCTCCAGTCCAGAAGCTTTTAGATTTGGGTAAAACTGAACTGGAGAAAATGTGGAAACAAACTGCTGTCTTTCTGCTGGAGCTTTATAGAGAGAATACGGGGCTATTTGTCATGTTGCTTTTCCTAGCCACACTAGAGGGCGCTGTAGCTGGTTCTGATATATAATATGTGTATCGGTTCTTCTTCTCTTCCAATAATCATTTTCTCATTTGGACTGACGGCATGAGCAGATGTTTTTATGGCTTTTCCCAAACTTTAATGTCTGTTTACGGCTCTAACTAAAACAAAACTGTCACTACAAAAAAATAACCCAAAGACAGTGACGTTAGCTTAGCTTTGAGCCGTTTTAGAGCTAACATGCTAACGCTGTTGGTACAGTGGACACCCAGGGACACAGCGCCTCTACTAATACTCCTCGAACCTTTGCACATTTTGTCACGTTTACAACAATAAACATAAAGATTTTATTTAGAATCTTTACTGAAAGTTCACACAAAACAGACGACTGTGAAGTGAAAGCAAAATGAAACATGATTCTGTTATTTTACAAACAATAGAAAAGTGAAAGTGGGGCGTGCATAAGTATTCATACAGCATTAAATTGCCTTTATAACATTCCTAATGACTGCAGAAAGTTCACACCTTGCCCTAACCATTAAATAGAGGCCACCTGTGTGTAATCTACTCTCAGTGTAATTCCAGCTGTTCTGTGAGGGCCTCAGAGCTATGGTCAGAGTGTATTGGTCACTAAACAACATCATGAAGGCCAAGGAGCTCACCAGAGAGGTCAGGGATAAAGCTGTGGAGAAGTTTAAAGCAGCGTTAGCACTGTTCAATCCATCATTCAGAAATGGAAAGAGTATAGCACCACTGCGAACTTACCAAGACACGACCGTCCACCTAAACTAACAGACCGAACAAGGAGAGCACTGGTCCGAAATGCAACCAAGTGCCCCAAGATAACTCTGGAGGAGCTGGGACGTCCTGCCGCTGAGCTGGGGGAATCTGTACATGGGACCACTATAAGTCGTACTCTACACAAACCTGGCCTTCATAGACGAGTGGCAAGAAGAAAGCCATTATTGAAAGGAGGCCATAAGAAATCCCGTCTGAAGTTTGCTAGAAGTCATATGGAGGACACAGCTCCATGTGGAAGAAGGTGCTTTGGTCAGAGGAGACAAACGTTATGTATGGAGCAAACCTAACACTGCTCATCGTCCTGAGTGCACCATCCCCAGTGTCAAATATGGTGGGGGGAGCATCATGCTGTGGGGCTGCTTTTCCTCAGCGGGGACTGGGAAGATTGTAAGAATAGTTGGGAAGATGGATGGAGCCAAATACAGAGACATTTTGGAGGAAAACCTGCTGGAGTCACAAGAGAACTGAGGCTGGGGCGGAGATTCACCTTCCAGCAGGACAATGACCCTAAACACAAACATCTACAATGGAAACAAACATATGAATGTGTTAGAATGGCCCAGTCAAAGTCCTGACCTAAATCCTATTGAACATCTGGAAAGACCTGAAAACTGCTGTTCACAAACGCTCTCCTTCTAATGTGACAGAGCTGGAGTTGTTTTGTAAAGAGGAATGGGCTCAAATGTCAGTCTCTACATGTGCAAACCTTGTAGAGTCAAACCCCAGAAGACTTGCTGCTGTTATTGCAGCAAAAGGGGGTTCCACAAAGTATTCAGTCATGCTGTATGAATACTTGTGCATGACCCACTTTCACTTTTCTATTTTAAAAATAACAGAATCATGTTTCATTTTACTTTCACTTCACAGTCGTCTGATACTCGTGTGAACTTTCAGTAAAACATTCAAAATAAAATCTTTACGTTTAGTATTTTCCAGACTCTGTGTTCGTCACACGTGGGATAAACTGTGGGACATTTTTCTTTTGTGTCTAATATGTTTTTATAATCACCCCCCCCCCCCCCCCCCCCGCCCCCATGGTGACAGTGGTCCTTGTGTTAATAACTGTTTATCTCAATATGACAAACGAGACTCGTTTTGAGCTCATTGTTACCTGTCCAGGTGAGATTTACCTGAGCTGTCGTCATGACAACCAGCAGCAACAGAGGAGGCGGGGCCATGGCGCCAGCATGACCTCACCACGGGCCAATCAGGGCTCAGGAGGGTCCGCACCAATCAAGCAATCAGCCAATCAGAGCCGAGAGGGAGAAAAATCAAAAAAAGGAATCCGCGTTTAATCCGGGTCTGATCTGGCTCTGCAGGGTCCGGAGGGTCCGGAGGGTCTGGGGGGTCTGGGGGGTCCGGGGGGTCCCGGGGGCTCCCAGGGGGTCCGGAGGGTCCGGGTTTCCGCGGGGCGGAGGCTCCTAAAGTGTCCAGGCAGAGGAGAGAGGACAGTCCGCTCTGTGTGAGAGATTCACGGCTCTTCGCCGGAGCCGGATCAGACTCGCCTGAACAAACCGACTCTTTACGGTTCGAATGGCTCTGAAACTTTGCACCGCGATGAACAAAAGTCTTTCTCTGTGTTCGGTCACAGCACGAGGGGGAAGCAGCGGGGCTCGTGGGGGTGCGGAGGAGTCCCGGGACTGAGCGGACTCACGGGGACTCACGGGGAAAAGTGCAGGACACGGCAGGAAAACAGGGGGGGGGGGGGGGGGGGGGGGGGGGGTCCAGGTTCAGTCCGGGTTTAAGGCGGGCTGAGTCCAAACAAGAGCTGCAGGAAAAGATCAGATGAATCTAGGTTTAGTCCTGGTTTGGTCCAGGTTTAGTCCTGGTGTGGTCCAGGTTTAATCCAGGTTCAGTCCTGGTTTGGTCCGGGTTTAGTCCTGGTTTGGTCCAGGTTCAGTCCTGGTTTGGTCCAGGTTTAGTCCTGGTGTGGTCCAGGTTCAGCCACATCTGCAGCAGAGAAAGTCCCTCTGAGTCCGGGTTTAGTGGAGGAATAGTCCAGCTCTAGTCCTGGCTTTGGTCCATTTATTTCCGAGGTTTATCCCCAGTTTAGTCCGGGTTGATGGCGGGTTTAGACCCGGTTTGGTCCCGGTTTAGACCCGGTTTAGTCCTCTCCTTGGCTTCGGTCTCTGCTCGGGGCTGAGCGCGCTGCAGAGGGGGAGGCTCGCGCAGGGGGCGGGCTCAGGTGTGAGTGCGTGTGTGCGCGTGTCCCCCCGTCCTCGTGCACTCCTCGTGTCCTCTGTCCCGCTGTGTTTCTGCTGCTCTGAGCTTTACATGATCTGGACTTTTATTCTAAAAACTCTGTGTCTTTGCTCTTTCCTCTTTATATAGATCTGAGGCAGTAGTAGTCATGGCGACGTGAAAGAGGAAGCGACCTCCCTCTCGCCTGGTGCAGCTGCGTTTTTTGCCTTTTTCTGCGACCTGCATTTGTGGTTTCTGTTCCACAGGGTTTCTCTGATACTTTTGTTCGTCTTTGTCGTGTGTTTGTGGAGGTTTGGTGACAGCAGTAGCAGCAGTAGTAGCAGTAGTAGCAGTAGTAGCAGTAGTAGCAGTAGTAGCAGTAGTAGCAGCAGTAGCAGTAGTAGCAGTAGTAGCAGTAGTAGCAGTAGTAGCAGTAGTAGCAGCAGTAGTAACAGTAGTAGCAGTAGTAGCAGTAGTAGCAGCAGTAGTAACAGTAGTAGCAGTAGTAGCAGTAGTAGTAGCAGTAGTAGCAGCAGTAGCAGCAGTAGTAGCAGTAGTAGCAGCAGTAGTAACAGTAGTAGCAGTAGTAGCAGTAGTAGTAGCAGTAGTAGCAGTAGTAGCAGCAGTAGTAACAGTAGTAGCAGTAGTAGCAGTAGTAGTAGCAGTAGTAGCAGTAGTAGCAGCAGTAGTAACAGTAGTAGCATTAGTAGCAGTAGTAGTAGCAGTAGTAGCAGCAGTAGTAACAGTAGTAGCAGTAGTAGTAGCAGTAGTAGTAGCAGTAGCAGCAGTAGTAGCAGCAGTAGTAACAGTAGTAGCAGTAGTAGTAGCAGTAGTAGCAGCAGTAGCAACAGTAGTAGCAGTAGTAGCAGTAGTAGTAGCAGTAGTAGCAGCAGTAGTAGTAGTAGTAGTAGCAGTAGCAGCAGTAGTAGCAGTAGTAGCAGTAGTAGCAGCAGTAGTAACAGTAGTAGCAGTAGTAGCAGTAGTAGTAGCAGTAGTAGCAGCAGTAGCAGCAGTAGTAGCAGTAGTAGCAGCAGTAGTAACAGTAGTAGCAGTAGTAGCAGTAGTAGTAGCAGTAGTAGCAGTAGT
>CM038354.1:36616792-36649292 GCA_021464625.1 Proterorhinus semilunaris | reverse complement strand
AATAACGCGTTAAATTTTTTTGACGCATTTTAATCGCACATGTTTTTACGACGCGGAACGTTTCTCACTGGATGAGTTTAGGCGGACCGATTATACTGGAGCACCAACTTGTAGCACAGTCAACATATAATTTATGTTTAACATTATTTTTATTGTAAACGCAATCCGGTGTGTACTTTTTGTTGTTATTTACGTGCCCAGCGGAGGCAGGCGCGCTCATTGTATTTCTTCACGCACGTGTGTGCGCGCGCCCTCGCTCCCAGTCACACGCAACACGGACTAAAGCCCGGGTTTGAAGCGGGTACACGACTCTGAAAGACTTGGAGTTTCTGACACTGCTCAACAGGACCGGTGAGAGTTTTCCATTACGTTTGTTTTCGGGTTGCGTAGTGTGCCTGGACCATTGGCCTGGACGGGCGCGCGCTTCAGCTGCGACCTCGCGCTAATAGTTTACGTGCCTTTAAACCAGCTGTTGCTAAATCAACAAAGTCTGTTATGGCCTCTGAAGCAACAATAAACAATATTTTGTTGCTTAAGCTTATGTATTCAGTCATTATTCAATGGTATACTAAAAATCCATATGAAAAAACTTACTTCTCACTGTTCTCAGGTCAAATATTTATATGCGATTAATTTCGATTAATTAATTACAAAGCCTGTAATTAATTAGATTAATTTTTTTAATCGAGTCCCGGCCCTAGTCTTTACGTATCTCATGTAACGAGTTTATTATATATTAGTTTCACAGTTTAAGTTGAATAACTGAAGTGAATTCACTTGATGAGATTTTAATTGTCCGAGTTTCACCTGAGTGTAAAGTCTGTTCATTAGTTTCTTACTTTATTCACCCTGAGCTTACATATTTATGAATAATTGTAGATGTATATCTTTTTAAAGCTTGATCTTCCAGGTCGTTCCTCACGCCGGTTCCTCTGAGGTCATTCTGACTTTTCCTCCTGGACGTTCGGCAGAAGAAGATTATGATGTGCTGTACACGATTACTGAAGTATTAAGGTCAAAGAGATCATGGATTTTCAACAGGTTTACAAAAACACAAATCAGCTTTAGTGATGATTCTGATTGTTTCACAGCCTTCATTTATGTAAGGAAGAATGAGGGAGTTTTTACTGTTTTGGTTTTACAGCCGTGGTTTTGCCCATTTTGTTTTATGGGATTTTCATTCAAGTTTTCATCAATGGTCACTCCTTAAAATGGATTTGTCCATCCATCCATCTTGTCCGTTGCCGGGTCGTGGGGGCAGCTGTTGGAGCTGCTCCAGCCCCTATAGCGCCCCCTGCAGGTGGTGGGTCCACAGAAGGACGGCCTCATGGTTCTAACCGGGCCTGTTGGTCTCTCATAAGGGGCTTCTGAACCGCTCTTTGTCTGACCCGTCACCTCGGACCTGTTTGCCCTGGGAGACCCTACCAGGGGCACGAAGCCCCCGACCACAGAGCTCCAGGATCATTCAGGTCAAACCCTCCCCCACGTTAAGGTGGGGGCTCCAGGAGGTCATTTAATTTCTGTATCATTCATTTTTAGTGTTGTATAATCACTGATTTTCCTATTTCCAAAAAACAGATACAGTGTATGAGGGTATGCAGATGATGTCACCTGTGTAAGGATAACGTAACTGCAGCCTGAGCTGAAATGACCTCGACCCTGACTCTGAATTATGCAGATTCATGTAAATGTATGCAAATGAGCTCATAACAACGGCCCATTAAGCCGCATTACCGGATCACCGCTCCATAATCACCCATTGTTTCAGGACGAGGCCGTAATGAGGTCCAACAATCCCATCATGCACTGCGGCGCCGACCCTGACCCCTGACCCCTGACCTCGCCCCTAAGCCCGTCTGGAACACGTCCTGACCCGTTTTTGAATAAACTACTCAATAAATTACTCACAACTGTCTGGAGTCTGTGAAGTGTGAGTCTGTAACGTGTGAGTCTGTAACGTGTTTGTCTGGAAAGTGTGAGTCTGTGAAGTGAGTCTGTAAAGTGTGAGTCTGTAACGTGTGAGTCTGTAACGTGTGAGTCTGTGAAGTGTGAGTCTGTGAAGTGTGAGTCTGTGAAGTGTGAGTCTGTAACGTGTGAGTCTGTAACGTGTGAGTCTGTGAAGTGTGAGTCTGTGAAGTGTGAGTCTGTGAAGTGTGAGTCTGTAAAGTGTGAGTCTGTAACGTGTGAGTCTGTAACGTGTGAGTCTGTAACGTGTGAGTCTGTGAAATGTGAGTCTGTAACGTGTGAGTCTGTAAAGTGTGAGTCTGTAACGTGTGAGTCTGTAAAGTGTGAGTCTGTAACGTGTGAGTCTGTAAAGTGTGAGTCTGTAAAGTGTGAGTCTGTAAAGAGTGAGTCTGTGAAGTGCGAGTCTGTAAAGTGTGAGTCTGTAACGTGTGAGTCTGTAAAGTGTGAGTCTGTAAAGAGTGAGTCTGTAAAGTGTGAGTCTGTGAAGTGCGAGTCTGTAAAGTGTGAGTCTGTAAAGTGTGAGTCTGTAACGTGTGAGTCTGTAAAGTGTGAGTCTGTAAAGTGTGAGTCTGTAACGTGTGAGTCCGTAAAGTGTGAGTCTGTAAAGTGTGAGTCTGTAACGTGTGAGTCCGTAAAGTGTGAGTCTGTAAAGTGTGAGTCTGTAACGTGTGAGTCTGTAAAGTGAGTCTGTAACGTGTGAGTCTGTGAAGTGCGAGTCTGTAAAGTGTGAGTCTGTAACGTGTGAGTCTGTAAAGTGTGAGTCTGTAACGTGTGAGTCTGTAAAGTGTGAGTCTGTAACGTGTGAGTCCGTAAAGTGTGAGTCTGTAAAGTGTGAGTCTGTAAAGTGTGAGTCTGTAACGTGTGAGTCTGTAACGTGTTTGTCTGGAAAGTGTGAGTCTGTGAAGTGTGAGTCTGTAACGTGTGAGTCTGTAACGTGTGAGTCTGTGAAGTGTGAGTCTGTGAAGTGTGAGTCTGTGAAGTGTGAGTCTGTAAAGTGTGAGTCTGTAACGTGTGAGTCTGTAACGTGTGAGTCTGTAACGTGTGAGTCTGTGAAATGTGAGTCTGTAACGTGTGAGTCTGTAAAGTGTGAGTCTGTAACGTGTGAGTCTGTAAAGTGTGAGTCTGTAACGTGTGAGTCTGTAAAGTGTGAGTCTGTAAAGTGTGAGTCTGTAAAGAGTGAGTCTGTGAAGTGCGAGTCTGTAAAGTGTGAGTCTGTAACGTGTGAGTCTGTAAAGTGTGAGTCTGTAAAGAGTGAGTCTGTAAAGTGTGAGTCTGTGAAGTGCGAGTCTGTAAAGTGTGAGTCTGTAAAGTGTGAGTCTGTAACGTGTGAGTCTGTAAAGTGTGAGTCTGTAAAGTGTGAGTCTGTAACGTGTGAGTCCGTAAAGTGTGAGTCTGTAAAGTGTGAGTCTGTAACGTGTGAGTCCGTAAAGTGTGAGTCTGTAAAGTGTGAGTCTGTAACGTGTGAGTCTGTAAAGTGAGTCTGTAACGTGTGAGTCTGTGAAGTGCGAGTCTGTAAAGTGTGAGTCTGTAACGTGTGAGTCTGTAAAGTGTGAGTCTGTAACGTGTGAGTCTGTAAAGTGTGAGTCTGTAACGTGTGAGTCCGTAAAGTGTGAGTCTGTAAAGTGTGAGTCTGTAACGTGTGAGTCTGTAAAGTGTGAGTCTGTAAAGTGTGAGTCTGTAAAGTGTGAGTCTGTAAAGTGTGAGTCTGTAACGTGTGAGTCTGTAAAGTGTGAGTCTGTAAAGTGAGTCTGTAAAGTGTGAGTCTGTAAAGTGTGAGTCTGTAAAGAGTGAGTCTGTAAAGTGTGAGTCTGTAAAGTGTGAGTCTGTAAAGTGTGAGTCTGTAAAGTGAGTCTGTAAAGTGTGAGTCTGTAAAGTGTGAGTCTGTAATGTGTGAGTCTGTAAAGTGTGAGTCTGTAAAGTGTGAGTCTGTAACGTGTGAGTCTGTAAAGTGTGAGTCTGTAAAGTGTGAGTCTGTAAAGTGTGAGTCTGTAAAGTGTGAGTCTGTAACGTGTGAGTCTGTAAAGTGTGAGTCTGTAAAGTGTGAGTCTGTAAAGTGTGAGTCTGTAAAGTGAGTCTGTAAAGTGTGAGTCTGTAAAGTGTGAGTCTGTAAAGTGTGAGTCTGTAAAGTGTGAGTCTGTAAAGTGTGAGTCTGTAAAGTGAGTCTGTAAAGTGTGAGTCTGTAAAGTGTGAGTCTGTGAAGTGTGAGTCTGTAAAGTGTGAGTCTGTAAAGTGTGAGTCTGTGAAGTGTGAGTCTGTAAAGTGTGAGTCTGTAACGTGTGAGTCTGTAAAGTGTGAGTCTGTAACGTGTGAGTCTGTAAAGTGTGAGTCTGTAACGTGTGAGTCTGTAACGTGTGAGTCTGTAAAGTGTGAGTCTGTAAAGTGAGTCTGTAAAGTGTGAGTCTGTAACGTGTGAGTCTGTAAAGTGAGTCTGTAAAGTGTGAGTCTGTAAAGTGAGTCTGTAAAGTGTGAGTCTGTAAAGTGTGAGTCTGTAACGTGTGAGTCTGTAAAGTGAGTCTGTAAAGTGTGAGTCTGTAAAGTGTGAGTCTGTAAAGAGTGAGTCTGTAAAGTGTGAGTCTGTAAAGTGAGTCTGTAAAGTGTGAGTCTGTAAAGTGTGAGTCTGTGAAGTGTGAGTCTGTAAAGTGTGAGTCTGTAACGTGTGAGTCTGTGAAGTGTGAGTCTGTAACGTGTGAGTCTGTAAAGTGTGAGTCTGTAACGTGTGAGTCTGTAACGTGTGAGTCTGTAACGTGTGAGTCTGTGAAGTGTGAGTCTGTAAAGTGTGAGTCTGTAACGTGTGAGTCTGTAAAGTGTGAGTCTGTAAAGTGAGTCTGTAAAGTGTGAGTCTTTAACGTGTGAGTCTGTAAAGTGAGTCTGTAAAGTGTGAGTCTGTAAAGTGTGAGTCTGTAAAGTGTGAGTCTGTAAAGTGTGAGTCTGTAAAGTGTGAGTCTGTGAAGTGTGAGTCTGTAAAGTGTGAGTCTGTAACGTGTGAGTCTGTAAAGTGTGAGTCTGTAACGTGTGAGTCTGTAACGTGTGAGTCTGTAAAGTGTGAGTCTGTAAAGTGAGTCTGTAAAGTGTGAGTCTGTAAAGTGTGAGTCTGTAAAGTGAGTCTGTAAAGTGTGAGTCTGTAAAGTGTGAGTCTGTAACGTGTGAGTCTGTAACGTGTGAGTCTGTAAAGAGTGAGTCTGTAAAGTGTGAGTCTGTAACGTGTGAGTCTGTAAAGTGTGAGTCTGTAACGTGTGAGTCTGTAAAGTGTGAGTCTGTAAAGTGAGTCTGTAAAGTGTGAGTCTGTAAAGTGAGTCTGTAAAGTGTGAGTCTGTAAAGTGAGTCTGTAACGTGTGAGTCTGTAAAGTGTGAGTCTGTAAAGTGAGTCTGTAACGTGTGAGTCTGTGAAGTGTGAGTCTGTGAAGTGCGAGTCTGTAAAGTGTGAGTCTGTAAAGTGTGAGTCTGTAACGTGTGAGTCTGTAACGTGTTTGTCTGGAAAGTGTGAGTCTGTGAAGTGTGAGTCTGTAACGTGTGAGTCTGTAACGTGTGAGTCTGTGAAGTGTGAGTCTGTGAAGTGTGAGTCTGTGAAGTGTGAGTCTGTAAAGTGTGAGTCTGTAACGTGTGAGTCTGTAACGTGTGAGTCTGTAACGTGTGAGTCTGTAACGTGTGAGTCTGTGAAGTGTGAGTCTGTAACGTGTGAGTCTGTAAAGTGTGAGTCTGTAACGTGTGAGTCTGTAAAGTGTGAGTCTGTAACGTGTGAGTCTGTAAAGTGTGAGTCTGTAAAGTGTGAGTCTGTGAAGTGTGAGTCTGTAAAGTGTGAGTCTGTAACGTGTGAGTCTGTAACGTGTGAGTCTGTAACGTGTGAGTCTGTGAAATGTGAGTCTGTAACGTGTGAGTCTGTAAAGTGTGAGTCTGTAACGTGTGAGTCTGTAAAGTGTGAGTCTGTAACGTGTGAGTCTGTAAAGTGTGAGTCTGTAAAGTGTGAGTCTGTAAAGAGTGAGTCTGTGAAGTGCGAGTCTGTAAAGTGTGAGTCTGTAACGTGTGAGTCTGTAAAGTGTGAGTCTGTAAAGAGTGAGTCTGTAAAGTGTGAGTCTGTGAAGTGCGAGTCTGTAAAGTGTGAGTCTGTAAAGTGTGAGTCTGTAACGTGTGAGTCTGTAAAGTGTGAGTCTGTAAAGTGTGAGTCTGTAACGTGTGAGTCCGTAAAGTGTGAGTCTGTAAAGTGTGAGTCTGTAACGTGTGAGTCCGTAAAGTGTGAGTCTGTAAAGTGTGAGTCTGTAACGTGTGAGTCTGTAAAGTGAGTCTGTAACGTGTGAGTCTGTGAAGTGCGAGTCTGTAAAGTGTGAGTCTGTAACGTGTGAGTCTGTAAAGTGTGAGTCTGTAACGTGTGAGTCTGTAAAGTGTGAGTCTGTAACGTGTGAGTCCGTAAAGTGTGAGTCTGTAAAGTGTGAGTCTGTAACGTGTGAGTCTGTAAAGTGTGAGTCTGTAAAGTGTGAGTCTGTAAAGTGTGAGTCTGTAAAGTGTGAGTCTGTAACGTGTGAGTCTGTAAAGTGTGAGTCTGTAAAGTGAGTCTGTAAAGTGTGAGTCTGTAAAGTGTGAGTCTGTAAAGAGTGAGTCTGTAAAGTGTGAGTCTGTAAAGTGTGAGTCTGTAAAGTGTGAGTCTGTAAAGTGAGTCTGTAAAGTGTGAGTCTGTAAAGTGTGAGTCTGTAATGTGTGAGTCTGTAAAGTGTGAGTCTGTAAAGTGTGAGTCTGTAACGTGTGAGTCTGTAAAGTGTGAGTCTGTAAAGTGTGAGTCTGTAAAGTGTGAGTCTGTAAAGTGTGAGTCTGTAACGTGTGAGTCTGTAAAGTGTGAGTCTGTAAAGTGTGAGTCTGTAAAGTGTGAGTCTGTAAAGTGAGTCTGTAAAGTGTGAGTCTGTAAAGTGTGAGTCTGTAAAGTGTGAGTCTGTAAAGTGTGAGTCTGTAAAGTGAGTCTGTAAAGTGTGAGTCTGTAAAGTGTGAGTCTGTGAAGTGTGAGTCTGTAAAGTGTGAGTCTGTAAAGTGTGAGTCTGTGAAGTGTGAGTCTGTAAAGTGTGAGTCTGTAACGTGTGAGTCTGTAAAGTGTGAGTCTGTAACGTGTGAGTCTGTAAAGTGTGAGTCTGTAACGTGTGAGTCTGTAACGTGTGAGTCTGTAAAGTGTGAGTCTGTAAAGTGAGTCTGTAAAGTGTGAGTCTGTAACGTGTGAGTCTGTAAAGTGAGTCTGTAAAGTGTGAGTCTGTAAAGTGAGTCTGTAAAGTGTGAGTCTGTAAAGTGTGAGTCTGTAACGTGTGAGTCTGTAAAGTGAGTCTGTAAAGTGTGAGTCTGTAAAGTGTGAGTCTGTAAAGAGTGAGTCTGTAAAGTGTGAGTCTGTAAAGTGAGTCTGTAAAGTGTGAGTCTGTAAAGTGTGAGTCTGTGAAGTGTGAGTCTGTAAAGTGTGAGTCTGTAACGTGTGAGTCTGTGAAGTGTGAGTCTGTAACGTGTGAGTCTGTAAAGTGTGAGTCTGTAACGTGTGAGTCTGTAACGTGTGAGTCTGTAACGTGTGAGTCTGTGAAGTGTGAGTCTGTAAAGTGTGAGTCTGTAACGTGTGAGTCTGTAAAGTGTGAGTCTGTAAAGTGAGTCTGTAAAGTGTGAGTCTTTAACGTGTGAGTCTGTAAAGTGAGTCTGTAAAGTGTGAGTCTGTAAAGTGTGAGTCTGTAAAGTGTGAGTCTGTAAAGTGTGAGTCTGTAAAGTGTGAGTCTGTGAAGTGTGAGTCTGTAAAGTGTGAGTCTGTAACGTGTGAGTCTGTAAAGTGTGAGTCTGTAACGTGTGAGTCTGTAACGTGTGAGTCTGTAAAGTGTGAGTCTGTAAAGTGAGTCTGTAAAGTGTGAGTCTGTAAAGTGTGAGTCTGTAAAGTGAGTCTGTAAAGTGTGAGTCTGTAAAGTGTGAGTCTGTAACGTGTGAGTCTGTAACGTGTGAGTCTGTAAAGAGTGAGTCTGTAAAGTGTGAGTCTGTAACGTGTGAGTCTGTAAAGTGTGAGTCTGTAACGTGTGAGTCTGTAAAGTGTGAGTCTGTAAAGTGAGTCTGTAAAGTGTGAGTCTGTAAAGTGAGTCTGTAAAGTGTGAGTCTGTAAAGTGAGTCTGTAACGTGTGAGTCTGTAAAGTGTGAGTCTGTAAAGTGAGTCTGTAAAGTGTGAGTCTGTAAAGTGAGTCTGTAACGTGTGAGTCTGTAGCGTGTGAGTCTGTAAAGTGTGAGTCTGTAACGTGTGAGTCTGTAACGTGTGAGTCTGTAAAGTGTGAGTCTGTAAAGTGAGTCTGTAAAGTGTGAGTCTTTAACGTGTGAGTCTGTAAAGTGAGTCTGTAAAGTGTGAGTCTGTAAAGTGTGAGTCTGTAAAGAGTGAGTCTGTAAAGTGTGAGTCTGTAAAGTGAGTCTGTAAAGTGTGAGTCTGTAAAGTGTGAGTCTGTGAAGTGTGAGTCTGTAAAGTGTGAGTCTGTAACGTGTGAGTCTGTAAAGTGTGAGTCTGTAACGTGTGATTCTGTAAAGTGTGAGTCTGTAACGTGTGAGTCTGTAACGTGTGAGTCTGTAAAGTGTGAGTCTGTAAAGTGAGTCTGTAAAGTGTGAGTCTGTAACGTGTGAGTCTGTAAAGTGAGTCTGTAAAGTGTGAGTCTGTAAAGTGTGAGTCTGTAAAGTGTGAGTCTGTAACGTGTGAGTCTGTAAAGTGTGAGTCTGTAAAGAGTGAGTCTGTAAAGTGTGAGTCTGTAACGTGTGAGTCTGTAAAGTGTGAGTCTGTAACGTGTGAGTCTGTAAAGTGAGTCTGTAAAGTGTGAGTCTGTAAAGTGAGTCTGTAAAGTGTGAGTCTGTAAAGTGAGTCTGTAACGTGTGAGTCTGTAAAGTGTGAGTCTGTAAAGTGAGTCTGTAAAGTGTGAGTCTGTAAAGTGAGTCTGTAACGTGTGAGTCTGTAGCGTGTGAGTCTGTAAAGTGAGTCTGTAAAGTGTGAGTCTGTAAAGTGAGTCTGTAACGTGTGAGTCTGTAACGTGTGAGTCTGTAAAGTGTGAGTCTGTAAAGTGTGAGTCTGTAACGTGTGAGTCTGTAAAGTGTGAGTCTGTAACGTGTGAGTCTGTAAAGTGTGAGTCTGTAAAGTGAGTCTGTAAAGTGTGAGTCTGTAAAGTGAGTCTGTAAAGTGTGAGTCTGTAAAGTGAGTCTGTAACGTGTGAGTCTGTAAAGTGAGTCTGTAAAGTGTGAGTCTGTAAAGTGAGTCTGTAACGTGTGAGTCTGTAGCGTGTGAGTCTGAACATGGATATTAACGTCAGCCATGTTTGTTTATAAAACACATACGTTCATGAGTTCTTCTTTCTAACGGCCTCTTGTTTCAGCCGGAGCTGACGAGCATAACCATGACGGGGGCGCAGATGGTAGAGCGGGTCGTCTCATGATCGGAAGGTCGGGGGTTCGATTCCCGCCTCCTGAAGGTGCACGCTGTCGTTGTGTCCTTGGGCAAGACACTTCACCCTCCTTGCCTCCGGTGTCTGCGTACACTGGGGTATGAGTGGGTGAGAGGTTCCTGCTGTAAAGAGCTTTATAAGTTGAGACCATTTACCATAAAGCAAAACCGTTAGTTTCCTCCACAGAGACTGTTTTGGGTTCTCCAGGAAGTTCTAAGCACTAACTGACTGTTGTTTGTCGGCAGAGAAAGCCCCGCCCCCGGCGCTGGTTTCTTGTCCAGCTTTAATTGGTTCCAAACCGGCACCAGATTTTGGAACCAAGAGCCTGCACTTTTTCAGTGGAAAACGAAAGAACCGGTTCTGACACTGGAACCGGCACCAGCTTGGTGGAAAAGGGCGCTGTGTGTCGCCCCCGGGCGATGGTGGCGCCGTTGCCGCTGAGATGCCGTTGCCGTGGTGGTTGCCATGGAGACGTCACCCCCGGCGTGACGTGGGAAACAGGACGGAGACGGACACACAATCAGAGGCCGCTCATTAAACGAGCATCAGTCTTCTCTTTCACATCAACACCACACTACTCCATCAGCCAGGGACAATTTACTCGAGTACAAAAGTAACTGAGCGTAAACGTCCAATTCAAGAGAAACAAAACATTCTTCATTCATTCATGACGATCAATTAAGTCAAAGGGAAGATTCGTCAGTGGCTACGTTTTTATGACCAGACAATCATCAGATCAATCAATCAGGTAACTGCAGTAATCAGATTACCAATAATCCGATCTGATGCCTTTGTGTTGCTGGTTTCAGGTGACATCACGCTCTGAGGTCAGAGGTCTGAGGTCAGAGGTCTGAGGTCTGAGGTCTGAGGTCTGAGTCTGAGGTCTGAGGTCAGAGGTCTGAGGTCTGAGTCTGAGGTCGATTAGATTCATTAGGTCTTCTAAGAACTTTGCAGCTTTCTTTCCTACAGACCAAGTGTTGGTTTTCGTGACGGTTTCGGCTCCAGCTGCTCCTCAGAGGTTTGTCACGTGATGTTACTGTGACGTGTCTGGTCGGCTGATTTATACAGGTTTTGGCACCGTCTTCATGCTCTGAGGTCAGAGGTCATTCATTCATGTAATTTTAATGAAGATCAGAGCACATGTTATGAGCAATTTCGGCAGATATGTGAGAAGTTCCAAAGCGTTCACAAACTTTCTTTCAACTGCACATCTGCTTTTTACTGTCATTATTTTGACCTTTATATTCTATGGAGTGATTTGATCGGCTTCTTGTCATTTTTGTAAATTGTGAAGCACTTTGAACTGTAAATACTGTATGTGCATGTATGTGCATACATGCACATACATGCACATACATGCACATACATGCACATACATGCAAACTCCACACAGAAAGGCCCCGTCCAGGTGGGAATCGAACCCGGACCTTCTAGTTGTGAAGCACGAGCGCTAACCGCTGTGCTACCGAGCCGCCATGTTGATTAGAGTTTATGATATTTTGCCTGGAGGCCTTGGTCTCGGCCTGGAGGCCTTGGTCCTGGCCTGGAGGCCTTGGTCCTGGCCTGGAGGCCTTGGTCCTGGCCTGGAGGCCTTGGTCCTGGCCTGGAGGCCTTGGTCTCGGCCTGGAGGCCTTGGTCCTGGCCTGGAGGCCTTGGTCCTGGCCTGGAGGCCTTGGTCCTGGCCTGGAGGTCTTGGTCTCGGCCTGGAGGCCTTGGTCCTGGCCTGGAGGCCTTGGTCCTGGCCTGGAGGTCTTGGTCTCGGCCTGGAGGTCTTGGTCTCGGCCTGGAGGCCTTGGTCTCGGCCTGGAGGCCTTGGTCTCGGCCTGGAGGCCTTGGTCTCGGCCTGGAGGTCTTGGTCTCGGCCTGGAGGTCTTGGTCCTGGCCTGGAGGTCTTGGTCCCGGCCTGGAGGCCTTGGTCCCGGCCTGGAGGCCTTGGTCCTGGCCTGGAGGCCTTGGTCCTGGCCTGGAGGCCTTGGTCCTGGCCTGGAGGTCTTGGTCTCGGCCTGGAGGTCTTGGTCCCGGCCTGGAGGCCTTGGTCTCGGCCTGGAGGCCTTGGTCCCGGCCTGGAGGTGATAATGATGAAGAGGAGGCTGTTAGTTTATCTGCTCAAACGGGGTGAGCCGAAGCCCCACCCCAAAAATAAAAACGATAACATATACATATAACAAATCATAAACATATGGCGAGATAACAGCAAATAATAAAGAACAGTAAAACAACACTCACAATGTCTGTTCGTTTTTATGGATGTTCTGGAGTTCTGTTTATCGAAACTCATCTCATCTCTCAAGTTGTGTTTGACTTCTCGTTTGCAGAACATATTTTGTAAACTTTCAGGAAGTGACTTTTGTGAAGCTTTGAACATGATCTGAAACTCGGTAACGTCCTCAAATGTAATTGTTTCTGATTTAAAGAATAATGGATGTCTGTTAAATGGGGGATAAGTAAACAGTATATAGAGCTTTGTTATCAATGATATATTTAGATTTATTCATTAGGGCTGAAATCTTTGCAACTTAATTTTTTTTTTAAGTTTTAGTGTTTATGATGTGAGGTTTCCAGCTGATTTTATGATCGAGTTTTACACCAACAAATGTTTGTTCATAAACTCTTCCAATGGTTTCATGAACTGGTAATTGTACATTCATTACACGCTTCTGTTTAGAAACACCCAGAGCTGCTTCCTCGGTCTGTCCAGCAGAGGGCAGTATCATCTGTTTAGAAACATCCGGAGCTGCTTCCTCGGTCTGTCCAGCAGAGGGCAGTATCATCTGTTTAGAAACATCCGGAGCTGCTTCCTCGGTCTGTCCAGCAGAGGGCAGTGTCATCTGTTTAGAAACACCCAGAGCTGCTTCCTCGGTCTGTCCAGCAGAGGGCAGTGTCATCTGTTTAGAAACACCCAGAGCTGCTTCCTCGGTCTGTCCAGCAGAGGGCAGTGTCATCTGTTTAGAAACATCCAGAGCTGCTTCCTCGGTCTGTCCAGCAGAGGGCAGTGTCATCTGTTTAGAAACATCCAGAGCTGCTTCCTTGGTCTGTCCAGCAGAGGGCAGTATCATCTGTTTAGAAACACCCAGAGCTGCTTCCTTGGTCTGTCCAGCAGAGGGCAGTATCATCTGTTTAGAAACACCCAGAGCTGCTTCCTCGGTCTGTCCAGCAGAGGGCAGTGTCATCTGTTTAGAAACACCCAGAGCTGCTTCCTCGGTCTGTCCAGCAGAGGGCAGTGTCATCTGTTTAGAAACACCCAGAGCTGCTTCCTCGGTCTGTCCAGCAGAGGGCAGTGTCATCTGTTTAGAAACACCCAGAGCTGCTTCCTCGGTCTGTCCAGCAGAGGGCAGTGTCATCTGTTTAGAAACACCCAGAGCTGCTTCCTCGGTCTGTCCAGCAGAGGGCAGTGTCATCTGTTTAGAAACATCCAGAGCTGCTTCCTCGGTCTGTCCAGCAGAGGGCAGTATCATCTGTTTAGAAACACCCGGAGCTGCTTCCTGGGTCTGTCCAGCAGAGGGCAGTGTCATCTGTTTAGAAACACCCAGAGCTGCTTCCTCGGTCTGTCCAGCAGAGGGCAGTGTCATCTGTTTAGAAACACCCAGAGCTGCTTCCTCGGTCTGTCCAGCAGAGGGCAGTGTCATCTGTTTAGAAACACCCAGAGCTGCTTCCTCGGTCTGTCCAGCAGAGGGCAGTGTCATCTGTTTAGAAACATCTGGAGCTGCTTCCTCGGTCTGTCCAGCAGAGGGCAGTGTCATCTGTTTAGAAACACCCAGAGCTGCTTCCTCGGTCTGTCCAGCAGAGGGCAGTGTCATCTGTTTAGAAACACCCAGAGCTGCTTCCTCGGTCTGTCCAGCAGAGGGCAGTGTCATCTGTTTAGAAACATCCAGAGCTGCTTCCTCGGTCTGTCCAGCAGAGGGCAGTGTCATCTGTTTAGAAACATCCAGAGCTGCTTCCTCGGTCTGTCCAGCAGAGGGCAGTATCATCTGTTTAGAAACACCCAGAGCTGCTTCCTTGGTCTGTCCAGCAGAGGGCAGTATCATCTGTTTAGAAACACCCAGAGCTGCTTCCTCGGTCTGTCCAGCAGAGGGCAGTGTCATCTGTTTAGAAACACCCAGAGCTGCTTCCTCGGTCTGTCCAGCAGAGGGCAGTGTCATCTGTTTAGAAACACCCAGAGCTGCTTCCTCGGTCTGTCCAGCAGAGGGCAGTGTCATCTGTTTAGAAACACCCAGAGCTGCTTCCTCGGTCTGTCCAGCAGAGGGCAGTGTCATCTGTTTAGAAACACCCAGAGCTGCTTCCTCGGTCTGTCCAGCAGAGGGCAGTGTCATCTGTTTAGAAACATCCAGAGCTGCTTCCTCGGTCTGTCCAGCAGAGGGCAGTATCATCTGTTTAGAAACACCCGGAGCTGCTTCCTGGGTCTGTCCAGCAGAGGGCAGTGTCATCTGTTTAGAAACACCCAGAGCTGCTTCCTCGGTCTGTCCAGCAGAGGGCAGTGTCATCTGTTTAGAAACATCCGGAGCTGCTTCCTCGGTCTGTCCAGCAGAGGGCAGTGTCATCTGTTTAGAAACACCCAGAGCTGCTTCCTCGGTCTGTCCAGCAGAGGGCAGTATCATCTGTTTAGAAACATCTGGAGCTGCTTCCTGGGTCTGTCCAGCAGAGGGCAGTGTCATCTGTTTAGAAACACCCAGAGCTGCTTCCTCGGTCTGTCCAGCAGAGGGCAGTGTCATCTGTTTAGAAACATCCAGAGCTGCTTCCTCGGTCTGTCCAGCAGAGGGCAGTATCATCTGTTTAGAAACACCCGGAGCTGCTTCCTGGGTCTGTCCAGCAGAGGGCAGTGTCATCTGTTTAGAAACACCCAGAGCTGCTTCCTCGGTCTGTCCAGCAGAGGGCAGTGTCATCTGTTTAGAAACACCCAGAGCTGCTTCCTCGGTCTGTCCAGCAGAGGGCAGTGTCATCTGTTTAGAAACACCCAGAGCTGCTTCCTTGGTCTGTCCAGCAGAGGGCAGTATCATCTGTTTAGAAACACCCAGAGCTGCTTCCTCGGTCTGTCCAGCAGAGGGCAGTGTCATCTGTTTAGAAACATCTGGAGCTGCTTCCTGGGTCTGTCCAGCAGAGGGCAGTGTCATCTGTTTAGAAACATCTGGAGCTGCTTCCTGGGTCTGTCCAGCAGAGGGCAGTGTCATCTGTTTAGAAACATCTGGAGCTGCTTCCTGGGTCTGTCCAGCAGAGGGCAGTGTCTGCTCGAGCCTGGTCTGCTACACAGACACTTTAACCTCTTACCTTCCACTTTAACCGAGCGCATTCTCTCCAGTGCAGCTTTACCCAAATCTAAAAGCTTCTTCCAGCCTATAGAGTAACGCCTCATTTGAACGCTAAGACCTACAAAGCTGATCTAAGATTCTTCCTCGTGTTTCCTGCAATGTTGCTGAGTTGTCGTCACGTTTTTGTGTGTTTTTGTGTGTTGTTGTTGCTTTTTGCTGCTCCTTCAGGGGAGACCTCTGGTTGTAACATGAGGAGAGTTTTAACGCCCTCGACTCCACCACTCAGGGGTAAGAAAGGAGTCACATGATCACATCCGAGTTTACCCACATGGAGCCCACATGGCGGCGGCTGGAACAGGTTCATGCAGATTCTAGAGGGAAAATGATTTTGAGGCAAATGTTTTGACTATTTTGTTTAATGCTTAAACATCTGACTCACATGATCATTTCAAACCGTTCTGCTGATACATAATGTTAACATTTACATACGGGATAACTAATGATATACTTTACAGAATGCCTCGACAGTGGAAAAGAAAGACTGACAGAGGTTCATCTGAGGAGGTCAGTGTCAAAGGCACCACATGGGATCTGCCATAAAACACTGAGCAGATACTGGAAACCCTGAGGCTGCTCCTCGTCCTGAGGGCACCATCCCCAGGGTCAAATATGGGTGGCTGGGGCGGAGATTCACCTTCCAGCAGGACAATGACCCTAAACACAAACATCTACAATGGAAACAAACATATGAATGTGTTAGAATGGCCCAGTCAAAGTCCTGACCTAAATCCTATTGAACATCTGGAAAGACCTGAAAACTGCTGTTCACAAACGCTCTCCTTCTAATGTGACAGAGCTTGAGTTGTTTTGTAAAGAGGAATGGGCTAAAATGTCAGTCTCTACATGTGCAAACCTTGTAGAGTCAAACCCCAGAAGACTTGCTGCTGTTATTGCAGCAAAAGAGGGTTCCACAAAGTATTCAGTCATGCTGTATGAATACTTATGCACGCCCACTTTTCACTTTTATATTTTTTGTAAAATAACAGAATCATGTTTCATTTTACTTTCACTTCACAGTCGTCTGATACTCGTGTGAACTTTCAGTAAAACATTCTGAATCAAATCTTGTTTATGGTAAACAGGACAGAATGTTTAAAAGTTGAAGTTGGGTTAGAACTTTCCAGAGGCGTCTGATGCAACAGGGTCCAGGGGTCCTCAGGGTCGTGTGTTGGATCAAACAGGGTTTCTCTGAGGGGCAGGAGATGATTTGACCTCTATGATGGACTGACTCCTCGTGAGGTCACAGGTTAGAGAGAGACATTGTTCTGTTATTTATTTCTATAAAGCTCTTTTTGAAGCAACACAGTCTGACTCCGAAAGCGCCTCTCGCCGTCTGCGTCATACAGAGGCGCAGACGGTCCCGTTTGTGATGGGGTTTTAATGTCTGTGAATGAGACCATATCGGAAAACTCAGAGTCTAGAACACGGGCTACAAATTCTGCTCGGTCCGGGGTCAATCAGAACAGCTGATCATTGTATATCAGCGCCTGGTCAAACATATGATCAATAAATGCTGATCTTTTAACTTTAAAAGGACTTCTGCAGAGGAAGAATCGGCGTCAGATCCTCCATGGGCCTCCAGCGGCCGACGCCCAAAGCCCGAAGAGAACCTGGGCCGGGTACGAGCCCGGCAACGACCCGGCAAAATACTGGAGTACTCGTCCCACGAAGATATACTGGAGTACTCGTCCCATGAAGACATACTGGAGTACTCGTCCCACGAAGACATACTGGAGTACTCGTCCCATGAAGACATACTGGAGTACTCGTCCCACGAAGACATACTGGAGTACTCGTCCCACGAAGATATACTGGAGTACTCGTCCCATGAAGACATACTTGAGTACTCGTCCCACGATGATATACTGGAGTACTCGTCCCACGAAGATATACTGGAGTACTCGTCCCATGAAGACATACTTGAGTACTCGTCCCACGAAGACATACTGGAGTACTCGTCCCACGAAGATATACTGGAGTACTCGTCCCATGAAGACATACTGGAGTACTCGTCCCACGAAGACATACTGGAGTACTCGTCCCATGAAGACATACTGGAGTACTCGTCCCACGAAGACATACTGGAGTACTTGTCCCACGAAGATATACTGGAGTACTCGT
The DNA here is from genome assembly GCA_021464625.1 of Proterorhinus semilunaris. NCBI lineage: Eukaryota > Metazoa > Chordata > Actinopteri > Gobiiformes > Gobiidae > Proterorhinus > Proterorhinus semilunaris. The sequence goes on along the minus strand of CM038354.1, from coordinate 36,632,494 downwards.
CCCATGAAGACATACTTGAGTACTCGTCCCACGATGATATACTGGAGTACTCGTCCCACGAAGATATACTGGAGTACTCGTCCCATGAAGACATACTTGAGTACTCGTCCCACGAAGACATACTGGAGTACTCGTCCCACGAAGATATACTGGAGTACTCGTCCCATGAAGACATACTGGAGTACTCGTCCCACGAAGACATACTGGAGTACTCGTCCCACGAAGATATACTGGAGTACTCGTCCCATGAAGACATACTTGAGTACTCGTCCCACGATGATATACTGGAGTACTCGTCCCACGAAGATATACTGGAGTACTCGTCCCACGAAGACATACTGGAGTACTCGTCCCACGAAGATATACTGGAGTACTCGTCCCATGAAGACATACTTGAGTACTCGTCCCACGATGATATACTGGAGTACTCGTCCCACGAAGATATACTGGAGTACTCGTCCCACGGAGACATACTGGAGTACTCGTCCCATGAAGACATACTGGAGTACTCGTCCCATGAAGACATACTGGAGTACTCGTCCCATAAAAAGACATACTGGAGTACTCGTCCCACGAAGACATACTGGAGTACTCGTCCCATAAAAAGACATACTGGAGTACTCGTCCCACGAAGACATACTGGAGTACTCGTCCCATGAAGACATACTTGAGTACTCGTCCCACGATGATATACTGGAGTACTCGTCCCATGAAGACATACTGGAGTACTCGTCCCATAAAAAGACATACTGGAGTACTCGTCCCACGAAGATATACTGGAGTACTCGTCCCATGAAGACATACTTGAGTACTCGTCCCACGATGATATACTGGAGTACTCGTCCCATGAAGACATACTGGAGTACTCGTCCCATAAAAAGACATACTGGAGTACTCGTCCCATGAAGACATACTGGAGTACTCGTCCCATGAAGACATACTGGAGTACTCGTCCCATAAAAAGACATACTGGAGTACTCGTCCCACGAAGACATACTGGAGTACTCGTCCCATAAAAAGACATACTGGAGTACTCGTCCCACGAAGACATACTGGAGTACTCGTCCCATGAAGACATACTTGAGTACTCGTCCCACGATGATATACTGGAGTACTCGTCCCATGAAGACATACTGGAGTACTCGTCCCATAAAAAGACATACTGGAGTACTCGTCCCACGAAGATATACTGGAGTACTCGTCCCATGAAGACATACTTGAGTACTCGTCCCACGATGATATACTGGAGTACTCGTCCCACGAAGATATACTGGAGTACTCGTCCCATGAAGACATACTGGAGTACTCGTCCCACGAAGACATACTGGAGTACTCGTCCCATGAAGACATACTGGAGCACTCGTCCCACGATGATATACTGGAGTACTCGTCCCATGAAGACATACTTGAGTACTCGTCCCATGAAGACATACTGGAGTACTCGTCCCACGAAGACATACTGGAGACGGGACCTTCTGCATCTCCATATGACGCAGACGGGACCTTCTGCGTCTCCATATGACGCAGACGGGACCTTCTGCGTCTCCATATGACGCAGACGGGACCTTCTGCGTCTCCATATGACGCAGACGGAGAGTGACCGTGCGTCAGTTTAGGACGCTTTGGGAGTCAGACTGTGTTGGAACAGTTACCGCCCACCCCGGTAATAACCCTGGTTATAACCCCGGTAATAACCCCGGTAATAACCCCGGTAATAACCCCGGTTATAACCCCGGTAATAACCCCGGTAATAACCCCGGTAATAACGGAACTCCGTGTATTAACATGAGGTCGGTGATTCTCGTGCAGAGGTTTGCATTAGTGCCCTCAGTAGTGACACATGTGGGGATGAACGTTTGAGAACTCTTACAGATGCTGAAGGACAAAGTGACGCCCACTCATTTGATTGGATTTTTATGAATAAAAACTGCACTGATGCCGCGGGAGTTGGATCGTGTGGGACATTTCTAAACTGAGTGAAAATGGCTCCACACATGAAGTTTAGAAACACCACGTCCTGGACTCTGAGGGCGTATATCCCATGAGTCCGGTGACAGCGAGGAGCAGCTGCGAGGAGGACCGGGCGGTGCTGACCACAGGGCATTCCTCAGTGTCCTGGAGGCCCTGAAGGGATGTGTTTGGAGAAACATCTGCAATACTAATGTGCTCTACTCCACATTTCCCAGAGGTTTTAACTGTCGGAGATACGTGACACATTTCCTGCAGCTCTTCACCCCCACCTGACCCGAGCACATTCTCTACAGTTTGGCTTTACCCAAATCTAAAAGCTTCTTTATAAAAAGCATCAAAATAGCGACGGCAACGAGGATGAAAAAGATGATCGTTATGATTTAAAAATAGCAAAGTCAGTTGTTTGACCATAAATGGCTTCACACAAACACTGAGTGAAAAACGTTTTGTGTTTTCATTGTGTATTCTTTAAAAACTAGTTTAAACCCATGAGTTTCTGAGCCTGTTCCTACAAACACACACTGATGATAAACTAATGATAAACTGATGATAAACTGATGATAAACTGATGATAAACTGATGATAAACTGATGATAAACTGATGATAAACTGATGATAAACTGATGATAAACTGATGATAAACTGATGATAAACTGATGATAAACTGATGATAAACTGATAATAAACTGATCCTGCCCCAACCATGATGCCCCCTGTCCCAGCCCTGAGGCCCCCTGCCCCAACCATGATGCCCCCTGTCCCAGCCCTGAGGCCCCCTGCCCCAACCATGATGCCCCCTGTCCCAGCCCTGAGGCCCCCTGTCCCAGCCCTGAGGCCCCCTGTCTCAGCCCTGAGGCCCCCTGCCCCAACCATGATGCCCCCTGTCCCAGCCCTGAGGCCCCCTGTCCCAACCCTGAGGCCCCCTGCCCCAACCATGATGCCCCCTGTCCCAGCCCTGAGGCCCCTGCCCCAACCATGATGCCTGGGCATGGAGGACAGATCGGGGGAAGCGCACACTTGGGACGGCCTGACACCCATGTCATTGGAGGACGGTAATGTGGCCCCCCCCCTCTGTTACACACACATGATATTGAAGTTATGGGACTGTCCCCGGAAACACACGTATGCAAACAAACTGTCCTGAGTGTGAATCATAAAAGAGCGAGTACATCCTGGGGACTCACAGCTGTCTGTGTCTGTGTGGGTTACCTCCAGGTACTTCTGTTTCCCCTTCCACTAAAAACATGTACAATAGGACGCATGAGAGTGTGTGTACGAGGGCCCATGTGTGCTTACATGTATGTTCATTAACATGCACTGTCCAAATAATCCAATTAATAAAGTCTATAATATTGGATTATTCTAATTATTCTAATTTTATTAAGAGATTTTTAATTAGATTTTTTTCCCCATAATAATCCAAATGATAACAAATAAAGGCTTTACAAATCTCACGTTGCATGTGGTGAGTCTCATATATGTGATATTGTAATTATGTATTAGAGCGTAAAGCGAGTGCATCGTGTGGGCGCTCGTCCTGCTGGCCCTGGTGATGCGTTCATGGGCTCTCTGATGTGGGGAATTGTAATTACTGCCGCTGTAACTGGGGCTGAAAGATGTATCCTTATCGTATTGATATCGAGATTTGAATATTCAAAATATGAACATTGAAAAAGCAAGATATAAACGATATGGATTTTCATCAATAAAACTGCACTCTTTCGTATTATGATTTTATTTTTCTGAAAAATGTTTAGTTTTCATCTAACCCATAGTTATATCGTATCGATATCGAGAGGTCTGGCATGAATAGCGAGATATGAAATTGTGTCCATATCGTTCAGCCCTAGTTGTAACTGATGATGCCTTCAGGGCCTCACTGGAAACTTTCCAGGCTCAGCCGAGACGCCGCCGGTGGAACAGGAGGAATTTTTCCTGATGAGATTTGTAGGTGATTCTTTCCTAATGTTAGTTTTCATGTTAAAGTTGAACAAATAAAAGCAACATGTTGCCAGATGTTTCCAGGATGTGACTCATGGCTGTGGGGCTCCTGGGTTTTCCCACGCTTATTCATTCACAAATACTGACATGTTTGGATGAAGAGTTTGGAAACGGTTCAGCTCCACATCGTTCTGGGCTGTGAACATGTGCGAGGTGCTTTTGTTGTTTTCTAATGAGGCACAAACAGCGGGAACCAGATGTTTACTTACACTTTTTAAAAACATACATTTGCATTTTTCTCACTGAGTGCGTTTACACGGGAAATTCCCGGTTATTCGCTATATTCCGGTTATGGCAGTTTTCGGGACATGGTGTTTCTATGACGCTGAGAAATCGGGAAATTCAAATTCCTTGTTAACGTGACCCGGCTCGTGGAATGTAAGCTCAGGTGCACACATCACGTTATGGAGATACGGTGAGAAGATGAAAAGCATAAATGTGGCTTATCATCTGGATCTTTTGAGTCACTTTGGGATCAATGCTTTGCTCGTCCTCCAGAGCGACGGCAGATCGAGGATCATCCCTGACCTTTACCCGTCCTGGGTCTTTATCACCGAGCGGACCCGGGAGCAGACGCCTTGAAACGGTGCATAAATCCACATTACGAGGCTTCTTTCCATCTTAAATATTCACTACTCTTAGTTCTTTCATGGTTAAAATATAAAACTCCGTCTCCTCTTGACTCCAGAGACAGGAGCTCTTCAGACTCGCCGCCGCCATGTTTGTTTACGATTAACTGCCTGTGCGCAAGAAATGGGAAGAACCAGAAAATAGCGTAAACATGAAGTTCAATGAAGATACTTGATTCATCTTCTGTACTCAGGAGTTGAAGTCTTCGAACGTTTCGCCTCTCATCCAAAAGGCTTCGTCAGCGACAAAGGTCCCACTCTGGCCGCAGCTGAAGATAGATGATACTTTTCACTTTTACTTGAGACAAATGAAGTAACGTTTCTCCGATTTGATTAAATTTATGACTAACTCGACTCCTACTGTGAGAAGAAAAAGTCACAAAACATTTGTAGAAAGTACAAATGTCACAGGTTCGAGTCCGATTTGGAGGATGTTATGGGTGTGGTGTAGCCAATAAAACAAAGCGGTTTAAAAAGGATAAAATACAATTTAATATAAAATGTTAAAAAGGGGACAAACTACCATAAAAACAACCGGTTGCAACATTAAAAAGCCCGTATAAAAGTGGGGATAAAACAAAGAGGGTTAAAACCTGGGGGTTTACAAGGGAACTAAAAATGAGCGGGCGTGCGTGCTCCAAGGTGCTTCTGTAAGAAGGTGCGTAGTTAGGTTCCGTCCATCGCCGGTGCCCTCCTCCACCAGCCAGTCCTCGCCTCCTTCCTCTCCGCCGCGCCTCCCGACCACAGCGGCTCCAGGAGCTGCGTCAAAGTCCAGGGGTCCGCCTCGGGGCACGTGAGCTGGGGGAGCCTGTCGCCGCGGCTCGACCCCGCCGCGCCTGTCCGGGGGACTTCCCTCTCCCGAGCGCTCCCGAGCCGCCTTCCTGGCCTCTCCTGCGCGCCCACGGCCCTTCCGTCCATGGCGGCCGTGTGTCCCCGTTCCGTCCCCGTTTCCTGTCGAAGGGGCAGGCCAGGCCAGGCCGTCCGTGCCTGCCTGCCTGCCTGCCTGCCTCCGTGCGTCCTTATCGTCACCTTTTTAATCCCCCTCTGTCTCCAACCGCTTCTGCTTTTATTCTTTCCTCCCAGGTGTGCCCACTTGCCGTAATTAGCAGGGGCGGGGCAACGAGCTTAGAATAAAACATGCATAAAATCAAACATAAAACCATGCAGATAAAAACACACTAAAACCAACTTAAAACCAGTCCACTCGTGCCCGTGTCACAAACACATTTGTTGTTTTGCCACAAACACAGACGATAAATATCGGGAAGTTCTCTTTTTTCTGGAGATCAGAGTCCAGAACCGTTTATCCATTTGACTTTGTGTCCAAGTGTCCAAAGGCGTTTAGAGCTCCAACAGCCCGGTCCAGATGACAAACGCTCAGAGCGGCGTTCCTCCGCCCGCGCCTTCAGCGTCTCTGGGTTAAACCTGTGGAGCTGGGAGTGGAACCTGAGACCCTCATGCCGTAGGAGGGGCTTGTTGCTGTGGGAGGGGCTTGTTCACGTCGCCTTCACACACGCAGTGTTGATCCACTGCAGGATCCTTAAGAGCTCGTCCACAAAGGTTGCGGCCGACTTCTCGTGAAACTCCTCACAGCGTTTGCAGCCGGGCGCCTGTGACAGGGAGAGACTTTCAGCAAACTGTCGTGAGGTGAGTTCATGAACCTGGACAGTTAGGACTGGGATGTCTCACGATACTAAGAACCGATACAGGAAGTATACGTTCAATAACATGTAGCTTTAACATGACGTGCAGTAATGGGTCATGAAGTTTCAAAAGAATAAAAAAATCAATACTTTGATAAATGTCAATACTTTTGTGACAAAGGCGTATTGCGATATATCGCACAACGATATGAAACATGTTATCCCAGCCCTAGAACATATAGCAACAGGCAAAGGACAAAACACAGTGAAAACATTGAAATGTATAAATGTTATGGGTTCTCGGTATTATTCTTGGTCTGGTTCACGGCTCTGACCTGATTCTTGGTTCTGATCTGGTTCTCGGTTCTGATTTGGTTCTCGGTTCTGATCTGGTTCTCTGTCTGGTTCTCGGTTCTGATCTGGTTCTCGGTTCTGATCTGGTTCTCTGTCTGGTTCTCGGTTCTGACCTGGTTCTCTGTCTGGTTCTTGGTTCTGACCTGGTTCTCGATTCTGACCTGGTTCTCTGTCTGGTTCTCAGTTCTGACCTGGTTCTCGGTCTGGTTCTTGGTCTGGTTCTCGGTTCTGACCTAGTTCTCGGTCTGGTTCTCGGTTCTGATCTGGTTCTTGGTTCTGACCTGGTTCTCTGTCTGGTTCTCGGTTCTGACCTGGTTCTCTGTGTGGTTCTCGGTTCTGACCTGGTTCTCGGTTCTGATCTGGTTCTCTGTGTGGTTCTCAGTTCTGACCTGGTTCTCGGTCTGGTTCTCGGTTCTGATCTGGTTCTCGGTTCTGATCTGGTTCTCTGTGTGGTTCTCAGTTCTGACCTGGTTCTCTGTGTGGTTCTCGGTTCTGACCTGGTTCTCGGTTCTGACCTGGTTCTCTGTCTGGTTCTCAGTTCTGACCTGGTTCTCGGTCTGGTTCTCGGTCTGGTTCTCGGTTCTGATCTGGTTCTTGGTTCTGACCTGGTTCTCTGTCTGGTTCTCAGTTCTGACCTGGTTCTCGGTCTGGTTCTTGGTCTGGTTCTCGGTTCTGACCTAGTTCTCTGTCTGGTTCTCGGTTCTGACCTGGTTCTTTGTGTGGTTCTCGGTTCTGACCTGGTTCTCGGTTCTGATCTGGTTCTCTGTGTGGTTCTCAGTTCTGACCTGGTTCTCTGTGTGGTTCTCGGTTCTGACCTGGTTCTCGGTTCTGATCTGGTTCTCTGTGTGGTTCTCAGTTCTGACCTGGTTCTCGGTCTGGTTCTCGGTTCTGATCTGGTTCTTGTTTCTGACCTGGTTCTCTGTCTGGTTCTTGGATCTGATCTGGTTCTCGGTCTGATTCTCAGTTCTGACCTGGTTCTCGGTCTGGTTCTCGGTTCTGATCTGGTTCTTGTTTCTGACCTGGTTCTCTGTCTGGTTCTTGGTTCTGATCTGGTTCTCGGTCTGATTCTCAGTTCTGACCTGGTTCTCGGTTCTGACCTGGTTCTCGGTCTGGTTCTCGGTTCTGATCTGGTTCTTGGTTCTGACCTGGTTCTCTGTCTGGTTCTTGGTTCTGACCTGGTTCTCGGTTCTGACCTGGTTCTCTGTCTGGTTCTTGGTCTGGTTCTCGGTTCTGACCTAGTTCTCGGTCTGGTTCTCGGTTCTGACCTGGTTCTCTGTCTGGTTCTCAGTTCTGACCTGGTTCTCGGTCTGGTTCTTGGTCTGGTTCTCGGTTCTGACCTAGTTCTCTGTGTGGTTCTCGGTTCTGACCTGGTTCTCGGTTCTGATCTGGTTCTTGGTTCTGATCTGGTTCTCGGTCTGATTCTCGGTTCTGATCTGGTTCTCGGTTCTGACCTGGTTCTCTGTCTGGTTCTCGGTTCTGATCTGGTTCTCGGTCTGATTCTCGGTTCTGATCTGGTTCTTGGTTCTGACCTGGTTCTCTGTCTGATTCTCGGTTCTGATCTGGTTCTCGGTTCTGACCTGGTTCTCGGTTCTGACCTGGTTCTCGGTTCTGATCAGGTTCTCTGTCTGGTTCTCGGTTCTGACTTGGTTCTCTGTCTGGTTCTCGGTTCTGATCTGGTTCTCGGTTCTGACCTGGTTCTCGGTTCTGACCTGGTTCTTTGTCTGATTCTCGGTTCTGACCTGGCTCTCGGTTCTGATCTGGTTCTTGGTTCTGATCTGGTTCTCGGTTCTGACCTGGTTCTCGGTTCTGACCTGGTTCTCGGTTCTGACCTGGTTCTCTGTGTGGTTCTCGGTTCTGACCTGGTTCTCTGTGTGGTTCTCGGTTCTGACCTGGCTCTCGGTTCTGATCTGGTTCTTGGTTCTGACCTGGCTCTCGGTTCTGATCTGGTTCTCTGTGTGGTTCTCGGTTCTGACCTGGTTCTCTGTGTGGTTCTCGGTTCTGACCTGGTTCTCGGTTCTGACCTGGTTCTCTGTCTGGTTCTCGGTTCTGACCTGGTTCTCGGTTCTGATCTGGTTCTCGGTTCTGATCAGGTTCTTGGTTCTGACCTGGTTCTCTGTCTGGTTCTCGGTTCTGACCTGGTTCTCTGTGTGGTTCTCGGTTCTGACCTGGTTCTCTGTGTGGTTCTCGGTTCTGACCTGGTTCTCGGTTCTGATCTGGTTCTCTGTGTGGTTCTCAGTTCTGACCTGGTTCTCTGTGTGGTTCTCGGTTCTGACCTGGTTCTCGGTTCTGACCTGGTTCTTGTTTCTGACCTGGTTCTCTGTCTGGTTCTTGGTTCTGACCTGGTTCTCGGTCTGGTTCTCGGTTCTGGCCTGGTTCTCGGTTCTGACCTGGTTCTCGGTTCTGATCAGGTTCTCTGTCTGGTTCTCGGTTCTGACCTGGTTCTCGGTTCTGACCTGGTTCTCTGTCTGGTTCTCGGTTCTGATCTGGTTCTCGGTTCTGATCTGGTTCTAGGTTCTGACCTGGTTCTTTGTCTGGTTCTCGGTTCTGACCTGGTTCTCTGTCTGGTTCTCGGTTCTGATCTGGTTCTCGGTTCTGATCTGGTTCTAGGTTCTGACCTGGTTCTTTGTCTGGTTCTCGGTTCTGACCTGGTTCTCTGTCTGGTTCTCGGTTCTGACCTGGTTCTCTGTCTGGTTCTCGGTTCTGACCTGGCTCTCGGTTCTGATCTGGTTCTTGGTTCTGACCTGGCTCTCGGTTCTGACCTGGTTCTCTGTGTGGTTCTCGGTTCTGACCTGGTTCTCGGTTCTGATCTGGTTCTCGGTTCTGATCAGGTTCTTGGTTCTGACCTGGTTCTCTGTCTGGTTCTCGGTTCTGACCTGGTTCTCGGTCTGGTTCTCGGTTCTGATCTGGTTCTCTGTGTGGTTCTCAGTTCTGACCTGGTTCTCGGTTCTGATCTGGTTCTTGTTTCTGATCTGGTTCTCTGTGTGGTTCTCAGTTCTGACCTGGTTCTCGGTCTGGTTCTCGGTTCTGATCTGGTTCTCTGTGTGGTTCTCAGTTCTGACCTGGTTCTCGGTTCTGATCTGGTTCTTGTTTCTGACCTGGTTCTCTGTCTGGTTCTTGGTTCTGATCTGGTTCTCGGTCTGATTCTCGGTTCTGATCTGGTTCTCGGTTCTGATCAGGTTCTTGGTTCTGACCTGGTTCTCTGTCTGGTTCTCGGTTCTGACCTGGTTCTCTGTCTGGTTCTCGGTTCTGACCTGGTTCTCGGTTCTGACCTGGTTCTCTGTGTGGTTCTCGGTTCTGACCTGGTTCTCTGTGTGGTTCTCGGTTCTGACCTGGTTCTCGGTTCTGACCTGGTTCTCTGTCTGGTTCTCGGTTCTGACCTGGTTCTCGGTTCTGATCTGGTTCTTGGTTCTGATCTGGTTCTCGGTTCTGACCTGGTTCTCTGTGTGGTTCTCGGTTCTGATCAGGTTCTTGGTTCTGACCTGGTTCTCTGTCTGGTTCTCGGTTCTGACCTGGTTCTCTGTGTGGTTCTCGGTTCTGACCTGGTTCTCCTCGGTTCTGATCTGGTTCTCTGTGTGGTTCTCAGTTCTGACCTGGTTCTCTGTGTGGTTCTCGGTTCTGATCTGGTTCTCTGTGTGGTTCTCAGTTCTGACCTGGTTCTCGGTCTGGTTCTCGGTTCTGATCTGGTTCTTGTTTCTGACCTGGTTCTCTGTCTGGTTCTTGGTTCTGATCTGGTTCTCGGTCTGATTCTCGGTTCTGATCTGGTTCTCGGTTCTGACCTGGTTCTCTGTCTGGTTCTTGGTTCTGACCTGGTTCTCGGTTCTGACCTGGTTCTCTGTCTGGTTCTCGGTTCTGACCTGGTTCTCTGTGTGGTTCTCGGTTCTGACCTGGTTCTCTGTGTGGTTCTCGGTTCTGACCTGGTTCTCGGTTCTGATCTGGTTCTCTGTGTGGTTCTCAGTTCTGACCTGGTTCTCGGTCTGGTTCTCGGTTCTGATCTGGTTCTTGTTTCTGACCTGGTTCTCTGTCTGGTTCTTGGTTCTGATCTGGTTCTCGGTCTGATTCTCGGTTCTGATCTGGTTCTCGGTTCTGATCTGGTTCTCGGTCTGATTCTCGGTTCTGATCTGGTTCTTGGTTCTGACCTGGTTCTCTGTGTGGTTCTCGGTTCTGACCTGGTTCTCGGTCTGGTTCTCGGTTCTGACCTGGTTCTCGGTTCTGACCTGGTTCTCGGTTCTGATCAGGTTCTCTGTCTGGTTCTCGGTTCTGACCTGGTTCTCGGTTCTGACCTGGTTCTCTGTCTGGTTCTCGGTTCTGATCTGGTTCTCGGTTCTGATCTGGTTCTCGGTTCTGATCTGGTTCTCGGTTCTGACCTGGTTCTTTGTCTGGTTCTCGGTTCTGACCTGGTTCTCGGTTTTGACCTGGTTCTCTGTGTGGTTCTCAGTTCTGACCTGGTTCTCGGTTCTGACCTGGCTCTCGGTTCTGATCTGGTTCTCTGTGTGGTTCTCGGTTCTGACCTGGTTCTCTGTGTGGTTCTCGGTTCTGACCTGGTTCTCGGTTCTGACCTGGTTCTCTGTCTGGTTCTCGGTTCTGACCTGGTTCTCGGTTCTGATCTGGTTCTTGGTTCTGATCTGGTTCTCGGTTCTGACCTGGATCTCTGTGTGGTTCTCGGTTCTGATCTGGTTCTCGGTTCTGATCTGGTTCTCTGTCTGGTTCTCAGTTCTGACCTGGTTCTCGGTTCTGATCTGGTTCTCGGTTCTGATCTGGTTCTCGGTTCTGACCTGGTTCTCTGTCTGGTTCTCGGTTCTGACCTGGTTCTCGGTTCTGATCTGGTTCTCGGTTCTGACCTGGTTCTTTGTCTGGTTCTCGGTTCTGACCTGGTTCTCGGTTTTGACCTGGTTCTCTGTGTGGTTCTCGGTTCTGACCTGGCTCTCGGTTCTGATCTGGTTCTTGGTTCTGATCTGGTTCTCTGTGTGGTTCTCGGTTCTGACCTGGTTCTCTGTGTGGTTCTCGGTTCTGACCTGGTTCTCGGTTCTGACCTGGTTCTCTGTCTGGTTCTCGGTTCTGACCTGGTTCTCGGTTCTGATCTGGTTCTCGGTTCTGACCTGGTTCTCGGTTCTGACCTGGTTCTGTGTCTGGTTCTCGGTTCTGATCTGGTTCTTGGTTCTGACCTGGTTCTTGGTTCTGATCTGCTTCTTTGTCTGGTTCTCGGTTCTGACCTGGTTCTCGGTTCTGACCTGGTTCTCTGTGTGGTTCTCGGTTCTGATCAGGTTCTTGGTTCTGATCTGGTTCTCTGTCTGGTTCTCGGTCTGGTTCTCGGTTCTGATCAGGTTGTCTGATCTGGTTCTCGGTTCTGATCTGGTTCTCGGTTCTGATCAGGTTGTCTGTCTGGTTCTCAGTTCTGACCTGGTTCTCGGTCTGGTTCTCAGTTCTGACCTGGTTCTCGGTTCTGACCTGGTTCTCGGTCTGGTTCTCGGTTCTGACCTGGTTCTCGGTTCTGATCTGGTTCTCTGTGTGGTTCTCAGTTCTGACCTGGTTCTCGGTCTGGTTCTCGGTTCTGATCTGGTTCTTGTTTCTGACCTGGTTCTCGGTTCTGACCTGGTTCTCGGTCTGGTTCTCGGTTCTGACCTGGTTCTCTGTCTGGTTCTCGGTTCTGACCTGGTTCTCGGTTCTGATCTGGTTCTTGGTTCTGATCTGGTTCTCGGTTCTGACCTGGTTCTCGGTTCTGACCTGGTTCTCTGTGTGGTTCTCGGTTCTGATCAGGTTCTTGGTTCTGACCTGGTTCTCTGTCTGGTTCTTGTTTCTGACCTGGCTCTCGGTTCTGATCTGGTTCTTGGTTCTGATCTGGTTCTTGGTTCTGATCTGGTTCTCGGTTCTGACCTGGTTCTCTGTCTGGTTCTCGGTCTGGTTCTCAGTTCTGACCTGGTTCTCGGTTCTGACCTGGTTCTCTGTCTGGTTCTCGGTCTGGTTCTCAGTTCTGATCTGGTTCTCGGTTCTGATCTGGATCTCGGTTCTGATCAGGTTCTCTGTCTGGTTCTCAGTTCTGACCTGGTTCTCGGTCTGGTTCTCGGTTCTGATCTGGTTCTTGGTTCTGACCTGGTTCTCTGTCTGGTTCTCGGTTCTGACCTGGTTCTCTGTCTGGTTCTTGGTTCTGACCTGGTTCTCGGTCTGGTTCTCGGTTCTGACCTGGTTCTCGGTTCTGACCTGGTTCTCTGTGTGGTTCTCGGTTCTGATCAGGTTCTTGGTTCTGACCTGGTTCTCTGTGTGGTTCTCAGTTCTGACCTGGTTCTCGGTTCTGACCTGGTTCTCTGTCTGGTTCTCGGTCTGGTTCTCGGTTCTGATCTGGTTCTCGGTTCTGATCAGGTTCTCAGTTCTGACCTGGTTCTCGGTTCTGACCTGGTTCTGTGTCTGGTTCTCGGTTCTGACCTGGTTCTCGGTTCTGACCTGGTTCTTGGTTCTGACCTGGCTCTCGGTTCTGATCTGGTTCTTGGTTCTGACCTGCTTCTTTGTCTGGTTCTCGGTTCTGACCTGGTTCTCGGTTCTGACCTGGTTCTCTGTGTGGTTCTCGGTTCTGACCTGGTTCTCGGTTCTGACCTGGTTCTCGGTCTGGTTCTCAGTTCTGATCTGGTTCTCGGTTCTGATCAGGTTCTCTGTCTGGTTCTCAGTTCTGACCTGGTTCTCGGTCTGGTTCTCGGTTCTGATCTGGTTCTTGGTTCTGACCTGGTTCTCTGTCTGGTTCTCGGTCTGGTTCTCGGTTCTGATCTGGTTCTTGGTTCTGACCTGGTTCTTGGTTCTGACCTGGTTCTCGGTTCTGACCTGGTTCTGTGTCTGGTTCTCGGTTCTGATCTGGTTCTTGGTTCTGATCTGGTTCTCGGTTCTGACCTGCTTCTTTGTCTGGTTCTCGGTTCTGACCTGGTTCTCGGTTCTGACCTGGTTCTCTGTGTGGTTCTCGGTTCTGATCAGGTTCTTGGTTCTGATCTGGTTCTTGGTTCTGATCTGGTTCTCGGTTCTGACCTGGTTCTCGGTTCTGACCTGGTTCTCTGTGTGGTTCTCGGTTCTGATCAGGTTCTTGGTTCTGACCTGGTTCTCGGTTCTGATCTGGTTCTTGGTTCTGACCTGGTTCTCTGTCTGGTTCTCGGTCTGGTTCTCGGTTCTGATCAGGTTCTTGGTTCTGATCTGGTTCTCGGTTCTGACCTGGTTCTCTGTCTGGTTCTCGGTCTGGTTCTCAGTTCTGATCTGGTTCTCGGTTCTGATCTGGTTCTCGGTTCTGATCAGGTTCTCGGTTCTGATCTGGTTCTCGGTTCTGATCAGGTTCTCAGTTCTGACCTGGTTCTCGGTTCTGATCTGGTTCTTGGTTCTGACCTGGTTCTCTGTCTGGTTCTCGGTTCTGACCTGGTTCTTGTTTCTGACCTGGTTCTCGGTTCTGACCTGGTTCTCTGTCTGGTTCTCGGTTCTGACCTGGTTCTCGGTTCTGACCTGGTTCTCGGTTCTGACCTGGTTCTGTGTCTGGTTCTCGGTTCTGACCTGGTTCTTGGTTCTGACCTGGCTCTCGGTTCTGATCTGGTTCTTGGTTCTGACCTGCTTCTTTGTCTGGTTCTCGGTTCTGACCTGGTTCTCGGTTCTGATCTGGTTCTTGGTTCTGACCTGGTTCTCGGTTCTGACCTGGTTCTGTGTCTGGTTCTCGGTTCTGACCTGGTTCTTGGTTCTGACCTGGCTCTCGGTTCTGATCTGGTTCTTGGTTCTGACCTGCTTCTTTGTCTGGTTCTCGGTTCTGACCTGGTTCTCGGTTCTGACCTGGTTCTCTGTGTGGTTCTCGGTTCTGACCTGGTTCTTGGTTCTGACCTGGTTCTCGGTCTGGTTCTCAGTTCTGATCTGGTTCTCGGTTCTGATCAGGTTCTCTGTCTGGTTCTCAGTTCTGACCTGGTTCTCGGTCTGGTTCTCGGTTCTGACCTGGTTCTCGGTTCTGACCTGGTTCTCGGTTCTGATCTGGTTCTCGGTTCTGATCTGGTTCTCGGTTCTGACCTGGTTCTTTGTCTGGTTCTCGGTTCTGACCTGGTTCTCGGTCTGGTTCTCGGTTCTGACCTGGTTCTCGGTTCTGACCTGGTTCTCGGTCTGGTTCTCGGTTCTGACCTGGTTCTCAGTTCTGACCTGGTTCTCGGTTCTGATCTGGTTCTTGGTTCTGATCTGGTTCTTGGTTCTGATCTGGTTCTCGGTTCTGACCTGGTTCTCGGTTCTGATCTGGTTCTCGGTTCTGACCTGGTTCTCTGTGTGGTTCTCGGTCTGGTTCTCGGTTCTGATCTGGTTCTTGGTTCTGACCTGGTTCTCTGTGTGGTTCTCGGTCTGGTTCTCGGTTCTGATCTGGTTCTTGGTTCTGACCTGGTTCTCGGTTCTGATCAGGTTCTTGGTTCTGACTTGGTTCTCTGTCTGGTTCTCGGTCTGGTTCTCGGTTCTGATCTGGTTCTTGGTTCTGACCTGGTTCTCTGTCTGGTTCTTGGTTCTGACCTGGTTCTCGGTTCTGACCTGGTTCTGTGTCTGGTTCTCGGTCTGGTTCTCGGTTCTGATCTGGTTCTTGGTTCTGACCTGGTTCTCTGTCTGGTTCTTGTTTCTGACCTGGCTCTCGGTTCTGATCTGGTTCTTGGTTCTGATCTGGTTCTCGGTTCTGACCTGCTTCTTTGTCTGGTTCTCGGTTCTGAGCTGGTTCTCGGTTCTGACCTGGTTCTCGGTTCTGACCTGGTTCTCTGTCTGGTTCTCGGTCTGGTTCTCAGTTCTGATCTGGTTCTCGGTTCTGATCTGGTTCTCGGTTCTGACCTGGTTCTCTCTCTGGTTCTTGGGGATCATGCGTTTGATGATCTTTACGATCCTCCTGAGCCTCGTTTTTTGATTGTTATTTTCCAATAGCGTGTCCCACTCGTCCAGGAGCATGTTCATCTCTGAGCTCATGCAGCGTAGAGTGTTGCCCGGGCAGATCTGGAACACAGTGACATCACTTTAATACCCTCACCCTCTTGATGTCGATTCTCCAGATTCAAAACTCAATTAAAACAGCACTTTGCTCATCACCGAAAACAGAACACATTGTGAGGAGAACCGTGTCAAAGGTTCTGGAGGTTCAG
>CM038354.1:36609292-36611792 GCA_021464625.1 Proterorhinus semilunaris | reverse complement strand
CCTGTATTCCAAGATGGAATTGGGACATTAAAAAACATAAAGGGCAAAATTGTTCTTCAAGACGGGGCCATTCCACGTTTCCACAAAGCACGGCCGGTTCCGTACGCCATACGACAGAAGGTGGAAGCGGAGCTGGACCGCCTAGAGGCCGACGGAATCCTGTCTAAAGTTGACTGGAGCCCATGGGCCACACCCATTGTCCCAGTAGCAAAGAAGTCAGGGGCAGTGAGGGTGTGTGGGGACTTCAAAATCACAATCAATCCTGTGCTACAAGCAGAACAATATCCATTGCCCAGGATCGAGGACATTTTTGCAAACCTGGCTGGTGGGAAGCGGTTCACCAAGGTGGACCTGGCAGAGGCCTATCTACAGATGGAGATAGAGGAAGACTCGAAAATGTTCCTGACCATCAATACTCTGAAGGGCTTATACCGCTACAACAGGTTGGTCTTCGGAGTGGCCTCGGCCCCGGCTATCTGGCAGCGTGCTATGGACCAGGTGTTGCAGGGGATTCCAGGTACACAGTGTTACTTAGATGATATAATTGTGACTGGGGCCACGATAACGAACACCTGGAGAACCTCCATAAGGTCTTACAGAGACTTCAAGATTACGGACTCCGGGCCAGACGTGACAAATGTGAGTTTTTCAAACCATGTATCACATACTGCGGCCACACCATTGATGCACAAGGTTTGCACAAATGCAAAGAAAAGATCAATGCCGTCATGAAGGCTCCTCAGCCACAGGATGTACAGCAACTGAGATCATTCCTTGGATTCATCAACTACTACCACCGGTTCATGCCTAACCTGTCTACAGTGCTCCATCCACTGAACGAACTACTTCAGGCAGAACGGAAATGGAAATGGACCAAGGAATGTGAACAGGCCTTTCAGGAAGTGAAGAGGCTGGTGACATCAGAGACAGTGCTCACACACTACGACCCGTCCTTGCCGGTGAAGTTGGCATGCGACGCGTCACCGTATGGTATAGGGGCCGTTATGTCACATGTCCTGCGGGACGGTACTGAGAGACCTATAGCGTTTGCCTCCCGCTCCCTGTCCTCGGCTGAGAAAAATTACTCCCAAATAGACAAGGAGGCACTGGGCCTGGTCTGGGGCGTAAAACGATTTAACCAGTACTTATACGGCAGGGAGTTCACCCTCGTGACCGATCATCAACCACTGGTCTCAATATTCAACCCCCATAAGGCGATCCCCATGACCGCAGCGGCACGCATGCAGCGTTGGGCCCTGTTCCTGGGAGGGCATCGGTACAAGATTGAATTCAAGAGCACACTAAATCACGCCAATGCAGACGGGTTGTCTCGGTTGCCACTTGACACCGCAACAGAGACAAAGGGGGACAAAGAACCTGTGGCGATGTTCACGCTCATGCAGATCGAAAGTCTCCCAGTGACAGCGGAGATGATTGAGAGAGAGACCCGGAAAGATGCGACTCTCTCACAAGTGTACAAAGCAACGCAGACAGGCTGGGCGGCTAGTGAAAGATCTTTCCTCGCTCCATATTTTCAACGCCGGGATGAGCTTGCTATTGACTCTGGGTGCCTTATGTGGGGAATGAGGATCATCATACCCACCAAGGTCAGGTCCAGGGTACTGGAAGAGCTACACAGTGGTCATCTGGGAGTGGTGAAAATGAAGGCACTCGCCAGGAGCTATGTCTGGTGGCCGGGGATTGATCAACAGATAGAACAGCTCGCAGCACATTGCCCTGGGTGCCAGCGTGTACAGAACGAACCGACAGCGGCACCCCTCCATGCATGGGAATGGCCCACATCGCCATGGCAACGGATACACATTGATTTCGCCGGGCCATTCATGGGAAAAACATTTCTTGTGGTGGTCGATGCATGTTCAAAGTGGCCAGAAGTGTTCGCCATGAAATCCACGACAACAGCCAACACAATCGACGTGTTGAGAAGTCTCTTTGCTAGAACTGGTATCCCCGAACAGTTGGTGAGTGACAATGGTCCTCAATTCACAGCTAGTGAATTTCAGGTGTTTATGAAGCTGAATGGAATCCGCCACATAACGTCAGCTCCCTACCATCCGGCTACTAATGGGCTCGCCGAGAGGTTCGTACAAACTCTAAAACAAGGTCTGCGAGCCTTTGCGGATGCACCCATTTCTCTTCAGCAGAAGTTAGCCAACGTCCTGTTTGCCTACCGTAACGCCACTCATGCTACTACTAACCGGACCCCTGCCATGCTGTTCCTGGGACGGGGGCTGCGCTCAAGACTGGACCTGTTAAAGCCGAACCTGCGACGGACGGTAATGGATCGTCAGATCAAGCAGGGTAAAGGGGCTCACAATAGAGAAACGCGTCAACTGGAAATTGGACAGACTGTGCTTGCCAGGGATTACCGTGGAGAACACAAGTGGATTCCCGGCATAATCAGAGGGAGACAGGGGCCCCTGTCTTACACTGTAGAAGTAGCTCCGGACACTATCTGGCGACGCCACCTTGATCAACT
>CM038354.1:36506792-36599292 GCA_021464625.1 Proterorhinus semilunaris | reverse complement strand
CTGTGAAATCATCACTTTCTTCCCATGTATAATTACCACTCACTAATCGTTCCATCCGGAACCTGTATCTCCCAGGACTGGGTTCAATGATACATTTCACTTCCTCAGTTCCATAGGCTCCATCTCGAATCAATATGAAAATAAACATTCCTGCAAAATACAAACACAGCGAAGCAAAACACAACATAACACTCATCATATGGTTCTTAAAGTTATTCTGAGCCACGTGTGTCCTCCCATCCATATCCCAGAGCCTTAAATGCCCCGAGTTGATACAGGCTCGGCTCACCCCCTTCAGGCAGGGACCTGTCCCCGGCCTCTGGGTCCTCCGGGGGCAGGGTCACAGCTGCGTACAATCCCCCCGAAGTCCCCAGAGCCCTGGAGACCATGCTGCGGACGAGAGGGAGGACACAACAGAACAACACACAACACAACAACAGTATTACACCAATTAATATACCCACCTTTTGAAGTACATTATAACTATATTTAGGACAATAATTTTTACTGTCTTCGAGCCAATTATGGTTTAGTTCTGTTTGTTAGAAAGCTCCTTCTAATCGTAAATGTAGAACCCATTCTCTTACTCATTTGTATGAAGTACACTGATACACTATGTTTTCATAAACAAACCTCCACTTTTAGCCGAGCTTTGGAAGCTCAACCACCAATACTTATTCAAGCTCCAAAGATGCTTGATTGTCTTTGTCAGATCCAACCTGCCTCTCCGATTTCCTCTCTTGCTTGGAACACCAAATCGTTACACAAGGGATTCTGTTGCTCGGATAGGACCTCCAGGCCTCCAGAGCCAATCGACATTTTCTCCTTCCATGCTGCCTCCTGCAACAATAAAGAAGAACACTCCGGCCTGCATAAAATCAAATTTTACCATGCCATTGTGACCAGTTCTTGGCTCATCAGCTCCTGTCCTGAATCCGTCCCTGTAGCATCACAATTCCTCCTGTAAAGTCCCTGTTCCTGTGTAAAATTAATGTTATCAACCTGGAATTAATATGGATTAAAACATGTTACACACTCAGTACATAAAATAGTCACACTTATAATCTTATAGTAACTTATGTTTTCTCATTATTTGTTTATTTAGATCCGAAAGAGTCACAATTATTTCTACGGAGGTCCAATCGACTCTCCATCTCTTTTTAATAATCATAGCGAGTCTGTGTGCACCAAGAGACGCGATGACCATTAGAAAGCTGGGCAATATATCCTTGAGGTCATGAGTGTGACCTTTTCAGTGACTCTTAAGATACCGGATTTACACTGATCTTATCACATTTTGCCATTTTGAAATAAAACACGTTTGCCAGCACCAACTTCAGATTCGAAGATGCCGTTTTACTTACACTGTATGTAAACCTCTATATTCAGAATTCATACCACTCCATATCTCGGCCTCAGATCTAAAATCTAAGCATGTGTTCAAATCTGGATTCCGCCACCCCTTCTTTGGCAAACCACACAATATTTCAACTTACGCATCCAAGGGTTTACCAGTGCAAATGTAAATGATCACTTTTATCACCAACACTCCAAATTAAGATACACCAGTATCTCCCGCTGATCAAAACATAGGACTCCATCTCTTTCCTGTGTTCAACCAAAACCCAACAATAAAACACTACGCCGTCAATTCCTGTACAAAACTCACTCAGTTTGCTCAAATTAAATCCACAACATCTCTGATCAATTTCGGGACGTTCAGAGACCCCCTACACAATCAACAAATTGTTACGCCTTAACACACCTTAGACACAAACCCCCAAACAAGCAAATGAACCCCAACCACTCCTATCAACAAAACTCTTCCACACGACAATGGTAACCTGTGGATGTTTACTGGTCAAAGTTAAGGGTACAATATTATTATCAGCTGTAACCTGTGCTACAAAGTAATTGGAGAATTACTATACTGTTCTTGAGAAGCTAATCACACCACTGATTGAATATTCATTTTAATCATTTATGTACTTTGCATAGATGCCTAAGATCCGCTGCAAATCAGGTAACATTCAAATTAGGACACCTTTGCCTATAACCCAAGAATTATTAGAATTAATATTTTACTAAACCAATAACGGGCCTTAGCTACGCCTAAACTCGCCTCGCTACACCAAATTATTTTCACTTTGTGTGAACCCTACACTCACTATGTTTATTTATCCCTCTGTAAATATGTTATCTCTTAAAATATTTAATTAAGTGTATTTATCTGTTTATTTCATTATCTATTTCGACTTAATTATTATAGCTGTTTAATTAGGATGCACATTGATCAATTGGAGCATTCTAAAAGATCAAAAAATAAAATGAGAAAAATAGAGATAGATTACCGCCACGCGGAGTCCCATGGGCCCTGGCCCATTGGCAAAACACAAAAGAAATTGATCAAAACAAAATATAAAAATATGTATATTTGCCTAAAAATTCAAAAATCTAAGTCCGAGTGGAGCAGAGGTCAAGGCATCAGACCTGTGGCAAATTGTGAAACACTAGTCCTCCTGCAGGCGGCTTTTTAGGGACTTTCAGGGGACAGCAGAAGGTGAGCTTCTTTTGTTGACATGTTTCGAGGGCATTTTCTCAGTGAGGCAGCATGGAGCAGACTTTCAGTGATGCGGACTTTCGCTTCAATGCACTTGGACCAATGCCCACGCAAAGCACAACAGGCCTTCGCCTCTCCCCCTTTTACCACCAAAAATTGTCAGAGTAAAAAGTAAAATTCAAAACCAGCATGTCCTATCACGCTCAGCATTTAAAATAGGGTAACATTCAAAAAAACTAACAAAAGTAAAAAATACACGAGTGAATATTGATAATAAAAATTAAAAGAATCCTCTGTCCACTATCAAAAAAGGCTCATGCTCCACTATTGCCTTTGAAGACAAGCATAGTGCTATTAATTTCTCCTTTTATTTTCAATATAATGTAGTTGCTTTTAGGTTGTTAAAACCACATCACTAATAATAAAACTTCAGGAATTCACATACTGGATAACGATCTAATGGAAGGTTTCTTTAACTAGTTATTTCATATGCTTATATTGATTAGTGATCAGTTTCCGCATATATTTTATCCTATTAAATTCAATAGTCTTTTTGTGTCAGACTCTTAGTTTTCGATTATAACGCTATGGCCGTCTTATCAAAAATATGTTTCTCCTAAACACAGTTTGGATTCCAGGTGACCTCCGATCTAACCTCCGGCGCAAACTTTAAAGGATGTAAGAAAGTTTACAAAGCAATTACTTAACTAATTTAAAGGAACCGGGAAAAGCCATCCTGCCGTAATCTGGGCAGCTCTCCTTTTATCAAAGTACCCCTGTACAACTGAGAGCCCGCTCAGACACCTAGAACCTATAAAGATAGAGCTAAGATTCACTTCACCACAAGTCTAAACGATAAAGACAATATTCTATATATCTTTGTATGTCCTGGTACCTTTAGAACCGGACCTACCAACCCAGGGTTCAGAAACTAATCACAGCAGAACAATATGTATTCACTCTATTAGCGCTTCTTGCAAGCACAACATTATATAATAATAAACTAAAAATGCAAGACATTTCACCTTTTATACTTTCTAAATATTGTTTGGCCGTTATCAATATTATTTGTTTTGGTTGTTTGATAAGCACAAATTATGCCCCATTTCCTTTAGCATAATGTCAAAGAATTATACGTCTTGTATTATTATTAAAACAACAACAACAAGCTCTTGGCCTTTACCCATTTATTCTCGTCTGGACCCTGGCCGTCTACATTAAGAGACCGTCGCTTCCTAGATCCATCGCCTTCTGTGGGAACAGACATGTTAGATAAAACCTTTCAACAAAACCTTCTCTTTCTTTCGGTTTTCCCATGTTTCTTGATTACAATAGATTGCCAACTTTCCGCCTGGTTTTGTGCCTATTCGACGACACACTCTCAGGTATTCTCTCCTAAGTTGGGGAAAGGGATGTCCCCTTACTATCCCCTCACAACTGTTTTGGTCTTCCACCATTAACATAATTGGTATTATTGTCATACTTAAGGCCAGTATCAGTCCCCACACCCAAAATGGACACCGTAAGGGGCCCATACTCTTTGTGATCTCCTGGGTGGGGGTGGGATGTCCTCCCCCCCCCTTCAGTGGGGCCACCGGTCCCACTACCATTTCTAATACGGGCCCAAAGCGGGAGCTCCTCCTCCGGGAGGGGCTTTTGAATCCCGCCCCCTGAGATGGGGGAAAAAATCTTCTCGTTTTTCCACCATTGTGCTGTTACCAGCTCAACCGGTTCCACGCGTTTCCCCACTGTCCGACACTCACTGAGCGCGAGCCCCAGCAGCTCTCCTACTCCTCCAGAGTCCGCCACTCTCCCCCGACATTCCTCACACCCTCTTCCCCACACAAGCCACACACATTTGACCACCCGCAATAGACGATTCTAATCAGGCTTAAACAACACGTGTGCCCACGGCGGCTTTCACTCCTCTGACTGTTTCAACAACAAACCACATGGCCCATTCAACATTCAGCACACAGTCCAAATTAAAGACAACACGAAACAACAGCCACACACAGTTTGGGTACCCGACTATGACTCCAACAACATAACCGAACATCAATGCGCCTAATTTTCAATGTTTTCACCCCTAATTCCCCCGTTTTCGCAGACTTTAGGATCCTCGATCCAGGGACTCAAACCCATTTAGGATCCTCGATCCAGGGCCCCTTACCCGTATACTTTAGGATCCTCGATCCTATTTCAGACAGCCCCTCGGACTGTCAACGGCCGTGTCACAACTCTTATCTCCAGCCCGCGCGTCCGCGGTGCTGGTCGGACGTACTACGTGCTTATCAGCTTTTACCGGGATATCCCCAACGCGTAGTCCTGTAGATAAACTCTCGCTTCTGTAGTTATACTCCCAATTTCTTAACCTCTATTTTGGTTCGGTATTTGGTTCGGTATCTTAGTTATGACGTGTTTTTCCCTTCTTACTTCCAAACATCAATGCAGATTTAAACCATCCAACACTTAGCTTCGTTGACTATACTCCTAACTAAAATTTAGACAAAAAATAGCCAATAGACGTACTTTGACACTCGTTAAAAATAGTAGTCAAAAGCAGTCTTACCTTATTCTAGAGTGGACGCGTCCCTGAAGCCGTGGTTGAGTGGTTTTTGGAAGATAAGACACCTGGCATGTCTACCGCGAAGAATTACCGGACCGGACCTTCGCCGACGTCCGTAGTTGACGACTCCAACCCCCCCTTCAGCACTGTCGGGGTCACCAATGAAGAAAACCTCTTTTCTTTGTCCTTGTGGTTGTCACCTTGTACACAATAAAATATGATTAACACGTCGTCTCTACATTTTCCATATTTACCATTACCACCGTTGGACAATGCGCATTCACACTGGAAGGGGGATTAGAAAGTAAGTCGTCAACACTGCCCTATCAGCCTAATAAACAAACCAGGATAAAGATGAATATGAAACCAGGAACTTAAAGTCACGAGGATTTATTCACAGGTCACCTCACACAGACGCGTCTGTTCCCCAGGTCCCTAACACTCAATCTGTCAGCACCCCACACGGAGAAGACTGAACTCTCTGGGGACACAGACTTCTTCACACCACACCTCAAATTATAA
The DNA here is from genome assembly GCA_021464625.1 of Proterorhinus semilunaris. NCBI lineage: Eukaryota > Metazoa > Chordata > Actinopteri > Gobiiformes > Gobiidae > Proterorhinus > Proterorhinus semilunaris. The sequence continues at coordinate 36,593,641 of CM038354.1, read as the reverse complement.
TATTCATGAGCCTATACTAAGCGCATCAGTTTCCCATCGTACGAGTCTGGCACTTTCCACTTATCGGCCCATGTCTGCCAGCCGGCCTTGGTAGGGCCCATGTTATCTCTTTGTTTACGTGTGCATGGGGTCTGTTCTCGGAGCCTGTCTGCACATCGGCTCAGTATTTTTCCACTCCACTGTAACAGAAAACTGAGAGGCTCCACAATGTAAAAACAACACTTCTATTGCTAAATTGTTCTCTAAGCAAGACATCATTGATTAGAAACAATCATTCTTTTCAGTTTTATATAAAAAACGGAAAAGCTGGTGCTGCGCAATGGGGAAGGGCATGCTCCGAACTCTAAAGGCGAATTATAATAACCCAACAATAGTCATTAGGCATGCGGCCGCCGCCTTACTTTTGTGTAACCGAGCCGGTGCAGGACTCTGCCACACAGTCAAATGTACACGGACTATACAATAAGGGACTAAGGGAGCATCCTTGAGGGGCGCCGGTGTTTAAAACCACAGAAGACGAATAATCCTGTCCCCAGAATCCCAACTTTATCCACAACACATCTTCTCCAGTTCAGCTTTACCCAAAACTCAAAGCTTCTCGACTGGAGTTCACAGCCTATAGGCCAGTGCAACGCCTCATTTGAAAGCTAAGACCTACAAAACTGAGCCACGTTGTGCGTCACTTTTCTGTTGACGCTTTTCCGCCACGTTTTGTAGCTTTTTATCGCGTTTTTCCCTTTTTCATTCTTGTTTACGTCTCGTGTTCGCCACTATTTAGATTATTTTTTCAAGAAGCTTTTTAGATTTGGGTAAAGCCGAACTGGAGGTTAAATAGACCACAGACTACTGCTTATGCCCGGCTGCAAAGTTACCTCAGCAACAGAGATATGTGCATATAAATAATGTTGATTTAAAAAATAAAAAATTATTGCGCATGGAGTTCCACAAGGATCTATTTTAGGACCGACATTATTCATTATGCACATAAATGATGTGTCTGGAGAAGGTTGTGCAAGATTATTATTATTTTTTCATAATGGGTTCCATTCTGCTGCTTGTTGAGTTGACAGTGTTGTTGTTTTGACAGTTGACTGAAAAAAGTCGAGACACATTTGACTTCAATAATCACTTTTTATTTTCACAGTCTGAAGCTTGAGTCCCTTTTCCCCATGAAGAAAAACTGAGCGGCACAAACGTAAGCAGAGATAATATTAATAATAACAATAAAAATATAACACAATACAAAGAAATAATCTTAAATTTAAAACTCCGACATAAATACAATAATCCTATATTAACATCGCGTTTGTAAAGTTTAGAAATGGAAACTGCAGCCATTGTAACGATTGTTCTTATCGTTCAAATCACATTTATTTTATGTGTATTATTATTTAGGAAAATGAAAAGCGCCGCTGATCGGTCGGTTTGGTCCGAGTTTTCCCAGACGCGTCCGGGATTAAATCCATTGGAGAAACCGTTAAATAACACCACGAAATGTGAGAAAATAAAGTACAACCAGAGAAAAACGCAGTAAAAACGGTACAAAGATGATGTTCAACGCAGGGTTAAATATTCACACATTTTCACTTCAGTAAATAAAATACAAATATCCAAACTAAGACCACAGGACGGAGGAACAGAGCGGCTCTGGTTTTCACATATGTTTTCTCCAGTGTTTCCCACATTCAGGGCCAGATTGTTTTATTTGCACCATGTGATCCGTGTGAGAAATAACAGTGGTGTTCGAGAGGACGGATGAAGAAGAGGCAGCAGTCTGGATGTCTCACACGTCTGCCAATTTAAATATGCTGTTTGTGGAATGTTTTGCCACACAGTCAGATGTATACTGACTATACAATAGGGGACTAAGACAGCATCCTTGAGGGACACCAGTGTTTAAAACCACAGACGATGAATAATCCTGTCAGGAAATCTTCAATTCAAGGCTACTAAGGACTGATGGGAATGATTGTATTAAAAGCACTGATCATCGACAAATAGCAAGTGTTGTCGGGCCAATGAGAACATCATCCACAGCTCTGGTGGATTTAGAAGCAAACGGAAATGGCTCAACCCAGGTGATGTGTAGCGAACCCTGCATTGTGTTTGCTTCAGGACTGGCGGGACTCTTTATCATGGCAACTGGCACATAAAACAAAAAGGCATTAGCCCAGCTAGCATCCTGCCCACACAAGTACTGTCTACAAGACATCGAAAACACATCCATAACGTAAACAACTAATATGAACATAAGTGACAATAAAACAATATAATAACTTAAAAGACATAACAGAGAAGAGGCAGAGTGCTCACTGGATCCCCGCGTAGTAGAAGAGTACATTTAACTTACAAATCAGGTGCTCTTCAAATTCGTGGAGCCGAGGCACTCTGAATTGCAAAAAGAAGGTGTTTATTATTATTATTTTTTTACTTGAAAGACATACTGGATATACAACATGATGGACTATAACGGGCAGATGGCTCGAGATCCTAACAAAGCGGAAGCCAGAACAGGAGGAGCCCACTTAAGTAAGGTCGTACAGAGACCGGACGTGACACACAAAGGGTCAGAGGTCAAAATAAAATACTGGACAAACAACTCAAGAACTTTGGCGTGTAGCATCACGTGACGCCCAACACTGGCGCTTCACCAATTCTCCGGGATTAGCTACGACATATAGAACCTCGTTACTCAGGCACATACGTTTTTTTTCACACGCTGCTCTATCACACTCTGTTCCGCTCATAAAGTCGCTCATGTTGATGCATGAGTTGGTCTTGCCTGAGGATTTTAAAACTGCCTCCCTGAGCAGACTATCATTCACCGCGATGAACCAAACGTATCTCTTCAGCAGCACGTTTGTTTTGGCAGAGGACTTCGCTCTCACGCACTAAACTGCTCTACCGGATACGGCGAGCGGTTCCAAATCTCCAGGGAGGAGAAGTCTATTCTTGTCCTGAAGTGGTTTCCCCGCCAATTTCTGGGTCTGATGTGGATGAGTTAGCGAAGTGTCATCCTGGGGTTTTCTCCGTGAGCGCCCGGACCCGAGCTCAGGCCAAGAAGTTCGCCCATCCCCCCCTTCCCAGGAGCCCCAAGTGAGTAAGTACATCAGCGGTGAGCTCTGTCAGGCCTTAAAGGGACATCTCAGGATTTTTGACATAGGGCCTCATTTCCTAGTTATCCAGAGTGATGTCTGGAGATCTGTTTTTCTTAAATTCATGCAGTTCTTATATTTGAAGAGCTTATGGCGCTAGGCTAGTCTTAGGCTAGTGCATGTCTATGGTATCAGTTAGCCTGCATTAAAAACAGTCTAACTCCACAGTGCAACTGAGGCAAATCACTTAAAACACCAGACTAACGATATAAATGTCTGTGTGGATAGAATAATTTTTGAAATATAATTGACCTTGTATCACATGAATTACCGCATTTTGAGGGACTATGTTCTTGCAGATCACTCCGCCGCGGCGTTAGCTTACAGCCATGAAGCTGATGCTGCTCAAATATACATAATTTTAAATGCAAAATGGTTAGAATTATTCTATGACACAGACATTTATATCGTTAGTCTGGTTATAAGTGATTTGCCTCGGGTGCCCTGTGGAGCGTGTCAGACTGTTTTTAATGCAGGCTAACTGATACCATAGACATGCGTTAGCCTAGCATTAGCCTAGCGCCACTAAGCTCTTCAAATATAAGAACTGCATGAATTTAAGAAAAAAATATCTCCAGAAATCAAGAACACTCTGGATTACTAGGAAATGAGGCCCTATGTCAAAAATCCTGAACTATCACTTCCTGACTGGAGTTCACAGCCTACAAGGCCAGTGTAACGCCTTATTTGAAAGCTAAGACCTACAAAACTGAGCCACGTTGTGCGTCACTTTTCTGTTGACGCTTTTCCGCCACGTTTTGTAGCTTTTTATCGCGTTTTTCCCTTTTTCATTCTTGTTTACGTCTCGTGTTCGCCACTAGTTTGATTTTTTTTTCAAGAAGCTTTTTAGATTTGGGTAAAGCCGAACTGGAGGTTAAATAGACCACAGACTACTGCTTATGCCCGGCTGCAAAGTTACCTCAGCAACAGAGATATGTGCATATAAATAATGTTGATTTAAAAAATAAAAAATTATTGCGCATGGAGTTCCACAAGGATCTATTTTAGGACCGACATTATTCATTATGCACATAAATGATGTGTCTGGAGAAGGTTGTGCAAGATTATTATTATTTTTTCATAATGGGTTCCATTCTGCTGCTTGTTGAGTTGACAGTGTTGTTGTTTTGACAGTTGACTGAAAAAAGTCGAGACACATTTGACTTCAATAATCACTTTTTATTTTCACAGTCTGAAGCTTGAGTCCCTTTTCCCCATGAAGAAAAACTGAGCGGCACAAACGTAAGCAGAGATAATATTAATAATAACAATAAAAATATAACACAATACAAAGAAATAATCTTAAATTTAAAACTCCGACATAAATACAATAATCCTATATTAACATCGCGTTTGTAAAGTTTAGAAATGGAAACTGCAGCCATTGTAACGATTGTTCTTATCGTTCAAATCACATTTATTTTATGTGTATTATTATTTAGGAAAATGAAAAGCGCCGCTGATCGGTCGGTTTGGTCCGAGTTTTCCCAGACGCGTCCGGGATTAAATCCATTGGAGAAACCGTTAAATAACACCACGAAATGTGAGAAAATAAAGTACAACCAGAGAAAAACGCAGTAAAAACGGTACAAAGATGATGTTCAACGCAGGGTTAAATATTCACACATTTTCACTTCAGTAAATAAAATACAAATATCCAAACTAAGACCACAGGACGGAGGAACAGAGCGGCTCTGGTTTTCACATATGTTTTCTCCAGTGTTTCCCACATTCAGTGCCAGATTGTTTTATTTGCACCATGTGATCCGTGTGAGAAATAACAGTGGTGTTCGAGAGGACGGATGAAGAAGAGGCAGCAGTCTGGATGTCTCACACGTCTGCCAATTTAAATATGCTGTTTGTGGAATGTTTTGCCACACAGTCAGATGTATACTGACTATACAATAGGGGACTAAGACAGCATCCTTGAGGGACACCAGTGTTTAAAACCACAGACGATGAATAATCCTGTCAGGAAATCTTCAATTCAAGGCTACTAAGGACTGATGGGAATGATTGTATTAAAAGCACTGATCATCGACAAATAGCAAGTGTTGTCGGGCCAATGAGAACATCATCCACAGCTCTGGTGGATTTAGAAGCAAACGGAAATGGCTCAACCCAGGTGATGTGTAGCGAACCCTGCATTGTGTTTGCTTCAGGACTGGCGGGACTCTTTATCATGGCAACTGGCACATAAAACAAAAAGGCATTAGCCCAGCTAGCATCCTGCCCACACAAGTACTGTCTACAAGACATCGAAAACACATCCATAACGTAAACAACTAATATGAACATAAGTGACAATAAAACAATATAATAACTTAAAAGACATAACAGAGAAGAGGCAGAGTGCTCACTGGATCCCCGCGTAGTAGAAGAGTACATTTAACTTACAAATCAGGTGCTCTTCAAATTCGTGGAGCCGAGGCACTCTGAATTGCAAAAAGAAGGTGTTTATTATTATTATTTTTTTACTTGAAAGACATACTGGATATACAACATGATGGACTATAACGGGCAGATGGCTCGAGATCCTAACAAAGCGGAAGCCAGAACAGGAGGAGCCCACTTAAGTAAGGTCGTACAGAGACCGGACGTGACACACAAAGGGTCAGAGGTCAAAATAAAATACTGGACAAACAACTCAAGAACTTTGGCGTGTAGCATCACGTGACGCCCAACACTGGCGCTTCACCAATTCTCCGGGATTAGCTACGACATATAGAACCTCGTTACTCAGGCACATACGTTTTTTTTCACACGCTGCTCTATCACACTCTGTTCCGCTCATAAAGTCGCTCATGTTGATGCATGAGTTGGTCTTGCCTGAGGATTTTAAAACTGCCTCCCTGAGCAGACTATCATTCACCGCGATGAACCAAACGTATCTCTTCAGCAGCACGTTTGTTTTGGCAGAGGACTTCGCTCTCACGCACTAAACTGCTCTACCGGATACGGCGAGCGGTTCCAAATCTCCAGGGAGGAGAAGTCTATTCTTGTCCTGAAGTGGTTTCCCCGCCAATTTCTGGGTCTGATGTGGATGAGTTAGCGAAGTGTCATCCTGGGGTTTTCTCCGTGAGCGCCCGGACCCGAGCTCAGGCCAAGAAGTTCGCCCATCCCCCCCTTCCCAGGAGCCCCAAGTGAGTAAGTACATCAGCGGTGAGCTCTGTCAGGCCTTAAAGGGACATCTCAGGATTTTTGACATAGGGCCTCATTTCCTAGTTATCCAGAGTGATGTCTGGAGATCTGTTTTTCTTAAATTCATGCAGTTCTTATATTTGAAGAGCTTATGGCGCTAGGCTAGTCTTAGGCTAGTGCATGTCTATGGTATCAGTTAGCCTGCATTAAAAACAGTCTAACTCCACAGTGCAACTGAGGCAAATCACTTAAAACACCAGACTAACGATATAAATGTCTGTGTGGATAGAATAATTTTTGAAATATAATTGACCTTGTATCACATGAATTACCGCATTTTGAGGGACTATGTTCTTGCAGATCACTCCGCCGCGGCGTTAGCTTACAGCCATGAAGCTGATGCTGCTCAAATATACATAATTTTAAATGCAAAATGGTTAGAATTATTCTATGACACAGACATTTATATCGTTAGTCTGGTTATAAGTGATTTGCCTCGGGTGCCCTGTGGAGCGTGTCAGACTGTTTTTAATGCAGGCTAACTGATACCATAGACATGCGTTAGCCTAGCATTAGCCTAGCGCCACTAAGCTCTTCAAATATAAGAACTGCATGAATTTAAGAAAAAAATATCTCCAGAAATCAAGAACACTCTGGATTACTAGGAAATGAGGCCCTATGTCAAAAATCCTGAACTATCACTTCCTGACTGGAGTTCACAGCCTACAAGGCCAGTGTAACGCCTTATTTGAAAGCTAAGACCTACAAAACTGAGCCACGTTGTGCGTCACTTTTCTGTTGACGCTTTTCCGCCACGTTTTGTAGCTTTTTATCGCGTTTTTCCCTTTTTCATCCTTGTTTGCGTCTCGTGTTCGCCACTAGTTTGATTTTTTTTTCAAGAAGCTTTTTAGATTTGGGTAAAGCCAAACTGGAGGTTAAATAGACCACAGACTACTGCTTATGCCCGGCTGCAAAGTTACCTCAGCAACAGAGATATGTGCATATAAATAATGTTGATTTAAAAAATAAAAAATAATTGCGCATGGAGTTCCACAAGGATCTATTCTAGAACCGACATTATTCATTATGCACATAAATGATGTGTCTGGAGAAGGTTGTGCAAGATTATTATTATTTTTTCATAATGGGTTCCATTCTGCTGCTTGTTGAGTTGACAGTGTTGTTGTTTTGACAGTTTACTGAAAAAAGTCGAGACACATTTGACTTCAATAATCACTTTTTATTTTTGCAACAGTCTGAAGCTTGAGTCCCTTTTCCCCATGAAGAAAAACTGAGCGGCACAAACGTAAGCAGAGATAATATTAATAATAACAATAAAAATATAACACAATACAAAGAAATAATCTTAAATTTAAAACTCCGACATAAATACAATAATCCTATATTAACATCGCGTTTGTAAAGTTTAGAAATGGAAACTGCAGCCATTGTAACGATCGGTCGGTTTGGTCTGAGTTTTCCCAGACGCGTCCGGGATTAAATCCATTGGAGAAACCGTTAAATAACACCACGAAATGTGAGGAAATAAAGTACAACCAGAGAAAAACGCAGTAAAAACGGTACAAAGATGATGTTCGACGCGGGGTTAAATATTCACACAATTTCACGTCAGTAAATAAAATACAAATATCCAAACTAAGACCACAGGACGGAGGAACAGAGCGGCTCTGGTTTTCACATAAAAATAAGGCCCGTTATGCAGAAAAATGGCTAGAATTGTCTTGATTTTCAATCACGAAATCTAAATATGGTTTTATTTCGTGACATATTAGTTACAAAGATTTGCTCAGGGATTTTGGATCTGCTTTAGTTTTTAATAATATCAATTATAGACAAAGTGGTGTGTTTTTATGCAAATTTACTGTACATACATTATTCATCATTTTTCAAATATATTTTACAAAACGACAAAGAATACGTTGAAATGTCTCTTTGGCGACAGCGTCAGTTCTCTTTACTTTTCATTGGTCTGTAACTTAATCAATTTGAGATAATCCAGTGATTTGTGGTGAACACGTTTAAAGGGGCTATGTGGAGTTTGGCAGTTTTGTGCTCGCAATTGCCCCCTCAGGCCAAACGCGTAACTGCAGCCTCGATGATGAGCTCGTGCATGAGGCGCTCAGGCTTCACGACAGGCCCGTCCTGGTCCAGTTACAGATGTGCAGGCACACACTGGGAAACAGGATCACAGTGAAATAGCTGTTTGTGAGATCTGCACATTTACACTGTCCCCAGTGTGGAGGCGGGGAAATGGGGAAAATAAATAAATAATGGGAATTGGGTAAAAATGGGCAGTAAAGTAAACTGGGACAAAACTAGAAAAAAAATTAAGACAAAAATAAAAAAAGGAAAACATTGTGTTTTTTTTTTACCTTTTAAACAATGTAAATCCAGATGTTTCTGATGTTTGCATCATCGTCATCGAGAAAGTCCCAAAGATATTGAGATATTCATTTTTGTTAATTTCACAAAGCTCTTATTTACATGAAACTGTAAAAAAGCAAAAATACTTTTTTAGTGAAAAAATATTTACTATCTGTTTAAAACAGCAAATGAACGCGACGTGTTTACGGTGCACAAGGGTTAAAAACTGTCTTTTCTTCCGTGCACGCTGACCCGCCTCGTGAGCGCCCCCTGGGGTCACTGCAGGAGGCCGTGCACGCTGACCCGCCTCGTGAGCGGGAGGCCGTGCACGCTGACCCGCCTCGTGAGCGCCCCTGTGTGGTCGCTGTGGGAGGCCGTGCACGCTGACCCGCCTCGTGAGCGCCCCCGTGTGGTCACTGCGGGAGGACGTGCACGCTGACCCGCCTCGTGAGCGCCCCCGTGTGGTCACTGCGGGAGGCCGTGCACGCTGACCCGCCTCGTGAGCGCCCCCTGCGGTCGCTGCGGGAGGCCGTGCACGCTGACCCGCCTCGTGAGCGCCCCCTGCGGTCACTGCGGGAGGCCGTGCACGCTGACCCGCCTCGTGAGCGCCCCCTGCGGTCACTGCGGGAGGCCGTGCACGCTGACCCGCCTCGTGAGCGCCCCTGTGTGGTCGCTGTGGGAGGCCGTGCACGCTGACCCGCCTCGTGAGCGCCCCCGTGTGGTCACTGCGGGAGGACGTGCACGCTGACCCGCCTCGTGAGCGCCCCCGTGTGGTCACTGCGGGAGGCCGTGCACGCTGACCCGCCTCGTGAGCGCCCCCTGCGGTCGCTGCGGGAGGCCGTGCACGCTGACCCGCCTCGTGAGCGCCCCCTGCGGTCACTGCGGGAGGCCGTGCACGCTGACCCGCCTCGTGAGCGCCCCCTGCGGTCACTGCGGGAGGCCGTGCACGCTGACCCGCCTCGTGAGCGCCCCCTGCTGCGTCTGCGCTCCGTTCTGCAGCGTGAGGCTGACCTGGGCCGTGCTGAAGGCCTGGATGCGCCCGCTGCCCGCGATCTGCAGGTTGACCGTGGTGGCGTAGCTGGTGCGCTGACTGGCCGGTTTGGCGGGGGACGGCGATGGCGAGGGGTTGGAGTGGGCGGGCGGGCGCGGCGGGCGGGCGACGTAGGCGCAGATGATCTGGTTGCGGCACGCGCCCTCGTCCGGCTGCGCGTCAGCCCAAGGGTGGATTTCCTGCGGACGCGAACTCGTGGTCAACTCATTGGCGAAGCTCCGGGTGATCTCGTCTGACCAGGGAACGCCGGAGAACTGCGTCCCGGAGAAGGTGCTCCTCGCTGGGCTGAAGCGACCGGGCGACACCGGGGACTGGAGGGCGGGCCGCGGGCTGAGGCAGGTCAGAGCGGGCGAGGAGTAGCCGCTCGTCTGGTCGAACGGTCCGTGAAACGTCACCGACCTGTAATGGAAAGATTTTACGTTAAACAATAGCGTCGAGACGAGCTGGAGCCAACATTGTGTTCCTCACACCTGGTGCCTTGAATGTACCCCCCCCCCCCCCCCCTTTTTATTGTAAAGGCGTCTGTGTCAGACTGGGGGGCCTGAGCCTTTCCAGGCTAGTTTTGTGTCAAAGCAAAACTAAGTAACACGTTTCCTTTAACAAATCCTTTCCGTGGTCCCTCTGGGGGTAATAATGGGATGATTTGTTTTTTTTTTCCATCTCGCCCCTGGTGTCTCCGGACCGGAGTCACCAATACACACTAATGGAATCACGAAGAAGAAGCTAACAGGCTAACGGGCAAAGCTAACTGCGGGCTAGCGCTACTTAAACAGTATTTACAGCCAAGTTTGAGTGAAACAAAGATCTCCATTGTGTAACTGGATGAACGAGATCCCTCTGTCCCTTCGTCTTTTCTGTCAGCGTAGGATTTACTCTCACGGACGATTCATGAGTAAAAAACACAACATGTACGACAGCTGCAGTGGCGCTCACGGCCTCTGGGGGCACGAGGTACTTGCTTAAAATGCGCTTAAACTTTGTACTACACAATTTAACAGGATTTAAGGCTAATCTGAAGGTACTTTGATATAAAAGTTTGTTTTTCCTCTACAGACCTGTTTTCAACCCAAGAGCGCCGCGCTGCGCTCAGGTTGCTCCTCGCGGGACTGGCGTTGCTCCTCGTGGGACTGGCGTTGCTCCTCGTGGCGTTGCTCCTCGTGGCGTTGTCGGCCAGCGTGGTGGAGTGCGAGCGCCGCAGAGACGACGGTGACGTCGGGGAAAACGCCGGCGAGGGGGAAGCGTTCCGTGAAATCTGTAAAAGGCCGGGATACGCCGAAGACGGGGACGGCGAGAGGAGGGCGTTTCGCGGCTGCGGCGTCGCGATGTGATTGGTCCAGGCGTTCACCGAGGCGCCGATCGGGGGCGGGGACATGATCCGTGGGCTCAGAGCGGAGCCGCAGCTCGCCGATGAAGCCCGGGCGATGTCTAAGGTCAGCCCCAGGGGGTTGTGGGTGCTGCCCGGGCGCCGTGGGTTGGGCGGCTTGTTCGCCAGCGGTAAAGCGGCGTCGTGGAGGAAGGAGGTCGGCGACGGGACTCGGGAGTTGGGCTCGGAGGTGCAGAACGGACGGGCCACGCGGTTATGAGAGTGTGGCGGGGAGTCGAGGGTCACCTCCATGTTGGCGCCCGTCCCGTGGATGTTGTTGCTGTTGTTGGCGTTGGCGTGTCCGGCGTTCGGCCGCGCGCTCGCCAGCGACTGGGGCGACCACAGGAAGGATTTGGGTTTCGGGGACGGCGAGCGCTGCCTCAGGTGGAGCGTGGAGGGGAGCGGCGCCGACGGAGCAGAGCTTCTGTCCGATAACGTCTGTTTGGACATGGACGCGCTGATGGACTGGCTGATGCAGGAGGCCGCCAGCGAGCGCGAGAACGCAGAGGCGGGGGGCGGTCTGGCAGGCTGGGGGACCGCTGGAGTGGGGGAGGGGCAGCGGCGGTGGAGGTCGGGTGGACTGGGGGAGGGGCAGCGGCGGTGGAGGTCGGGTGGGGTGGGGGAGGGGCAGCGGCGGTGGAGGTCGGGTGGACTGGGAGAGGGGCAGCGGCGGTGGAGGTCGGGTGGACTGGGAGAGGGGCAGCGGCGGTGGAGGTCGGGTGGACTGGGGGAGGGGCAGCGGCGGTGGAGGTCGGGTGGGGTGGGGGAGGGGCAGCGGCGGTGGAGGTCGGGTGGACTGGGAGAGGGGCAGCGGCGGTGGAGGTCGGGTGGACTGGGGGAGGGGCAGCGGCGGTGGAGGTCGGGTGGGGTGGGGGAGGGGCAGCGGCGGTGGAGGTCGGGTGGACTGGGAGAGGGGCAGCGGCGGTGGAGGTCGGGTGGACTGGGGGAGGGGCAGCGGCGGTGGAGGTCGGGTGGACTGGGGGAGGGGCAGCGGCGGTGGAGGTCGGGTGGACTGGGGGAGGGGCAGCGGCGGTGGAGGTCGGGTGGACTGGGGGAGGGGCAGCGGCGGTGGAGGTCGGGTGCAGTGGGGGAGGGGCCACAGGTTGGCCTGAAGGCGGAGCTCAGGGCTGGAGTCGGCAGCAGTGCGGCGAGTGCAGGAGAGGATAGACCCGGTCTGGACGAGGGTCGAGGGCCGGGTCCCGCGGTGCTGCGCCCCCTGCAGGCGGAGACAAGCGTTACAAGAGATAAACCAGGCTCATGCTGAGGCGTCAGAGAGAGATAGAGTTATGATAGAGCTATGATAGAGTCATGATAGAGTCATGATAGAGTCATGATAGAGTCATGATAGAGTCATGATAGAGTCATGATAGAGTCATGATAGAGCTATGATAGAGTCATGATAGAGTCATGATAGAGTCATGATAGAGTCATGATAGAGCTATGATAGAGCTATGATAGAGCTATGATAGAGTTATGATAGAGTCATGATAGAGCTATGATAGAGCTATGATAGAGCTATGATAGAGTTATGATAGAGTTATGACAGAGCTATGATAGAGCTATGATAGAGCTATGATAGAGTTATGATAGACCTATGATAGAGTTATGATAGAGCTATGATAGAGTTATGATAGAGTTATGATAGAGCTATGATAGAGTTATGATAGAGCTATGATAGAGCTATGATAGAGTTATGATAGAGTTATGATAGAGCTATGATAGAGTTATGATAGAGTTATGATAGAGCTATGATAGAGCTATGATAGAGTTATGATAGACCTATGATAGAGTTATGATAGAGTTATGATAGAGCTATGATAGAGTTATGATAGAGTTATGATAGAGTTATGATAGAGTTATGATAGAGCTATGATAGAGCTATGATAGAGTTATGATAGACCTATGATAGAGTTATGATAGAGCTATGATAGAGTTATGATAGAGTTATGATAGAGCTATGATAGAGTTATGATAGAGCTATGATAGAGCTATGATAGAGTTATGATAGAGTTATGATAGAGTTATGATAGCGCTATGATAGAGTTATGATAGACCTATGATAGAGCTATGATAGAGTTATGATAGAGTCATGATAGAGTCATGATAGAGTCATGATAGAGTCATGATAGAGTCATGATAGAGTCATGATAGAGTTATGATAGAGTTATGATAGAGTCATGATAGAGCTATGATAGAGTCATGATAGAGTTATGATAGAGCTATGATAGAGCTATGATAGAGCTATGATAGAGTTATGATAGAGCTATGATAGAGTTATGATAGAGCTATGATAGAGTTATGATAGAGTTATGATAGAGTCATGATAGAGCTATGATAGAGCTATGATAAAGCTATGATAGAGCTATGATAGAGCTTTGATAGAGTTATGATAGAGCTATGATAGAGTTATGATAGAGTTATGATAGAGTTATGATAGAGCTATGATAGAGTTATGATAGAGTTATGATAGAGCTATGATAGAGCTATGATAGAGCTATGATAGTTATGATAGAACTATGATAGAGTTATGATAGAGTTATGATAGAGTTATGATAGAGTTATGATAGAGCTATGACAGAGTTATGATAGAGCTAGGATAGAGCTATGATAGAGCTATGACAGAGTTATGATAGAGCTATGATAGAGTTATGATAGAGCTATGATAGAGCTATGACAGAGTTATGATAGAGCTATGATAAAGCTATGATAGAGCTATGATAGAGTTATGATAGAGTTATGATAGAGTCATGATAGAGCTATGATAGAGTTATGATAGAGTTATGATAGAGTTATGATAGAGTTATGATAGAGCTATGACAGAGTTATGATAGAGCTAGGATAGAGCTATGATAGAGCTATGACAGAGTTATGATAGAGCTAGGATAGAGCTATGATAGAGCTATGACAGAGTTATGATAGAGCTAGGATAGAGCTATGATAGAGCTATGACAGAGTTATGATAGAGCTAGGATAGAGCTATGATAGAGCTATGACAGAGTTATGATAGAGCTATGATAGAGTTATGATAGAGCTATGATAGAGTTATGATAGAGCTATGATAGAGCTATGACAGAGTTATGATAGAGCTAGGATAGAGCTATGATAGAGCTATGACAGAGTTATGATAGAGCTATGATAGAGCTATGATAGAGCTATGACAGAGTTATGATAGAGCTATGATAAAGCTATGATAGAGCTATGACAGAGTTATGACAGAGTTATGATAGAGCTATGATAAAGCTATGATAGAGCTATGATAGAGTTATGATAGAGTTATGATAGAGCTATGATAGAGTTATGATAGAGCTATGATAGAGTTATGATAGCTGCTTCACTCAACACGGACGCATTACATACGTCACGACAAAACGCTGGCAAAAATCAGATCCAATCGTTTCAAAGGAGTTCACCTCCCACCTGATAACGGAGCTCAACTGTGAAGATCCAGACCCTTGTACGAAACGAAACGAGACCAGGCTAGAACCTCTGAGCACACCTGTATGTGTCAGCAACAGAACATTACCTGATCTCTTGGGCCGAGGCGGTGTTTCGGACGTGGCTGATTGCTCCCTTGAGGTCGTCCTGCAGGTCGTCCTGGAGGTTGTCCTGGAGGTCGTCCTGGAGGTTGTCCTGGAGGTCGTCCTTGAGGTTGTCCTGGAGGTCGTCCTTGAGGTCGTCCTGCAGGTCGTCCTGGAGGTTGTCCTGGAGGTCGTCCTTGAGGTCGTCCTGCAGGTCGTCCTTGAGGTTGTCCTGGAGGCTGTCCTGGAGGTCGTCTGGTCTTTGGTCAGTGAACATGGGCAGTGAGTCTTTGGACCAAACCGGGCTTTGACCCGACAGTTCCTCCTCCACCTCCAGGGTGGCACAGGAAGAGGAGGGCTTCAGCGGTGAAGGAGAAACTCCTGGACCTCCAGCCTCTGCCCGGGCCCCGTCTCGGCTCCGCTCTCCCACAGACGGAGCCTCGGTCTGGGCCTGAGCTTCTGTGAACCCTGGGTGTTGTTCGTTTATTTGGTTTCCACTCGTGAACCTCGGGAAAGGTGCTTGTTTTTGGGGAAACTCTTCCGCAGGAGCTTTAAGACTCGGGGGGGAGTCTGGGCTTTGGTCTCCCAGAGAAGGAGCATCGATCTGGGCTAGAGCTTCAGCACTTTTCACTGCTGGGTTCACTTGTTTTTGCGGGGATTGAACCGGAAACCCCACTCTCTGCTCTTCCAGTAAGTTCCTCTGCGTAGCTTTGGCTGACTCCTGGCTGCTACTGGGAGGAGGCGGAGGACAAGGAGTTCTGGCAGCGAGCAGAGGAGGAGGCGTCGATGGAATTTCTGGATTGCAGCTGCTTGTTTTGCAAGAAGATGAGACCTTTTCGAGCGGCCAATTCCCCCGAGGGAAGCTGCAATTAGAAGAGAGAGTGATTAATGCCACTACAATATAGAGTAGAGTCAAATCTTTTGTAACGTCCCCTCAGGGCAGACGTGAGGCAACAGGCCCCACAATGAGGACAACGGGCGCCACCATGAGGACACATGGCAAACAATGAGGACAACGGCGCCACCATGAGGACACATGGCAAACAATGAGGAGACAGGGCTCCACAGTGAGGACAACGGGCGAACAATGACCGAAGGGGAGGAACAATTGAACCCTCTGCCTAAGGAGACTTTGAGAGCTATGAATGTAAGTCAGGTGTGTTCAGTCACCGAGGAGAGTCTTAAAGCTGGAAACACACCTGAAGAACTGTGTCCCATGAGAAGCATTGCCCGCTATGCTCCTCGCCCAAAAGAGAGCTCCCAAGACCTGCCATTGTTGCTTTGTATAAAAGTCTGGATGTTCATCCATCTACAGTTAGAGAAACGGTCTACAAGTGGAGAGAGTTTGGCTCGGTTGCTTCTCTCCCAAGGACTGGCCGTCCACCAAAAGTGACGCCAAGAGTTCAGCGCAGACTCCGAGAGGTAACAGAGAACCCTCGTAAGTCCCATATCTCTGCACACATCTGCCATTTGTAAAACACTGGCTCAGAGTGGCGTTCATGGGAGACTCCACGGAGGAAGCCACTGCTGCACGTTTAATGTTCACAAAAAGGCACTTGGACACAGAGTTACTGGTAGAATATGTAGTGATGAAAGTTGAATAGTTTGGTAGGAACACACGTCATGTGTGGAGGAAAAATGGAACAGCACCAACATCCAAACCTCCTCCCCACGTGGAGCATGGTGGAGGGAGCGTCCTGGTGTGGGGCTGTTCTGCTGCCTCAGGGCCTGGTCATTCATGCAAAATGAATTCAAAAGTTTATCAGGATGTTTTGCAGGAAAACCTGAGGAAATCTGTCAGAGAGTTGAAGCTAAAACGAGGATGGAACAATGATCCAAAGCACACCAGTAAATCAACTTCAGAAGAATAAAATAAACGTTCTGGAGTGGCCACGTCAAAGTCCTGCTGTGACCTAAAGACACATCCCAGGACTCTGACTGACCTGCAGCAGTTTAGATGTGATGAGATGTTATGTAATTATATTGTATTGAGGCATTCTCCTCACCTCGGCCGCGGCCCGGCCTCCGTGCAGCTCCGGTCCCGGGTCAGAGTCCTGACGCCGTTCTCAGATGGAGTCACATGATCAGGATCTGAGAGAGAACAAAGCAATAACAGCTCAAAGAGAAGCTCGAGCGCGAAGGCGGAGACGCTAAGTTACAAGAGTCGCCAAACCACCGGGTTATGAAAGTAGGGTTAGAGTCCCGCCTCCTGAAGGGGCACGCTGTCGCTGTGTCCTTGGGCAAGACACTTCACCCACCTTGACTCCAGAGGTTCCTGGCTGTAAAGCGCTTTATAAGTTGAGACCATTTACCATTTACCATATATATGGACACCCTGTGTCCTCTGTCTGTCCTGGTCCTGTGTCCTCTGTCTGTCCTGATCCTGTGTCCTCTGTCTGTCCTGGTCCTGTGTCCTCTGTCTGTCCTGGGTATGTGTCCTCTGTCTGTCCTGGTCCTGTGTCCTCTGTCTGTCCTGGTCCTGTGTCCTCTGTCTGTCCTGGTCCTGTGTCCTCTGTCTGTCCTGGTCCTGTGTCCTCTGTCTGTCCTGATCCTGTGTCCTCTGTCTGTCCTGGTCCTGTGTCCTCTTTCTGTCCTGGGTATGTGTCCTCTGTCTGTCCTGGGCCTGTGTCCTCTGTCTGTCCTGGGTATGTGTCCTCTGTCTGTCCTGGGCCTGTGTCCTCTGTCTGTCCTGGGTATGTGTCCTCTGTCTGTCCTGGGCCTGTGTCCTCTGTCTGTCCTGGTCCTTCTCTAATCGGAGACTCACCCTGTGTCTTCTGTCTGTCCTGGTCCTGTGTCCTCTGTCTGTCCTGGTCCTGTGTCCTCTGTCTGTCCTGGGCCTGTGTCCTCTGTCTGTCCTGGGCCTGTGTCCTCTGTCTGTCCTGGGTATGTGTCCTCTGTCTGTCCTGGGCCTGTGTCCTCTGTCTGTCCTGGTCCTTCTCTAATCGGAGACTCACCCTGTGTCTTCTGTCTGTCCTGGTCCTGTGTCCTCTGTCTGTCCTGGGCCTGTGTCCTCTGTCTGTCCTGGGCCTGTGTCCTCTGTCTGTCCTAGTCCTGTGTCCTCTGTCTGTCCTGATCCTGTGTCCTCTGTCTGTCCTGGGCCTGTGTCCTCTGTCTGTCCTGGTCCTGTGTCCTCTGTCTGTCCTGGTCCTTCTCTAATCGGAGACTCACCCTGTGTCCTCTGTCTGTCCTGGGCCTGTGTCCTCTGTCTGTCCTGGGCCTGTGTCCTCTGTCTGTCCTGGTCCTGTGTCCTCTGTCTGTCCTGGGCCTGTGTCCTCTGTCTGTCCTGGTCCTGTGTCCTCTGTCTGTCCCGGTCCTGTGTCCTCTTTCTGTCCTGGTCCTTCTCTAATCGGAGACTCACCCTGTGTCCTCTGTCTGTCCTGGTCCTGTGTCCTGTGTCTGTCCTGGTCCTGTGTCCTCTGTCTGTCCTGGTCCTGTGTCCTCTGTCTGTCCTGGTCCTTCTCTAATCGGAGACTCACCCTGTGTCCTCTGTCTGTCCTGGTCCTGTGTCCTGTGTCTGTCCTGGTCCTGTGTCCTCTGTCTGTCCTGGTCCTGTGTCCTCTGTCTGTCCTGGTCCTTCTCTAATCGGAGACTCACCCTGTGTCCTCTGTCTGTCCTGGGCCTGTGTCCTCTGTCTGTCCTGGGCCGGTCCGTCCGTCACGTTGCTCCGGGTGCTCTGTGATTGGCCGCCTCCCCTCGCTGCAGTGGAGCTCTGCGATTGGCCGAAGGCGGGCCCCCGCTGATGATGCTTCTTGGCGTGCCCCGCCTTCTCGCTGTACATCCGGGCCAGCGTCTGCACCTTGTTCAGGATCCGCTCAGAGTTCTCCAGCAGCACGGGGTCCATCACGGGGTCGAACAGCCTCATCCTCGCCACGTCCGACGCCATTCCCTCGAACAGGGCGCGATTCGCCGACACGATCCGGGAGTGACGAGACCACCGGCCCACTTTAGGGTCAGGACCCGCCGCGTCTGCGCTCCTCTGCTCCTCCTCCTCACGGTTCATCAAAGAGTCTTCACTTTGACCAACGTCCGCCTCGCCGATCTGTGAGGGGATCTGGGACGGGATCTGAGACGGGATCTGAGAGACACCAGACGGGATCTGAGACGGGATCTGAGACGGGATCTGAGAGACACCAGACGGGATCTGAGACGGGATCTGAGACGGGATCTGAGAGACACCAGACGGGATCTGAGACGGGATCTGAGACGGGATCTGAGAGGGGATCTGAGACGGGATCTGAGACGGGATCTGAGAGGGGATATGAGAGGGGATCTGAGAGGGGGTCTGAGACGGGATCTGAGACGGGATCTGAGACGGGATCTGAGACGGGATCTGAGACGGGATCTGAGACGGGATCTGAGACGGGATCTGAGAGGGGATCTGAGAGGGGATCTGAGAGGGGATCTGAGACGGGATCTGAGACGGGATCTGAGAGACACCAGACGGGATCTGAGACGGGATCTGAGACGGGATCTGAGAGGGGATATGAGAGGGGGTCTGAGAGGGGATCTGAGACGGGATCTGAGAGGGGATCTGAGACGGGATCTGAGAGGGGATCTGAGACGGGATCTGTGAGGGGATATGAGAGGGGATATGAGAGGGGGTCTGAGAGGGGGTCTGAGACGGGATCTGAGACGGGATCTGAGACAGGATCTGAGACGGGATCTGTGAGGGGATATGAGAGGGGATATGAGAGGGGGTCTGAGAGGGGGTCTGAGACGGGATCAGAGAGGGGATCTGAGAGGGGGTCTGAGAGACACCAGACGGGATCTGAGACGGGATCTGAGAGGGGATCTGTGAGGGGATATGAGAGGGGATCTGAGAGACACCAGACGGGATCTGAGAGACACCAGACGGGATCTGAGACGGGATCTGAGAGGGGATCTGAGAGACACCAGACGGGATCTGAGACGGAATCTGAGAGGGGATCTGTGAGGGGATCTGAGAGACACCAGACGGGATCTGAGACGGGATCTGAGAGACACCAGAGGGGATCTGAGACGGGATCTGAGAGACACCAGATGGGATCTGAGAGGGGATCTGCGAGGGGATCTGAGACGGGACCTGAGACGGGATCTGAGATGGGATCTGCGAGGGGATCTGCGAGGGGATCTGTGAGGGGATCAGAGACGGGATCTGAGACGGGACCTGAGACGGGATCTGAGAGGGGATCTGTGGGAGGATCTGCGAGGGGATCTGTGAGGGGATCTGTGAGGGGATCTGTGAGAGGATCTGAGACGGGATCTGAGACGGGATCTGAGACGGGATCTGAGACGGGATCTGAGAGGGGATCTGTGAGGGGATCTGTGAGAGGATCTGAGACGGGATCTGAGACGGGATCTGAGACGGGACCTGAGACGGGATCTGAGAGGGGATCTGTGGGAGGATCTGAGAGGGGATCTGAGAGGGGATCTGTGGGAGGATCTGAGAGGGGATCTGAGAGGGGATCTGTGAGACGCTGCTCCTCCGTGACTCCGCCTCCTCCTCGCTCTCTCCCTCCTCCTCCGCCGCGGCTTCGTAGTAGCTCCTGATCTTCTCGAGGATGTTCTTGTCCCGTTTGCGGCGCCGAGGGCCTCGCAACGCACACGGCCTCCTCTCGACTCTCGCGTCCTCCTTTACGCAGCTTTCCACAGACTCAACGCCTTCGCCATCGCGCGTCTCTGTCACTCCCGCCGCACATTCAGCTTCGTGGTTCGGGATTTCTCTGTGACCTTCATCATCGGCTCCTTCTGGAACAATCTCTGCGATCGTTGGCTCCACACAAGTTTCTTCTTCTTCCAAAATGATTTGATCTTCAGCCAATGTTTCTGCGGCGCTTTTCTCCTCCGGCGTCTCCTCGCTCTCCTCCTGCTCCCGCTGCATTGTGGGTAGACTCTCCGGCTCCGGTGGAGGTGGCGCCTCCTGTGGCATTGTGGGTAGTGGCTCGGGGCTGCACGGCGAGACGATGGGAGGAAGGGGGCAGGTGAAGTTAGAGCGGCCATGTTTGTTTGGGTCAGGCGGAGACTCCTGGAAAACGAGAAGAACTCTTAGTTCTTAGTTTGAACTCAGAGTAAAAACAGCCCAGACTCTTTTCTTTGGGATGTTAAGTCTCTGACGGTTTGTGTCTTTGAGCCGGAGATGTATCCAGGAAGTGACTCCAACACGCTCTTTCCCACGCCTATTCATCATAAATACATGTTTGGTATCCACGTGTAGCACGAAAGGCTGTGACTGAGAAGACGCTGTAATCCAAATATGGTCATTTCCTTTGGGGGAGACGGTTTGTTAAGTTTTGGGAACGTTTTGGAAAAGTTTTAGGAAAGCAAATCTTTGGAACTAAACTTCACAAAATAAAAACACATTAAATCAATCAAGGCAATAAAACAGAACCCCGGCTCTGCTTTTTTCCCTCATATTCAAAAACCCACAGTGTGTCGACCTGACCTGCGTGACCTTGGAGGTCGGGGAAACTGTAGCACTCGGAGGAAACCTGGCTGCCCTCTGTCTCCTCTGATCCTCTGGGTTTGTCCTTGTTTCAGAGCGTGGTGTCCTGCACTGGTCAGCTCCACCATATCTAAACTTTTCCAAACTGTTTCAAACCTTTCCCAAACTTGCAGACTTTCTCCTGTCTTTGGCCGCTGCTGTCTCCCACAAAGGAAATGACCATATTTGGATGACAGCGTCTTTCGTGCTACACGTGGATACCAAACATGTGAGTATTTGTGAATGGATGAGCGTGGGAGACACGGACATGTTGGCGTGTAGTTTCTCTCTGACCTGTTTTCTCGTCGCTGTGTCGTCTCTCCGGCTCTGGTTCAGGAGTTGGAGGATTTCTTCAGTGATGGACAGCGAAGTGGGCGGAGTCACCAGCTCCTCCTCCTCCTCAGGCGCCTGGATCCAGAGGAAAATTACTGTAAGTTTGGGGCGTGTGGAGTAACTTCCGTGGAATGTTTTCCAAAGAAAAAGATCCACTTAGATCAGTTTTGTAGGTCTTAGCTTTCAAATGAGCCTATTGGCTGTAAGCTCCAGGCGAGCCGCTTTTAGATTTGGGTAAAACTGGAGAAAACGTGCTCGGTTAAGGCTTAGAGGTTCCTCTGGCAGGAGGTTTAGTCCTGCCTTTTCTATTAATTGACTTTTTAGGAGTGGAGCGAAACATCTGGAGACTTTAGTCCCGAGTCTGGTTTCAGTCGCAGAACATGACCCACCCGGTCCTGGGCCCCAGAAACATGACCCACCCGGTCCTAGGCCCCAGAAACATGACCCACCCGGTCCTGGGCCCCAGAAACATGACCCACCCGGTCCTAGGCCCCAGAAACATGACCCACCCGGTCCTGGGCCCCAGAAACATGACCCACCCGGTCCTAGGCCCCAGAAACATGACCCACCCGGTCCTGCGCCCCAGAAACATGACCCACCCGGTCCTAGGCCCCAGAAACATGACCCACCTGGTCCTGGGCCCCAGAAACATGACCCGTCCGGTCCTGGGCCCCAGAAACATGACCCACCCGGTCCTGGGCCCCAGAAACATGACCCACCTGCTCCTGGGCCCCAGAAACATGACCCACCCGGTCCTGGGCCCCAGAAACATGACCCACCTGGTCCCGGTCCCCAGAAACATGACCCACCCGGTCCTGGGCCCGGGTCGAGTCCGGGTCCGGCTCCGCCAAAGTGCTGCAGCTGCCAGAGTCCAGGGTGTGGGCGGAGCACAGCTGGCCCTCGCTCTCGGCGCTCTACAAGGACACATACGGGAAATGTTTATGCACTACTACAAATATTAGTACAATTACTCACACGGTGAACGTGTATTTAGTTTAGTTTAGTTTAATGTATTCGTTTTTTTGAGCAGTAAACATTCTGCTCAAAAGGACTGGGCGGAGCCAGAGCCTATAAGCCCCGCCCCCAAAATCAATACAACATTTAAGCCATGACATGACAGAACTACAATAATAATGACATCATCGATCACACGATCAGCTGCATCACGTTAAAGGAACCAGTTCATCGTTTCATGTTTCGTTCAAAGCAAGTAACAAAAAACATGTACAATATCAAACATTATACAGTTACTCACAGGGTGAACGTGGTCAAAGTTTAATATCATTTAGTTTGTTTTAGTCGATGAACTTTGGTCATTAATTAACCTCTTAACTCCCGCCTGAACCGAGCGCATTTTCTCCATGCTCAGCTTTACCCAAATCTAAAAGCTTCTTGACTGACGAGTTCACCGCCTACGGGCCTCAGTGCAGTGGTTCACGTGGACTTTGGGAGGTGGTGGAAGTCTAACCTAGAAGACCTTCTCTTCATGATGCTTCATAAATGAAATATGAGGCCGATTGTGGTGAAATAAAAACTCCTTTAAGTCCGTATGATTCAGTGATGAATGCTGTTGTATTAAACACACAGGAAGTGGATTCATGTTTTTGTTTTGTTTATTTGAGCAGTTTACATTTTCCAAATTTACAAAATACACATTTAAACCTTCACAGAGGCTGAAGCACGAAGCTCATGAAGCGCCACATTCATAATAAACATTTACCTTTCACAGTAATACGTGAGGAA
Organism: Proterorhinus semilunaris; assembly: GCA_021464625.1. Classification (NCBI taxonomy): domain Eukaryota; kingdom Metazoa; phylum Chordata; class Actinopteri; order Gobiiformes; family Gobiidae; genus Proterorhinus; species Proterorhinus semilunaris. The sequence continues at coordinate 36,570,492 of CM038354.1, read as the reverse complement.
CATGAGTCTGTCCTTAAATGTCCTCAAAAGGCTTTTGCATCAGAAGAAAACACGATCACGTGAGTGGAACGTATGTTCTCCGTCGCTTACATTTCCCACAGGAATGAATTATTTACATTAATAACATCTTAACTGCATATTATCAGAATACGGATTATGATCAACCACAACAATGCATTTATTATTATTACTATTAGTTTCATTATTATTACATTTTCATTATCATCATGGATGTCATATTTAATATTCATGGAATGGAATCTTATTTGCTACACACAAAGATCTATCCCCAAGACCTCAGAGTGGACTTCAGAGTGGAGAGTGGACTTCACTGTGGACCTCAGAGTGGACTTCAGAGTGGAGAGTGGACTTCACAGTGGACTTCAGAGTGGAGAGTGGACTTCAGAGTGGAGAGTGGACCTCAGAGTGGACTTCAGAGTGGAGAGTGGACTTCACAGTGGACTTCAGAGTAGAGAGTGGACTTCAGAGTGGAGAGTGGACCTCACAGTGGACCTCAGAGTGGACCTCAGAGTGGAGTGTGGAGTGGAGAGTGGACTTCTTTTTTTTGTTATGTTTTTTGTTGCATATTTGTTACTTTTTTCATGTGTTTGTTGCTTTTTGTCGCATTTTCATCCTTGTTTATTTTCATCATTATTTTGCCGCTTATTTTCAAGAAGCTTTTAGAAGAAGCCGAACCGGAGAAAATGTGGGAGTTAAGAGGCTAAAGTTAAGAGGCTAAAGTTAAGAGGCTAAAGTTAAGAGGCTAAAGTTAAGAGGCTAAAGTTAAGAGGCTAAAGTGAATCGGGCGACAGAGCCTGAGTAGTTTCTGTTTGTGAACTTTTGGATGTTATTGCAGCTCCTTCCCTCACCAGGCGTTACCGTGACGAGCTAAAACCAGCAGGAACATCTCCCTAACCCCTCAGGCTGAACTGGTGCTATGAACTTGACCTTCAGTGAGCTTCTTCTCTCTCTCGTGACTGCTGTTCTTATCACTCATTTAGAATCCGTGAATATAAAGGTGTGGCTGAGTTCTTACCTTGAGCGCTGCAGGACGGGGTCAGAGTTCACACAAAGACAAAAACAACATCGTTATTATTCACCGGAACAAACGAAGAATCAAAGATGTGAAATTAAGAGAGACTCACGTGTGGAGCGGAACGCCGCCTCGATGTCTTTGGCCGGAGCTGAAACAGACCAATGAGAGCGTGAGCTGGAGGATGAGGAAGTGAGTGGACCAATGAGAGCGTGAGCTGGAGGATGAGGAAGTGAGTGGACCAATGAGAGGTGAGCTGGAGGATGAGGAAGTGAGTGGACCAATGAGAGCGTGAGCTGGAGGATGAGGAAGTAAGTGGACCAATGAGAGGTGAGCTGGAGGATAAGGAAGTGAGTGGACCAATGAGAGCGTGAGCTGGAGGATGAGGAAGTGAGTGGACCAATGAGAGGTGAGCTGGAGGATGAGGAAGTGAGTGGACCAATGAGAGGTGAGCTGGAGGATGAGGAAGTGAGTGGACCAATGAGAGGTGAGCTGGAGGATAAGGAAGTGAGTGGACCAATGAGAGGTGAGCTGGAGGATGAGGAAGTGAGTGGACCAATGAGATGTGAGCTGGAGGATGAGGAAGTGAGTGGACCAATGAGATGTGAGCTGGAGGATGAGGAAGTGAGTGGACCAATGAGAGAGTGAGCTGGAGGATGAGGAAGTGAGTGGACCAATGAGATGTGAGCTGGAGGATGAGGAAGTGAGTGGACCCATGAGCATGTAGGCGTGGCGGTGGGCGTGGCGGTGGTACCTGACTGGCGGCGGCTGCGGCGTTGGTATGGCAGGTTTCCCTCCAGCAGCAGAGGGAGGCTCTTACGGCTCTTCTCTGGAGTGAACAGCTCCTGCGGCTCTGCAGAAACACACGGTTCAGTTAGTGATGAATGATGTTTATAATGATGATGTTTATAATGATGTTTATAATGATGATGTTTATAATGATGATGTTTATAATGATGTTTATAATGATGATGTTTATAATGATGATGTTTATAATGATGTTTATAATGATGATGTTTATAATGATGATGTTTATAATGATGTTTATAATGATGATGTTTATAATGATGTTTATAATGATGATGTTTATAATGATGTTGTTTATAATGATGTTTATAATGATGTTTATAATGATGATGTTTATAATGATGATGTTTATAATGATGATGTTTATAATGATGTTTATAATGATGATGTTTATAATGATGTTTATAATGATGATGTTTATAATGATGTTTATAATGATGATGTTTATAATGATGTTTATAATGATGTTTATAATGATGATGTTTATAATGATGATGTTTATAATGATGTTTATAATGATGTTTATAATGATGTTTATAATGATGTTTATAATGATGTTTATAATGATGATGTTTATAATGATGATGTTTATAATGATGTTTATAATGATGATGTTTATAATGATGATGTTTATAATGAGTTTGAGGTATGGGTACGTGTGTTTGAGGTATGGGTACGTGTGTTTGAGGTATGGGTACGTGTGTGTTTGAGGTATGGGTACGTGTGTTTGAGGTATGGGTACATGTGTGTGAGGTATGACTACATGTCTTTGAGGTATGGTACATGTGTATGAGGTATGGGTACATGTGTTTCAGGTATGGGTACATGTGTTTGAGGTATGGGTACATGTGTTTCAGGTATGGGTACATGTGTTTGAGGTATGGGTAGATGTGTTTGAGGTATGGGTAGATGTGTTTGAGGTATGGTACATGTGTTTGAGGTATGGGTAGATGTGTTTGAGGTATGGTACATGTGTTTGAGGTATGACTACATGTGTTTGAGGTATGACTACATGTGTTTAAGGTATGGGTACATGTGTTTGAGGTATGGGTACATGTGTTTGACGTATGGGTACATGTGTTTGAGGTATGAGTACATGTGTTTAAGGTATGGGTAGATGTGTTTGAGGTATGGTACATGTGTTTGAGGTATGACTACATGTGTTTGAGGTATGACTACATGTGTTTAAGGTATGGGTACATGTGTTTGAGGTATGGGTACATGTGTTTGACGTATGGGTACATGTGTTTGAGGTATGGGTACATGTGTTTGAGGTATGGGTACATGTGTGTGAGGTATGGGTACATGTGTTTGAGGTATGGGTACATGTGTTTGAGGTATGGGTACATGTGTGTGAGGTATGGGTACATGTGTGTGAGGTATGAGTACATGTGTTTGAGGTATGGGTACATGTGTGTGAGGTATGGGTACATGTGTGTGAGGTATGAGTACATGTGTTTAAGGTATGGGTACATGTGTTTGAGGTATGGGTACATGTGTTTGAGGTATGAGTACATGTGTTTGAGGTATGGGTACATGTGTGTGAGGTATGGGTACATGTGTGTGAGGTATGGGTACATGTGTGTGAGGTATGAGTACATGTGTTTAAGGTATGGGTACATGTGTTTGAGGTATGGGTACATGTGTTTGAGGTATGGGTACATGTGTTTGAGGTATGGGTACATGTGTTTGAGGTATGGGTACATGTGTGTGAGGTATGGGTACATGTGTGTGAGGTATGGGTACATGTGTTTGAGGTATGGGTACATGTGTGTGAGGTATGGGTACATGTGTTTGAGGTATGGGTACATGTGTGTGAGGTATGGGTACATGTGTTTGAGGTATGGGTACATGTGTGTGAGGTATGGGTACATGTGTTTGAGGTATGGGTACATGTGTGTGAGGTATGGGTACATGTGTTTGAGGTATGGGTACATGTGTTTGAGGTATGGGTACATGTGTTTGAGGTATGGGTACATGTGTTTGAGGTATGGGTACATGTGTTTGAGGTATGGGTACACGTGTTTGAGGTATGGGTACATGTGTTTGAGGTATGGGTACGTGTGAATATGGTATGGGTACATGTGTTTGAGGTATGGCTACATGTGTTTGAGGTATGGCTACATGTGTGTGAGGTATGGGTACATGTGTTTGAGGTATGGTACATGTGTTTGAGGTATGGGTACATGTGTTTGAGGTATGGTACATGTGTTTGAGGTATGGTACATGTGTTTGAGGTATGGCTACATGTGTTTGAGGTATGGTACATGTGTTTGAGGTATGGCTACATGTGTTTGAGGTATGGTACATGTGTTTGAGGTATGATACATGTGTTTGAGGTATGGCTACATGTGTTTGAGGTATGGTACATGTGTTTGAGGTATGGTACATGTGTTTGAGGTATGGCTACATGTGTTTGAGGTATGGCTACATGTGTTTGAGGTATGGGTACATGTGTTTGAGGTACGGGTACATGTGTTTGAGGTACGGGTACATGTGTTTGAGGTACGGGTACATGTGTTTGAGGTACGGGTACATGTGTTTGAGGTATGGGTACATGTGTTTGAGGTATGGCTACATGTGTTTGCGGTTTAGTCTAAGCATGGGTCTATAGTGTTCAAGCCACGGGCAAAAACGGTAATATACATTTTCAGAAATGGTTATTTTGTATATTAGTATGTGTATTTAAATATTAGTATGTGTTTTTATATATTAGTATGTGTATTTAAATATTAGTATGTGTTTTTATATATTAGTATGTGTATTTAAATATTAGTATGTGTTTTTATATATTCGTATGTGTATTTAAATGATGGTGCTTTAACTATATAATTAATCAATGTCAACGTGACAGACGCATTTGAAAGCTCAGAACCTCCGTGTAATGCTGTGAATTGGACGTCTGACCTGATGTTCTTCTTCCTCGGTGGAAGTTGTGGATGTCGTCCAGTCTGGGGTTGGAGCAGCTCTTCAGCGCCTCCTGCTGGAACTGAGGGGCTGCGACAGATCAGACATTTTACACCCAAACACTTCAGCCACTTCATCACCAAAACACTTCAGAGTGTGACTCACTCTGGCAGAAGTTATCTCCAAGAACTTGACGAGCCTGAAACAGAGACGACGTTTTAGTCGTGTTCAGACAAACTCATACACATTTTTAAGGGTTTAGGCAGGGCCGGACTGGGACAATAACTCAGCCCTGGGGGGGTTAATCTAAGTTTAACACAGTGTAATGTTTGGTCACAGCACCAAACATTAGAAATGAGTTAGAAATGAGGAGTAGTTTTTATATTACGTAATTTCAGTGTAAGGTCCACTAGACTAAATCTAAAGCATTAACCCCGGGCGGTACCTCCTCGGACAGGGAGGGCACGGTACCTTCTGTAGGGAGGGGGGGGCGGTACCTTCTGGGAGAGGGAGGGGGCGGCACCTTCTGTAGGGAGGGGGGGCGGTACCTTCTGTAAGGAGGGGGCGGTACCTTCTGTAAGGAGGGGGCGGTACCTTCTGTAGGGAGGGGGCGGAACCTTCTGCAGGCAGGGGGCGGTACCTTCTGGGGCAGGGAGGTCGGGTGGTTCTCCACGATCAGCCTCTTGAGGAAGTGCACCCACAGACGCTTCTCCTCCTGGTTCCTCGTCTGTAAAGTCACAACATTATTACTGGGACTTAAACGGCGCTGACATGTAGGATAAAGTTTTTCATCACTTTGCTCCTCAAATGAATAAATCAATGATCTTTAAATGATTTCCGGAGCGTAGGTTGTAGGCTGTAGGTTGTAAGTTGTAGGGTGTAGGTTGTAGGGTGTAGGTTGTAGGCTGTAGGTTGTAGGTTGTAGGCTGTAGGTTGTAGGCTGTAGGCTGTAGGTTGTAGGTTGTAGGCTGTAGGCTGTAGGTTGTAGGCTGTAGGCTGTAGGTTGTAGGTTGTAGGTTGTACGCTGTAGGCTGTAGGCTGTAGGGTGTAGGCTGTAGGCTGTAGTTTGTACGCTGTAGGTTGTAGGCTGTAGGCTGTAGGCTGTAGGCTGTAGGCTGTAGGCTGTAGGTTGTAGGTTGTAGGCTGTAGGCTGTAGGCTGTAGGTTGTAGGCTGTAGGCTGTAGGCTGTAGGTTGTAGGCTGTAGGCTGTAGGCTGTAGGCTGTAGGTTGTAGGTTGTAGGCTGTAGGCTGTAGGTTGTAGGCTGTAGGCTGTAGGCTGTAGGTTGTAGGCTGTAGGCTGTAGGTTGTAGGCTGTAGGGTGTAGGCTGTAGGCTGTAGTTTGTACGCTGTAGGTTGCAGGCTGTATGTTGTAGGCTGTAGGTTGTAGGCTGTGGGCTGTAGGCTGTAGGTTGTAGGCTGTAGGTTGTAGGCTGTAGGTTGTAGGTTGTAGGCTGTAGGCTGTAGGTTGTAGGCTGTAGGCTGTAGGTTGTAGGTTGTAGGTTGTACGCTGTAGGCTGTAGGCTGTAGGCTGTAGGCTGTAGGTTGTAGGCTGTAGGCTGTAGGTTGTAGGTTGTACGCTGTAGGCTGTAGGCTGTAGTTTGTACGCTGTAGGTTGTAGGCTGTAGGTTGTAGGTTGTAGGTTGTAGGCTGTAGGCTGTAGGCTGTAGTTTGTACGCTGTAGCGTGTAGGCTGTAGGTTGTAGGCTGTAGGCTGTAGGTTGTAGGTTGTAGGCTGTAGGTTGTAGGCTGTAGGCTGTAGGTTGTAGGTTGTAGTTTGTACGCTGTAGCGTGTAGGCTGTAGGTTGTAGGTTGTAGGCTGTAGGTTGTAGGTTGTAGGCTGTAGGCTGTAGGCTGTAGTTTGTACGCTGTAGTTTGTACGCTGTAGCGTGTAGGCTGTAGGTTGTAGGTTGTAGGCTGTAGGCTGTAGGCTGTAGGTTGTAGGTTGTAGGCTGTAGGCTGTAGGTTGTAGGTTGTAGGCTGTAGGCTGTAGGCTGTAGTTTGTAGGTTGTAGGCTGTAGGTTGTAGGTTGTAGGCTGTAGGTTGTAGGCTGTAGGCTGTAGGTTGTAGGCTGTAGGCTGTAGGTTGTAGGCTGTAGGCTGTAGTTTGTACGCTGTAGGTTGTAGGCTGTATGTTGTAGGCTGTAGGCTGTAGGTTGTAGGTTGTAGGCTGTAGGTTGTAGGCTGTAGGCTGTAGGTTGTAGGCTGTAGGCTGTAGTTTGTACGCTGTAGGTTGTAGGCTGTATGTTGTAGGCTGTAGGTTGTAGGCTGTGGGCTGTAGGCTGTAGGTTGTAGGCTGTAGGTTGTAGGCTGTAGGCTGTAGGTTGTAGGTTGTAGGCTGTAGGGTGTAGGCTGTAGTTTGTAGGTTGTAGGTTGTAGGCTGTAGGCTGTAGGGTGTAGGCTGTAGGCTGTAGTTTGTAGGTTGTAGGTTGTACGCTGTAGGCTGTAGGCTGTAGGGTGTAGGCTGTAGTTTGTACGCTGTAGGTTGTAGGCTGTAGGCTGTAGGTTGTAGGCTGTAGGTTGTAGGCTGTAGGCTGTAGTTTGTAGGCTGTAGGTTGTAGGCTGTAGGTTGTAGGCTGTAGGTTGTAGGCTGTAGGCTGTAGTTTGTACGCTGTAGGTTGTAGGCTGTAGGTTGTACGCTGTAGGCTGTAGGTTGTAGGCTGTAGGTTGTAGGCTGTAGGCTGTAGTTTGTACGCTGTAGGTTGTAGGCTGTAGGCTGTAGGTTGTAGGCTGTAGAGTGTAGGCTGTAGGCTGTAGGTTGTACGCTGTAGGCTGTAGGTTGTAGGCTGTAGGTTGTAGGCTGTAGGCTGTAGTTTGTACGCTGTAGGGTGTAGGCTGTAGGCTGTAGTTTGTACGCTGTAGGCTGTAGGCTGTAGGTTGTAGGCTGTAGGTTGTAGGTTGTAGGTTGTAGGCTGTAGGCTGTAGGTTGTAGGTTGTAGGCTGTAGGTTGTAGGCTGTAGGCTGTAGGTTGTAGGCTGTGGGCTGTAGGCTGTAGGCTGTAGGCTGTAGGTTGTAGGCTGTAGGCTGTAGGTTGTAGGCTGTAGGCTGTAGGCTGTAGGTTGTAGGCTGTAGGTTGTAGGGTGTAGGCTGTATGTTGTAGGCTGTAGGTTGTAGGCTGTAGGTTGTAGGTTGTAGGCTGTAGGTTGTAGGTTGTAGGTTGTAGGTTGTAGGCTGTAGGTTGTAGGTTGTAGGTTGTAGGCTGTAGGCTGTAGGTTGTAGGGTGTAGGCTGTAGGCTGTACGCTGTAGGTTGTAGGGTGTAGGCTGTATGTTGTAGGCTGTAGGTTGTAGGCTGTAGGTTGTAGGTTGTAGGCTGTAGGTTGTAGGTTGTAGGTTGTAGGCTGTAGGTTGTAGGCTGTAGGCTGTAGGTTGTAGGGTGTAGGCTGTATGTTGTAGGCTGTAGGTTGTAGGCTGTGGGCTGTAGGTTGTAGGCTGTAGGTTGTAGGCTGTAGGCTGTAGGCTGTAGGTTGTAGGCTGTAGGGTGTAGGCTGTAGGCTGTAGTTTGTACGCTGTAGGTTGTAGGCTGTAGGCTGTAGGTTGTAGGGTGTAGGCTGTATGTTGTAGGCTGTAGGGTGTAGACTGTAGGTTGTAGGTTGTAGGCTGTAGGTTGTAGGCTGTAGGCTGTAGGTTGTAGGCTGTAGGCTGTAGGTTGTAGGCTGTAGGCTGTAGGCTGTAGGCTGTAGGTTGTAGGCTGTAGGTTGTAGGCTGTAGGCTGTAGGCTGTAGGTTGTAGGGTGTAGGCTGTATGTTGTAGGCTGTAGGTTGTAGGCTGTGGGCTGTAGGCTGTAGGTTGTAGGCTGTAGGTTGTAGGCTGTAGGCTGTAGGCTGTAGGTTGTAGGCTGTAGGGTGTCGGCTGTAGGCTGTAGTTTGTAGGTTGTAGGCTGTAGGCTGTAGGCTGTAGGTTGTAGGTTGTAGGCTGTAGGCTGTAGGTTGTAGCGTGTAGGCTGTAGGCTGTAGGTTGTAGGTTGTAGGCTGTAGCGTGTAGGCTGTAGGCTGTAGTTTGTAGGTTGTAGGCTGTAGGCTGTAGGTTGTAGGTTGTAGGCTGTAGCGTGTAGGCTGTAGGCTGTAGTTTGTAGGTTGTAGGCTGTAGGCTGTAGGTTGTAGGCTGTAGGCTGTAGGTTGTAGTTTGTAGGTTGTGTGGTCAGACCTGGACGATGTGCTGCTGTTTGGGGATGCTCTGGTCAGAGATCTTGAAGCTCAGAGGATCCTTCAGCGTCTCCATCAGCAGCAGGTTACAGCACTGTCACAAAAACACACACATGACCTTTAACACACACATGACCTTTAACACACACATGACCTTTAACACACACATGACCCCCCAGGCGTCCTGCGTTCCCCCGTTTGGGAACCCCTGGTCTGAAGGTTAGGGTCATGTGACTTACGAAGATGTGCGTGCTGTAGACGAAGTGTTCCAGTCGTTTCTTGGCGATGAGCAGCATGCGATCGAACAGGAAGAAGGCCCTCTCCTTCTTCACCCGGTGGACCCTGAAGGACCCCTCCAGGACCAGCTCCCCGAACCCCGACAGGTCCGGGCCGCACCAGTTCACCAGCAGAGCCTCGATCTCCTAAACACAGAGACAGGAACAGTCCTTCAAGAACACGGTGCAAACATCTGTGCCCGAGAGGACGCTGTGATCCAAATATGGTCATTTCCTTTGGGAGGAACACACACATGTGACACAGAGACTAAACTTCAACAACTTCACACTAATAATAGTTTATTCTAAAACTAAAGACGATCCAAAATCCCTCGGAGCAAATCTTTGTGCATACATTTTTTTTTTTTAAATGAAAACATAAAACTCTTTTTGTCATAATTTACAGCAGACCTTCTGACGGGGAGACCACAGGCTGTACGTGTCCTCCAGAACCATCACACTGAACACGGGAGCTCCCCAAGGCTGTGTGCTGAGCCCCCTCCTGTTCACTCTGCTGACCCATGACTGCTCCAAAGTACGACTCAAACCTCTTCATCAAGTTTGCAGACGACACAACAGTGGTGGGTCTCATCAACAACAGAGACTAGGTGAAGGGACTAGGTGAAGGAACTAGGTGAAGGGACTAGGTGAAGGAACTAGGTGATGGAACTAGGTGAAGGAATTAGGTGAAGGAACTAGGTGAAGGAATTAGGTGAAGGAACTAGGTGATGGAACTAGGTGAAGGAATTAGGTGAAGGAACTAGGTGAAGGAACTAGGTGAAGGAATTAGGTGAAGGAACTAGGTGAAGGAACTAGGTGAAGGAATTAGGTGAAGGAATTAGGTGAAGGAACTAGGTGAAGGAACTAGGTGAAGGAACTAGGTGAAGGAACTAGGTGAAGGAACTAGGTGATGGAACTAGGTGAAGGAACTAGGTGAAGGAACTAGGTGATGGAACTAGGTGAAGGAACTAGGTGATGGAACTAGGTGAAGGAACTAGGTGATGGAACTAGGTGATGGAACTAGGTGAAGGAACTAGGTGAAGGAACTAGGTGATGGAACTAGGTGAATGAACTAGGTGATGGAACTAGGTGAAGGAACTAGGTGAAGGAACTAGGTGAAGGAACTAGGTGATGGAACTAGGTGAATGAACTAGGTGATGGAACTAGGTGAAGGAATTAGGTGAAGGAACTAGGTTTGTTTGTTTGTTTGTTTATTAAGATCCCCATTAGCCATTGCCTTGACAATGGCTAATCTTCCTGGGGTCCAGATTATAAAATCTAATTTTCATACAATGATCTCAGATTACAATATAAAACAACATAAATACACAATTACAACATATTTCATTTGTTGAAGTGTGTCAACAGAGTCTTTTTAAAAATGTTTATGTCTGCAATGTTAGAAATGTCTTTAGGCAGAGTTCCAGGATCTCATCCCTCTGAACAGAACAGCCTTCTGTCCAGTCTATATATATATATATATATATATATATATATATATATATATATATATATATATATATATATAAATATAAATACATATATATATATATTTTAGAGGCAAATTCGTGGAAGCCTTTCTGAGGCTATATATATATATATATATATATATATATATATATATATATATATATATATATATATATATATATAGGTGCAAACTTACTATTGTCATACACGCACACTCCTTGAAAATGACACACATTCTGCAGGCAGGAACTGACTGGAAAAAACTTCTGCTGCTGATACCACCGCTTGAGTGATTGTATAAACATACGGGAGCCTTGAGCGCCCTCAAGTGGACATTCCGCAGATTGCACCTAAACAACACAATGACTAAACTCCTATAAATAACATTAGCAGAACAGGTGAGCAGTCTGGCCATGTGGTGCACATGAACAACCTCTCTGAATGTGGAGAAGACAAAAGAGACTGTTGTGGACTTTCGTAGAGCACGGGTCCAGCATGCTCCTCTAACAATCAATGGTGCTGCAGTGGAGAGGGTGACCAGCACTAAGTTCCTGGGTGTGCACATCACAGAGAACCTTTCCTGGACCATGCACACTACATCTCTGGTCAAGAAAAGTAATCAGCGTCTCTACTTTCTCCACAAGTTAAGAAGAGCCAGAGTCCCAGCCTCTGTTATGTGCAACTTCTACAGAGGGACTATAGAGAGCATCCTGACCAGCTCCATCACTGTGTGGTTCTTCTACAGAGGGACTATAGAGAGCATCCTGACCAGCTCCATCCCTGTGTGGTTCTTCTACAGAGGGACTATAGAGAGCATCCTGACCAGCTCCATCACTGTGTGGTTCTTCTACAGAGGGACTATAGAGAGCATCCTGACCAGCTCCATCCCTGTGTGGTTCTTCTACAGAGGGACTATAGAGAGCATCCTGACCAGCTCCATCACTGTGTGGTTCTTCTACAGAGGGACTATAGAGAGCATCCTGACCAGCTCCATCACTGTGTGGTTCTTCTACAGAGGGACTATAGAGAGCATCCTGACCAGCTCCATCACTGTGTGGTTCTTCTACAGAGGGGCTATAGAGAGCATCCTGACCAGCTCCATCACTGTGTGGTTCTTCTACAGAGGGACTATAGAGAGCATCCTGACCAGCTCCATCACTGTGTGGCTCTTCTACAGAGGGACTATAGAGAGCATCCTGACCAGCTCCATCACTGTGTGGTTCTTCTACAGAGGGACTATAGAGAGCATCCTGACCAGCTCCATCACTGTGTGGTTCTTCTACAGAGGGACTATAGAGAGCATCCTGACCGGCTCCATCACTGTGTGGTTCTTCTACAGAGGGACTATAGAGAGCATCCTGACCAGCTCCATCACTGTGTGGTTCTTCTACAGAGGGACTATAGAGAGCATCCTGACCAGCTCCAACACTGTGTGGTTCTTCTACAGAGGGACTATAGAGAGCATCCTGACCAGCTCCATCACTGTGTGGCTCTTCTACAGAGGGACTATAGAGAGCATCCTGACCAGCTCCAACACTGTGTGGTTCTTCTACAGAGGGACTATAGAGAGCATCCTGACCAGCTCCATCACTGTGTGGTTCTTCTACAGAGGGACTATAGAGAGCATCCTGACCAGCTCCATCACTGTGTGGTTCTTCTACAGAGGGACTATAGAGAGCATCCTGACCAGCTCCATCACTGTGTGGTTCTTCTACAGAGGGACTATAGAGAGCATCCTGACCAGCTCCAACACTGTGTGGTTCTTCTACAGAGGGACTATAGAGAGCGTCCTGACCGCGCGCGTGTGTATGTGTGTGTGTGTGTGTGTGTGTGTGTGTGTGTGTGTGTGTGTGTGTGTGTGTGTGTGTGTGCATCACCTGCAGCCGCACGGCATGCTCCTGCTTCCTCTTCATGTCGTTGATGTACCAGGCGACCGCTGTCATGGTAACGATGGCGTCCTCCACCACCTCGTACCCAGGGTCGGCCTTGGAAAGGTGCTTGGACAGCTCCTGCAGGTGACAGTGAGGTCAGACTCACCACAATGAGGAGGTCAGACTCACCACAATGAGGTCAGACTCACCACAATGAGGAGGTCAGACTCACCACAATGAGGAGGTCAGACTCACCACAATGAGGTCAGACTCACCACACTCAGGTTCGAACATAATATTACAGAAGGAAAGAACTGAAAACAGGTTGATTCTTTTCTCCAATTTATTTTTACTATTTATTTATTAATTATTTTTTTCTACAATATCGCCCAATTTTCCCCATTATTGTTCAGTTTGGTGAATAAATGTAACGATACCCAGAGTAATGGGGAACTAGTTACTTTAATAACTCGGTTATACACTTTCTGTCCAGAGTAATGGGGAACTAGTTACTTTAATAACTCGGTTAAACACTTTCTGTCCAGAGTAATGGGGAACTAGTTACTTTAATAACTTGGTTAAACACTTTCTGTCCAGAGTAATGGGGAACTAGTTACTTTAATAACTCGGTTAAACACTTTCTGTCCAGCGTAATGGAGAACTAGTTACTTTAATAACTCGGTTAAACACTTTCTGTCCAGCGTAATGGAGAACTAGTTACTTTAATAACTCGGTTATACACTTCCTGTCCAGCGTAATGGGGAACTAGTTACTTTAATAACTCGGTTATACACTTTCTGTCCAGAGTAATGGGGAACTAGTTACTTTAATAACTCGGTTAAACACTTCCTGTCCAGAGTAATGGGGAACTAGTTACTTTAATAACTCGGTTAAACACTTTCTGTCCAGAGTAATGGAGAACTAGTTACTTTAATAACTCGGTTAAACACTTTCTGTCCAGAGTAATGGAGAACTAGTTACTTTAATAACTCGGTTATACACATCCTGTCCAGAGTAATGGGGAACTAGTTACTTTAATAACTCGGTTAAACACTTTCTGTCTAGAGTAATGGAGAACTAGTTACTTTAATAACTCGGTTAAACACTTTCTGTCCAGAGTAATGGAGAACTAGTTACTTTAATAACTCGGTTATACACTTCCTGTCCAGCGTAATGGGGAACTAGTTACTTTAATAACTCGGTTATACACTTCCTGTCCAGCGTAATGGAGAACTAGTTACTTTAATAACTCGGTTATACACTTCCTGTCCAGCGTAATGGGGAACTAGTTACTTTAATAACTCGGTTATACACATCCTGTCCAGAGTAATGGGGAACTAGTTACTTTAATAACTTGGTTAAACACTTCCTGTCCAGAGTAATGGGGAAGTAGTTACTTTAATAACTTGGTTAAACACTTCCTGTCCAGCGTAATGGGGAACTAGTTACTTTAATAACTCGGTTAAACACTTCCTGTCCAGCGTAATGGAGAACTAGTTACTTTAATAACTCGGTTAAACACTTCCTGTCCAGAGTAATGGAGAACTAGTTACTTTAATAACTCGGTTAAACACTTCCTGTCCAGAGGAGACGTGTTTGGTGTAAATGACCTCAGCTAATTGGTTCCTCAGAGTTTATTATTTAGTCACAATGGCGCGACAGCTCATGCTTTTATTTTGAAAGGTTCATATTTACGAGGAGTCGTTAAACGGTTTTCGTGAAATTAAGCTTCATATAAAAACTGAAGCAAATATGAACAAACCAGATTTTAAATGTTTGAAGTCACTGCTGGTCATATTTTAGTTCACGAGATGGTTTTGGGGTCAGAGAAAAGTTCAAACATAGAAAGATCAACTTGAGGCGTCACTTCGAGTGAAAGTGTTTCATAGTTTTCACCACTAGAGGGCGCCCACGCACTGCGCTAAAGGCCGTTTGTTTCAGTGATTATGGATTTACTGCAGGGCCTTTAATTATATTATTAAAGGTGTTTCCAGTCAAAATTACAATATCTTATATTTCAAATGAGCCTTTAAAGTAACCGTGACCTTTCTGAGCTTTAGCTCCGGGGCTTAAACTGTGCAACTTTATTAGTTTGTGTTTGACCTCTGACCCTTTGACCCAGCGGAGGCTTTAGTGGTTAGCACAGCGCCCTCACTGTGGGACGCTCCAGGATCAATCGATGTTTAGGTTTTCACTGCTGATTAGACCGTATCCATGGTTACATATATAAACATTCCATCGCGAAAAAAACAGAAACCCTAAAAAACGTGAAATAAAACGGACCCTGAAGCATCACAGGAGCCACTGGGTCAGTGAGGGGTCAGTGAGGGGTCAGTGAGGGGTCAGTGAGAGGTCAGTGAGGGGTCAGTGAGGGGTCAGTGAGAGGTCAGTGAGAGGTCAGTGAGGGGTCAGTGAGGGGTCAGTGAGAGGTCAGTGAGAGGTCAGTGAGGGGTCAGTGAGAGGTCAGTGAGGGGTCAGTGAGAGGTCAGTGAGGGGTCAGTGAGAGGTCAGTGAGGGGTCAGTGAGGGGTCAGTGAGGGGTCAGTGAGAGGTCAGTGAGAGGTCAGTGAGAGGTCAGTGAGGGGTCAGTGAGAGGTCAGTGAGGGGTCAGTGAGGGGTCAGTGAGAGGTCAGTGAGAGGTCAGTGAGGGGTCAGTGAGGGGTCAGTGAGAGGTCAGTGAGGGGTCAGTGAGAGGTCAGTGAGAGGTCAGTGAGGGGTCAGTGAGAGTAGCAGTAGTAGTAGTAGTAGTATTCGTACCTGCAGTAGTAGTAGTAGTAGTAGTAGTAGTAGTAGTAGTAGTAGTAGTAGTAGTAGTAGCAGTAGTAGTAGTAGTAGTATTCGTACCTGCAGTAGTAGTAGTATTCGTAGTATTCGTACCTGCAGTAGTAGTAGTAGTAGTAGTAGTAGTAGTAGTAGTAGTAGTAGTATTCGTACCTGCAGTAGTAGTAGTAGTAGTAGTAGTAGTAGTAGTAGTATTCGTACCTGCAGTAGTAGTATTGGTAGTATTCGTACCTGCAGTAGTAGTATTCGTAGTAGTATTCGTACCTGCAGTAGGAGTAGTAGTAGTAGTAGTATTGGTAGTATTGGTACCTGCAGTAGGAGTAGTAGTAGTAGTAGTATTGGTAGTATTGGTACCTGCAGTAGGAGTAGTAGTAGTAGTAGTATTGGTAGTATTGGTACCTGCAGTAGTAGTATTGGTAGTATTGGTACCTGCAGTAGTAGTAGTAGTAGTAGTAGTATTGGTAGTATTGGTACCTGCAGTAGTAGTATTGGTAGTATTGGTACCTGCAGTAGTAGTAGTAGTAGTAGTAGTAGTAGTAGTAGTATTCGTACCTGCAGTAGTAGTATTGGTAGTATTCGTACCTGCAGTAGTAGTATTCGTAGTAGTATTCGTACCTGCAGTAGGAGTAGTAGTAGTAGTAGTATTGGTAGTATTGGTACCTGCAGTAGTAGTATTGGTAGTATTGGTACCTGCAGTAGTAGTAGTAGTAGTATTCGTACCTGCAGTAGTAGTAGTAGTATTCGTACCTGCAGTAGTAGTATTGGTAGTATTCGTACCTGCAGTAGCAGTATTGGTAGTATTCGTACCTGCAGTAGTAGTATTGGTAGTATTCGTACCTGCAGTAGTAGTATTCGTAGTAGTATTCGTACCTGCAGTAGGAGTAGTAGTAGTAGTAGTATTGGTAGTATTGGTACCTGCAGTAGGAGTAGTAGTAGTAGTAGTATTGGTAGTATTGGTACCTGCAGTAGGAGTAGTAGTAGTAGTAGTATTGGTAGTATTGGTACCTGCAGTAGTAGTATTCGTAGTAGTATTCGTACCTGCAGTAGGAGGAGTAGTAGTAGTAGTATTGGTAGTATTCGTACCTGCAGTAGTAGTATTGGTAGTATTCGTACCTGCAGTAGTAGTATTGGTAGTATTGGTACCTGCAGTAGGAGTAGTAGTAGTAGCAGTATTGGTAGTATTGGTACCTGCAGTAGTAGTATTGGTAGTATTCGTACCTGCAGTAGTAGTATTGGTAGTATTGGTACCTGCAGTAGTAGTATTGGTAGTATTCGTACCTGCAGTAGTAGTATTGGTAGTATTGGTACCTGCAGTAGTAGTAGTAGTATTGGTACCTGCAGTAGTAGTATTGGTAGTATTCGTACCTGCAGTAGTAGTATTGGTAGTATTGGTACCTGCAGTAGTAGTATTGGTAGTATTCGTACCTGCAGTAGTAGTATTGGTAGTATTGGTACCTGCAGTAGTAGTATTGGTAGTATTCGTACCTGCAGTAGTAGTATTGGTAGTATTGGTACCTGCAGTAGTAGTAGTAGTATTCGTAGTATTCGTACCTGCAGTAGGAGTAGTAGTAGTAGTAGTATTGGTAGTATTGGTACCTGCAGTAGGAGTAGTAGTAGTATTGGTAGTATTGGTACCTGCAGTAGTAGTAGTAGTATTCGTACCTGCAGTAGTAGTAGTAGTATTGGTAGTATTGGTACCTGCAGTAGGAGTAGTAGTAGTAGTAGTATTGGTAGTATTGGTACCTGCAGTAGTAGTATTCGTAGTAGTATTCGTACCTGCAGTAGGAGTAGTAGTAGTAGTAGTATTGGTAGTATTGGTACCTGCAGTAGTAGTATTGGTAGTATTCGTACCTGCAGTAGTAGTATTGGTAGTATTGGTACCTGCAGTAGTAGTAGTAGTAGTAGTAGTAGTAGTAGTAGTATTCGTACCTGCAGTAGTAGTAGTAGTATTCG
Source organism: Proterorhinus semilunaris (assembly GCA_021464625.1). Classification (NCBI taxonomy): domain Eukaryota; kingdom Metazoa; phylum Chordata; class Actinopteri; order Gobiiformes; family Gobiidae; genus Proterorhinus; species Proterorhinus semilunaris. The sequence continues at coordinate 36,553,258 of CM038354.1, read as the reverse complement.
TACCTGCAGTAGTAGTATTGGTAGTATTCGTACCTGCAGTAGCAGTATTGGTAGTATTCGTACCTGCAGTAGTAGTATTGGTAGTATTCGTACCTGCAGTAGTAGTATTCGTAGTAGTATTCGTACCTGCAGTAGGAGTAGTAGTAGTAGTAGTATTGGTAGTATTGGTACCTGCAGTAGGAGTAGTAGTAGTAGTAGTATTGGTAGTATTGGTACCTGCAGTAGTAGTATTCGTAGTAGTATTCGTACCTGCAGTAGGAGTAGTAGTAGTAGTAGTATTGGTAGTATTGGTACCTGCAGTAGTAGTATTGGTAGTATTCGTACCTGCAGTAGTAGTATTGGTAGTATTCGTACCTGCAGTAGGAGTAGTAGTAGTAGCAGTATTGGGAGTATTGGTACCTGCAGTAGTAGTATTGGTAGTATTGGTACCTGCAGTAGTAGTATTGGTAGTATTCGTACCTGCAGTAGTAGTATTGGTAGTATTGGTACCTGCAGTAGTAGTATTGGTAGTATTCGTACCTGCAGTAGTAGTATTGGTAGTATTGGTACCTCCAGTAGTAGTATTGGTAGTATTCGTACCTGCAGTAGTAGTATTGGTAGTATTGGTACCTGCAGTAGTAGAATTGGTAGTATTCGTACCTGCAGTAGTAGTATTGGTAGTATTGGTACCTGCAGTAGGAGTAGTAGTAGTAGTAGTATTCGTAGTATTCGTAGTAGTATTGGTACCTGCAGTAGTAGTATTGGTAGTATTCGTACCTGCAGTAGTAGTAGTAGTATTCGTACCTGCAGTAGTAGTAGTAGTAGTATTCGTACCTGCAGTAGTAGTAGTAGTAGTAGTAGTATTGGTAGTATTCGTACCTGCAGTAGTAGTAGTAGTATTCGTACCTGCAGTAGTATTCGTAGTAGTATTGGTACCTGCAGTAGTAGTAGTAGTAGTAGTAGTATTGGTAGTATTCGTACCTGCAGTAGTAGTAGTAGTATTCGTACCTGCAGTAGTATTCGTAGTAGTATTGGTACCTGCAGTAGTAGTAGTATTTGTAGTATTCGTACCTGCAGTAGCAGTATTGGTAGTAGTATTCGTACCTGCAGTAGTAGTATTGGTAGTATTCGTACCTGCAGTAGTAGTAGTAGTATTGGTAGTATTATTCGTACCTGCAGTAGTAGTATTGGTAGTATTCGTACCTGCAGTAGTAGTATTCGTAGTAGTATTTGTACCTGCAGTAGTAGTAGTAGTAGTAGTAGTATTGGTAGTATTCGTACCTGCAGTAGTAGTATTCGTAGTAGTATTCGTACCTGCAGTAGTAGTAGTAGTAGTAGTAGTATTGGTAGTATTGGTACCTGCAGTAGTAGTAGTAGTAGTAGTAGTATTGGTAGTATTCGTACCTGCAGTAGTAGTATTGGTAATATTGGTACCTGCAGTAGGAGTAGTAGTAGTATTCGTAGTATTCGTAGTAGTATTGGTACCTGCAGTAGTAGTATTGGTAGTATTGGTACCTGCAGTAGGAGTAGTAGTAGTAGTAGTATTCGTAGTATTCGTAGTAGTATTGGTACCTGCAGTAGTAGTATTGGTAGTATTCGTACCTGCAGTAGTAGTATTCGTAGTAGTATTCGTACCTGCAGTAGTAGTAGTAGTAGTAGTAGTATTCGTAGTATTCGTACCTGCAGTAGTAGTATTCGTAGTAGTATTCGTACCTGCAGTAGTAGTAGTAGTAGTAGTAGTAGTATTGGTAGTATTGGTACCTGCAGTAGTAGTATTGGTAGTATTCGTACCTGCAGTAGTAGTATTGGTAGTATTGGTACCTGCAGTAGTAGTATTGGTAGTATTCGTACCTGCAGTAGTAGTATTGGTAGTATTGGTACCTGCAGTAGTAGTATTCGTAGTAGTATTGGTACCTGCAGTAGTAGTAGTAGTAGTAGTAGTATTCGTAGTAGTATTTGTACCTGCAGTAGTAGTAGTAGTAGTAGTAGTATTGGTAGTATTCGTACCTGCAGTAGTAGTATTCGTAGTAGTATTCGTACCTGCAGTAGTAGTAGTAGTAGTAGTAGTATTCGTAGTATTGGTACCTGCAGTAGTAGTAGTATTCGTACCTGCAGTAGTAGTATTGGTAGTATTGGTACCTGCAGTAGGAGTAGTAGTAGTAGTAGTATTCGTAGTATTCGTAGTAGTATTGGTACCTGCAGTAGTAGTATTGGTAGTATTGGTACCTGCAGTAGGAGTAGTAGTAGTAGTAGTATTCGTAGTATTCGTAGTAGTATTGGTACCTGCAGTAGTAGTATTGGTAGTATTCGTACCTGCAGTAGTAGTAGTAGTATTGGTAGTAGTATTCGTACCTGCAGTAGTAGTATTGGTAGTATTCGTACCTGCAGTAGTAGTATTCGTAGTAGTATTCGTACCTGCAGTAGTAGTAGTAGTAGTAGTAGTATTCGTAGTATTCGTACCTGCAGTAGTAGTATTCGTAGTAGTATTCGTACCTGCAGTAGTAGTAGTAGTAGTAGTAGTAGTATTGGTAGTATTGGTACCTGCAGTAGTAGTATTGGTAGTATTCGTACCTGCAGTAGTAGTATTGGTAGTATTGGTACCTGCAGTAGTAGTATTCGTAGTAGTATTGGTACCTGCAGTAGTAGTATTCGTAGTAGTATTGGTACCTGCAGTAGTAGTAGTAGTAGTATTGGTAGTATTCGTACCTGCAGTAGTAGTATTGGTAGTATTCGTACCTGCAGTAGTAGTAGTATTCGTAGTAGTATTTGTAGTATTCGTACCTGCAGTAGCAGTATTTGTAGTAGTATTCGTAGTATTCGTAGTAGTATTGGTACCTGCAGTAGTAGTATTCGTAGTAGTATTCGTAGTATTCGTAGTAGTATTGGTACCTGCAGTAGTAGTATTTGTAGTATTCGTACCTGCAGTAGTAGTATTCGTAGTATTCGTAGTAGTATTGGTACCTGCAGTAGTAGTATTTGTAGTATTGGTACCTGCAGTAGTAGTATTCGTAGTATTCGTAGTAGTATTGGTACCTGCAGTAGTAGTATTTGTAGTATTGGTACCTGCAGTAGCAGTAGTAGTAGTAGTAGTATTCGTAGTATTCGTAGTATTCGTAGTAGTATTGGTACCTGCAGTAGTAGTATTGGTAGTATTGGTACCTGCAGTAGTAGTATTGGTAGTATTGGTACCTGCAGTAGTAGTAGTAGTATTTGTAGTAGTATTGGTACCTGCAGTAGTAGTATTCGTAGTATTCGTAGTATTGGTACCTGCAGTAGTAGTATTCGTAGTAGTATTCGTAGTAGTATTGGTACCTGCAGTAGTAGTATTGGTAGTATTGGTACCTGCAGTAGTAGTAGTAGTATTTGTAGTAGTATTGGTACCTGCAGTAGTAGTATTCGTAGTATTCGTAGTATTCGTACCTGCAGTAGTAGTAGTAGTAGTAGTAGTATTCGTAGTATTCGTACCTGCAGTAGTAGTAGTAGTAGTAGTAGTAGTAGTAGTAGTAGTATTCGTAGTAGTATTGGTACCTGCAGTAGTAGTAGTAGTAGTATTTGTAGTATTGGTACCTGCAGTAGGAGTAGTAGCAGTAGTAGTATTCGTAGTAGTATTGGTACCTGCAGTAGTAGTAGTAGTAGTATTGGTAGTATTGGTACCTGCAGTAGTAGTATTGGTAGTATTCGTACCTGCAGTAGTAGTATTGGTAGTATTGGTACCTGCAGTAGTAGTATTCGTAGTAGTATTGGTACCTGCAGTAGTAGTAGTAGTAGTATTGGTAGTATTCGTACCTGCAGTAGTAGTATTGGTAGTATTCGTACCTGCAGTAGTAGTAGTATTCGTAGTAGTATTTGTAGTATTCGTACCTGCAGTAGCAGTATTCGTAGTAGTATTCGTAGTATTCGTAGTAGTATTGGTACCTGCAGTAGTAGTATTCGTAGTAGTATTCGTAGTATTCGTAGTAGTATTGGTACCTGCAGTAGTAGTATTTGTAGTATTCGTACCTGCAGTAGTAGTATTCGTAGTATTCGTAGTAGTATTGGTACCTGCAGTAGTAGTATTTGTAGTATTGGTACCTGCAGTAGTAGTATTCGTAGTATTCGTAGTAGTATTGGTACCTGCAGTAGTAGTATTTGTAGTATTGGTACCTGCAGTAGCAGTAGTAGTAGTAGTAGTATTCGTAGTATTCGTAGTAGTATTCGTAGTATTCGTAGTAGTATTGGTACCTGCAGTAGTAGTATTTGTAGTATTCGTACCTGCAGTAGTAGTATTGGTAGTATTGGTACCTGCAGTAGTAGTATTGGTAGTATTGGTACCTGCAGTAGTAGTAGTAGTATTTGTAGTAGTATTGGTACCTGCAGTAGTAGTATTCGTAGTATTCGTAGTATTGGTACCTGCAGTAGTAGTATTCGTAGTAGTATTCGTAGTATTCGTAGTAGTATTGGTACCTGCAGTAGTAGTATTGGTAGTATTGGTACCTGCAGTAGTAGTATTGGTAGTATTGGTACCTGCAGTAGTAGTAGTAGTATTTGTAGTAGTATTGGTACCTGCAGTAGTAGTATTCGTAGTATTCGTAGTATTCGTACCTGCAGTAGTAGTAGTAGTAGTAGTAGTATTCGTAGTATTCGTACCTGCAGTAGTAGTAGTAGTAGTAGTAGTAGTAGTAGTAGTAGTATTCGTAGTAGTATTGGTACCTGCAGTAGTAGTAGTAGTAGTATTTGTAGTATTCGTACCTGCAGTAGTAGTATTCGTAGTAGTATTGGTACCTGCAGTAGTAGTAGTAGTAGTATTCGTAGTATTCGTACCTGCAGTAGTAGTATTCGTAGTAGTATTGGTACCTGCAGTAGGAGTAGTAGTAGTAGTAGTATTGGTAGTATTCGTACCTGCAGTAGTAGTATTCGTAGTAGTATTGGTACCTGCAGTAGTAGTAGTAGTAGTATTCGTAGTATTCGTACCTGCAGTAGTAGTATTCGTAGTAGTATTGGTACCTGCAGTAGGAGTAGTAGTAGTAGTAGTATTGGTAGTATTCGTACCTGCAGTAGTAGTATTCGTAGTAGTATTGGTACCTGCAGTAGTAGTAGTAGTAGTATTCGTAGTATTCGTACCTGCAGTAGTAGTATTCGTAGTATTCGTACCTGCAGTAGTAGTATTCGTAGTAGTATTGGTACCTGCAGTAGGAGTAGTAGTAGTAGTAGTATTGGTAGTATTCGTACCTGCAGTAGTAGTATTGGTAGTATTCGTACCTGCAGTAGTAGTATTTGTAGTATTCGTACCTGCAGTAGCAGGTGGTACTTGAGGATCCGCTGCACAGGCTTCAGCAGATACGTTTCCAAAGGCAGTGAGTGATTCAGCGACGACTGTCTCTGATGGAAGAACTTCCCCAGTACTTCATCCTGCATACAGTCCCGCAGTACTGCCATGGAACTGCAGTACAAGTACACACATGAGTACAAGTACAGTCCCGCAGTACTGCCATGGAACTGCAGTACAAGTACACACATGAGTACAAGTACACGCCCGCAGTACTGCCATGGAACTGCAGTACAAGTACACACATGAGTACAAGTACAGTCCCGCAGTACTGCCATGGAACTGCAGTACAAGTACACACATGAGTACAAGTACACGCCCGCAGTACTGCCATGGAACTGCAGTACAAGTACACACATGAGTACAAGTACAGTCCCGCAGTACTGCCATGGAACTGCAGTACAAGTACACACATGAGTACAAGTACACACATGAGTCCTGCATACAGTCCCGCAGTACTGCCATGGAACTGCAGTACAAGTACACACATGAGTACAAGTACAGTCCCGCAGTACTGCCATGGAACTGCAGTACAAGTACACACATGAGTACAAGTACAGTCCCGCAGTACTGCCATGGAACTGCAGTACAAGTACACACATGAGTACAAGTACAGTCCCGCAGTACTGCCATGGAACTGCAGTACAAGTACACACATGAGTACAAGTACAGTCCCGCAGTACTGCCATGGAACTGCAGTACAAGTACACACATGAGTACTACATACACTCCCGCAGTACTGCCATGGAACTGCAGTACAAGTACACACATGAGTACAAGTACAGTCCCGCAGTACTGCCATGGAACTGCAGTACAAGTACACACATGAGTACAAGTACAGTCCCGCAGTACTGCCATGGAACTGCAGTACAAGTACACACATGAGTACAAGTACAGTCCCGCAGTACTGCCATGGAACTGCAGTACAAGTACACACATGAGTACAAGTACAGTACTGCCATGGAACTGCAGTACAAGTACACACATGAGTACAAGTACAGTCCCGCAGTACTGCCATGGAACTGCAGTACAAGTACACACATGAGTACAAGTACAGTCCCGCAGTACTGCCATGGAACTGCAGTACAAGTACACACATGAGTACAAGTACAGTCCCGCAGTACTGCCATGGAACTGCAGTACAAGTACACACATGAGTACAAGTACAGTCCCGCAGTACTGCCATGGAACTGCAGTACAAGTACACACATGAGTACAAGTACAGTCCCACAGTACTGCCATGGAACTGCAGTACAAGTACACACATGAGTACAAGTACAGTCCCGCAGTACTGCCATGGAACTGCAGTACAAGTACACACATGAGTACAAGTACAGTCCCACAGTACTGCCATGGAACTGCAGTACAAGTACACACATCAGTACTACATACACGTGGATCAATCTGTGAAAGGCATCAGAGAAAGTGCTGAGTCGTGGTTAATGGAGTTGTGGGTTAAATTCCTGAGGTCTGAGGGAATAAACCAGGACTAAAGAGGGAATAAACCAGAGCTAAAGAGGGAATAAACCAGGACTAAAGAGGGAATAAACCAGAGCTAAAGAGGGAATAAACCAGGACTAAAGAGGGAATAAACCAGGACTAAAGAGGGAATAAACCAGGGCTAAAGAGGGAATAAACCAGAGCTAAAGAGGGAATAAACCAGGACTAAAGAGGGAATAAACCAGAGCTAAAGAGGGAATAAACCAGGACTAAAGAGGGAATAAACCAGAGCTAAAGAGGGAATAAACCAGGACTAAAGAGGGAATAAACCAGGACTAAAGAGGGAATAAACCAGGGCTAAAGAGGGAATAAACCAGAGCTAAAGAGGGAATAAACCAGGACTAAAGAGGGAATAAACCAGAGCTAAAGAGGGAATAAACCAGGACTAAAGAGGGAATAAACCAGGACTAAAGAGGGAATAAACCAGAGCTAAAGAGGGAATAAACCAGGACTAAAGAGGGAATAAACCAGGACTAAAGAGGGAATAAACCAGAGCTAAAGAGGGAATAAACCAGGACTAAAGAGGGAATAAACCAGGGCTAAAGAGGGAATAAACCAGAGCTAAAGAGGGAATAAACCAGGACTAAAGAGGGAATAAACCAGGACTAAAGAGGGAATAAACCAGAGCTAAAGAGGGAATAAACCAGGACTAAAGAGGGAATAAACCAGGACTAAAGAGGGAATAAACCAGAGCTAAAGAGGGAATAAACCAGGACTAAAGAGGGAATAAACCAGGACTAAAGAGGGAATAAACCAGAGCTAAAGAGGGAATAAACCAGGACTAAAGAGGGAATAAACCAGAGCTAAAGAGGGAATAAACCAGGACTAAAGAGGGAATAAACCAGGACTAAAGAGGGAATAAACCAGGACTAAAGAGGGAATAAACCAGAGCTAAAGAGGGAATAAACCAGGACTAAAGAGGGAATAAACCAGGACTAAAGAGGGAATAAACCAGGACTAAAGAGGGAATAAACCAGGACTAAAGAGGGAATAAACCAGAGCTAAAGAGGGAATAAACCAGGACTAAAGAGGGAATAAACCAGGGCTAAAGAGGGAATAAACCAGGACTAAAGAGGGAATAAACCAGGGCTAAAGAGGGAATAAACCAGGGCTAAAGAGGGAATAAACCAGGACTAAAGAGGGAATAAACCAGGGCTAAAGAGGGAATAAACCAGAGCTAAAGAGGGAATAAACCAGGACTAAAGAGGGAATAAACCAGGGCTAAAGAGGGAATAAACCAGGACTAAAGAGGGAATAAACCAGAGCTAAAGAGGGAATAAACCAGGGCTAAAGAGGGAATAAACCAGAGCTAAAGAGGGAATAAACCAGGACTAAAGAGGGAATAAACCAGGACTAAAGAGGGAATAAACCAGGACTAAAGAGGGAATAAACCAGGGCTAAAGAGGGAATAAACCAGGACTAAAGAGGGAATAAACCAGAGCTAAAGAGGGAATAAACCAGGGCTAAAGAGGGAATAAACCAGAGCTAAAGAGGGAATAAACCAGGACTAAAGAGGGAATAAACCAGAGCTAAAGAGGGAATAAACCAGAGCTAAAGAGGGAATAAACCAGGACTAAAGAGGGAATAAACCAGGACTAAAGAGGGAATAAACCAGGGCTAAAGAGGGAATAAACCAGAGCTAAAGAGGGAATAAACCAGGACTAAAGAGGGAATAAACCAGAGCTAAAGAGGGAATAAACCAGAGCTAAAGAGGGAATAAACCAGGGCTAAAGAGGGAATAAACCAGGACTAAAGAGGGAATAAACCAGAGCTAAAGAGGGAATAAACCAGAGCTAAAGAGGGAATAAACCAGGGCTAAAGAGGGAATAAACCAGGACTAAAGAGGGAATAAACCAGAGCTAAAGAGGGAATAAACCAGAGCTAAAGAGGGAATAAACCAGGACTAAAGAGGGAATAAACCAGGACTAAAGAGGGAATAAACCAGGACTAAAGAACACAACCTTTGTGAAGAACCTTCTAACTGTGATGAATGAATGATGGTTCTTAGAGATCTGATCCAGACTCTAAGTGAATCCAGACTGTGACCTCACGTGTTGGAGCCGCTACAGAGCGCGCTCAGTACGACCCCCTCTCTCCTGAACATCAGATCAGACTCAGAAGTAGGTCATCTCAAACAAAGCTGTTCCACATTCGGCTCCTGCTGCTGTCGCTGTGAACTTTTCCTCCAGCGCGCAGGAGAAGAGTTTACCCAAAAGTGTCACAACCAGGCTTTACTTAGACTAAACCAGGTGCAAAACCAGGCCTGGACCAGGACCAGGACTGGAACTGGACTCATTCTGCAGCTCCATGTGTTTGTGTTTGAGTCAGATAAAGACCTCAGGGAGTCGGGAGACAAACGGTGAAGTCCAGAAGTTACAAATCTAACAGAGACAGAGAACTTTGGGCTTTGGGACTTACTTGGGGTAGTTCATGCAGTACAGGGTGTAGATGTCGAAGGCTTCGCTCTGAAACACAAACAAGAGCATTTCAGTTACACAGGGAAGGGTTTCAGTTCTCCTTTTGGCCAAATGTCCCCTGAGGGTTCTCCTGAGGGTTCTCCTGAGGGTTCTCCTGAGGGTTCTCCTGAGGGTTCTCCTGTTGGTCCGGCTTCAGGTGGACCTCCAGATCCTGGGGCAGGTTTATGGTCAGGAGCCAAAAGCTGGTGATTCAGTGTTGTGCAGCCACAGATGCCCTGGGGCAGACTGAGGGAAGCCGGTGTTTGACAAAAGCACTTTTACTTAACTAAGGCTGAATGAAAAATGATATAAACACGTCGGTCACGTTCATACCGGTGTGTGCCAGTTTCTCCTAAAGACACGATGCAGACCTGCAGGGGGCGCCACGCCCTAAACGTAATGCTCTCCTGAAGTTGCTCTGCTCCAAATGCAGCTTTTGTTTTAGGGTTTTCTGAAACATCTGACCGACGCTGAAGGAAAGTCCTGACCCTGGGCCTGGTCCGGCCCTGGTCCTGCCTGGCTGGGTGTGAGGGCTGGACCTGGGTCTGCCCCAGAGAAGACCGTAGTCCTGGTCAGGCCCTAATGAAGTCCAAACAGCTGAGTGTTTGTATAAGACGTTTCCGCCTTCGAGCAACGTTTATGAGCTGTGACCGCGAGGCCTCAGGAAACTCTCACACCTCGTAAACCAGACCCAGACCAGACCCAGACCAGACCCAGACCCAGACTCAGACCCAGACCAGACCCAGACCAGACCCAGAGCAGGTCTTCCCCTTGTTCCAGTGTGAATGAAGTGAAGACTCACTCGCTCGACGAAGCAGTCAGCGATGGCCGCGGCGTCCGGACTGCGCTCCAGGTCCTCCAGAAGTTCACTGCAACAAGACCAGACCAGAGCGGTTTAGAACAGGACCAAACCAGGACTAAACCAGAGACCCTGGTCCTCTTCCTGTCAGCGAGTTACACACAAGCACATCATCATTGTCAGTGCGTTTATCACCAATACAAATATATTTACGACAACTGAGCCAGGTTTGGGCTGTTTTTACAGTTTTTACTGTTGTTACTGTTGTTACTGTTTTTACAGTTTTTACTGTTGTTACTGTTGTTACTGTTGTTACTGTTTTTACAGTTTTTACTGTTGTTACTGTTGTTACTGTTGTTACTGTTGTTACTGTTGTTACTGTTTTTACAGTTTTTACTGTTGTTACTGTTGTTACTGTTGTTACTGTTGTTACTGTTGTTACTGTTTTTACAGTTTTTACTGTTGTTACTGTTGTTACTGTTGTTACTGTTGTTACTGTTTTTACTGTTTTTACAGTTTTTACTGTTGTTACTGTTGTTACTGTTGTTACTGTTTTTACTGTTTTTACAGTTTTTACTGTTGTTACTGTTGTTACTGTTGTTACTGTTGTTACTGTTTTTACTGTTTTTACAGTTTTTACTGTTGTTACTGTTGTTACTGTTGTTACTGTTTTTACTGTTTTTACAGTTTTTACTGTTGTTACTGTTGTTACTGTTGTTACTGTTGTTACTGTTGTTACTGTTGTTACTGTTGTTACTGTTTTTACAGTTGTTACTGTTGTTACTGTTGTTACTGTTGTTACTGTTGTTACTGTTGTTACTGTTGTTACTGTTTTTACAGTTTTTACTGTTGTTACTGTTGTTACTGTTGTTACTGTTGTTACTGTTGTTACTGTTTTTACAGTTTTTACTGTTGTTACTGTTGTTACTGTTTTTACAGTTGTTACTGTTTTTACAGTTGTTACTGTTGTTACTGTTGTTACTGTTGTTACTGTTGTTACTGTTTTTACTGTTTTTACAGTTTTTACAGTTGTTACTGTTGTTACTGTTTTTACAGTTGTTACTGTTTTTACAGTTGTTACTGTTGTTACTGTTGTTACTGTTGTTACTGTTGTTACTGTTTTTACAGTTGTTACTGTTGTTACTGTTGTTACTGTTGTTACTGTTGTTACTGTTGTTACTGTTTTTACTGTTTTTACAGTTTTTACAGTTGTTACTGTTGTTACAGTTGTTACTGTTTTTACAGTTGTTACTGTTTTTACAGTTGTTACTGTTGTTACTGTTGTTACTGTTGTTACTGTTGTTACTGTTGTTACTGTTGTTACTGTTGTTACTGTTTTTACAGTTTTTACTGTTGTTACTGTTGTTACTGTTTTTACAGTTGTTACTGTTTTTACAGTTGTTACTGTTGTTACTGTTGTTACTGTTGTTACTGTTGTTACTGTTTTTACAGTTGTTACTGTTGTTACTGTTGTTACTGTTGTTACTGTTGTTACTGTTGTTACTGTTTTTACTGTTTTTACAGTTGTTACTGTTGTTACTGTTGTTACTGTTGTTACTGTTGTTACGTGGCCATACCGCCTTTGCTATGCCCGATCCCGTCAGACTTCGGAAGCTAAGCAGGGAAGGGCCTGGCAGGACTTGGATGGGAGACCGTTTGGGGACACCAGGAAGCCTGGCAAATGTAGTGTGTGTGTGAGTGGTTGGTGGTGATGGCTGATGTGCGCAGACTGGTTGCCTCGCTTATCATCACTGGGTATGGAGTGAATGAATAATGTACCAAATTGTAAAGCGACTTTGAGCGTCTGGAAAAGCGCTATATAAGACTAATGCATTATTATTATTATTATTACTGTTTTTACAGTTTTTACTGTTGTTACTGTTGTTACTGTTGTTACTGTTGTTACTGTTTTTACTCTGACAGAGTTAAAGACGTTCCGGAGGAAACGAGACACAAATCTAAACGCTAATGTTTCACCTGCAGCGCCTCAGACTCTGTACTTTCTCGTTCCAGTAAACTCTCCCCTGGAGGCTCTCCCGTCACTGAGGGGGGGGGTTGTGTTGACGACCTCAGTCTGTCGCCAGCTCAGACCTGTCATTAGCCCCGCCCCCTCAGGTGAGTCACTCGGCTGAGCACCTGGATCCACCGCACGCAACGAAGAACAGGAGCTAAACCGTTAGTGCGGCCCGCGGGCTAAAGCGGGCCCTGAGAGGGTGAGGTCGGGTCGTGAGGAGAGATTCAGGTGAACAGAGTAAACATTCATGTTCAATGTAGAATTAAATTTACAGCTTTCGTTTCATCGTCTCTCATCGTTATACACATACATACACCCTACAGACATACACCCTACAGACATACACCCTACAGACAGACATACACCCTACAGACATACACCCTACAGACATACACCCTACAGACAGACATACACCCTACAGACATACACCCTACAGACATACACCCTACAGACAGACATACACCCTACAGACATACACCCTACAGACATACACCCTACAGACATACAGACATACACCCTACAGACATACACCCTACAGACATACACCCTACAGACAGACATACACCCTACAGACATACACCCTACAGACATACACCCTACAGACATACACCCTACAGACAGACATACACCCTACAGACATACACCCTACAGACATACACCCTACAGACATACAGACATACACCCTACAGACATACACCCTACAGACATACACCCTACAGACAGACATACACCCTACAGACATACACCCTACAGACATACACCCTACAGACATACAGACATACACCCTACAGACATACAGACATACACCCTACAGACATACACCCTACAGACATACACCCTACAGACATACAGACATACAGACATACACCCTACAGACATACACCCTACAGACATACACCCTACAGACATACACCCTACAGACATACAGACATACACCCTACAGACATACACCCTACAGACATACACCCTACAGACAGACATACACCCTACAGACATACACCCTACAGACATACACCCTACAGACATACAGACATACACCCTACAGACATACAGACATACACCCTACAGACATACACCCTACAGACATACACCCTACAGACATACAGACATACAGACATACACCCTACAGACATACACCCTACAGACATACAGACAGACACCCTACAGACATACACCCTACAGACATACAGACAGACACCCTACAGACATACACCCTACAGACATACAGACATACAGACATACACCCTACAGACATACACCCTACAGACATACAGACAGACACCCTACAGACATACACCCTACAGACATACAGACAGACACCCTACAGACATACACCCTACAGACATACAGACATACAGACATACACCCTACAGACATACACCCTACAGACATACAGACATACACCCTACAGACATACACCCTACAGACATACACCCTACAGACATACAGACATACACCCTACAGACATACACCCTACAGACATACAGACATACACCCTACAGACATACACCCTACAGACATACAGACATACACCCTACAGACATACAGACATACACCCTACAGACATACACCCTACAGACATACAGACATACACCCTACAGACATACAGACATACACCCTACAGACATACAGACATACAGACATACAGACATACAGACATACAGACATACAGACATACACCCTACAGACATACAGACATACACCCTACAGACATACAGACATACAGACATACACCCTACAGACATACACCCTACAAACATACAGACATACACCCTACAGACATACACCCTACAGACATACAGACATACACCCTACAGACATACACCCTACAGACATACAGACATACACCCTACAGACATACACCCTACAGACATACAGACATACACCCTACAGACATACACCCTACAGACATACAGACATACACCCTACAGACATACAGACATACACCCTACAGACATACACCCTACAGACATACAGACATACACCCTACAGACAGACACCCTACAGACATACAGACATACACCCTACAGACATACACCCTACAGACATACAGACATACACCCTACAGACAGACACCCTACAGACATACAGACATACACCCTACAGACATACACCCTACAGACATACACCCTACATACATACACCCTACAGACATACACCCTACAGACATACAGACATACACCCTACAGACATACACCCTACAGACATACAGACATACACCCTACAGACAGACACCCTACAGACATACACCCTACAGACATACACCCTACGTCTGCAGAGCCTCTTCCAGGCCGGAGTGTCTTCCTCAACTCTCACTTCCTGTTGTTATTTTACCCTGACCTCTGACCCCTGGCGTTCGCCGGGGTCGCGACTTCGGGCGAACGGTGACATCACGCATTCCTCACCCTCCGACGCAGTGCCTCATGGGAAAAACCGAGCTACTTCCGGGTCAAGAGGGGTGTGGCCTGTTCGGTATCCAGGCAACGCACAGAATCCCCCCGACAACGCTCTGTAATCCCTTTATGGTCATTGGTCAAAGTCCAGATGTTGTAAAACTTCAGGGTGGTTTTCTCTACATGAGGTTTCCATGGCAGCAGAAACGTTTAAAAAGCATTCATCTGGACCGGTCTGCAGACGCGTCCTGGATCTGGGTTCAGTCTGTGTTTGGTCCCAGTCAGACGGAGAAGGGGGAGGACGAGGTCAGAGGAGGTCTCTTTCCCATGAGAACCGCTGCCCCCTCAGCCCCCCCTCCTCTTCCCACGCGGCGGTCGCCATGACGACGCGCCGGACACTCAAGACTCTGACCGGACCAACATTTACAGTTTATCTTCATCCATCCATTCATATCAGACGAAGAATCGGATCGGCCACAAGAGGGCGCTGTGAGGAGCCACTTCACTAAATGTCCTTCCACTTTTACAGCGTTTAAAAACAGGTCGTTCCTGATGGACAAACCGATCGGGGAATTCTCATATCGATCGGAAGTAGCGGCGGCGTTTGTAGATCAGGAGCGTGTTCTGTGTCTGATTCGTTTATTTTTGTCCTAAATGTTTGAGGGGGCAGATGGAAAGTGGCCAAAGTAACTAAACCGTTTAAAGTGTCCTCTCCAAACAAACAATACAGTAAAAGAAGAAATGTCTGAAACTCTGGGAACCTCACGATTCGATCCGCGGCTCACGATAACGATGAGCTCGCCATCATTCACAGTTATGTGTCTGTGTGCAAGTGCTGCCCCCTGCTGTTCAGACGGTACGACTATCGGCTCCATCTAAATTTAGCCTGATAAACCACACCCACTTCTTGTCTGTGTGAAAGAAGGCGGGTCTGGACACGAGCGGTAAACAAGCTGCTGATTGGCGGCTAAGGCCGAACCAATCACGTCACAGAGAATTGACGAGGTGACGTCGCTCGCCGCGCTGCTGTTTTTAGTTCTATTAAATTTAACCTAATTAGCCTAAACTAACCACGGATCACCGCGTTCTCGTGACTTTATATTCAGTTCATGTTTTGTGAGTTGCAGTGTTAATTTTAGTCAAAGTGATTTTTCTGACGACTAAAATTGGACTAAAACTAAATTAAAAGTTTTTCATGAGACTAAAACTATGACTAAAATGTCCAGATATTTTAGTCGACTAAAATGAGACTAAATAAAAATGGAAAGGAGAGACTAAAATCATCCAAACTTCTATTGACCGTCTGAAAGAGCCTCATATCATGTAAATCCACTGAGCTTTGTTCATGAGGAGCAGCTCCATGAAGCAGGACCTCCATTAAATATGATTATAATGAATATTATTAATACAAAGTCGACTAAAATTGAATTACATTTTCGTCAAAAGACTAAAACTAAATTAAAATATGTTGTCAAAATTAACACAGCTGTGGTCACGTCTAATTGCTAATTGGTTTATTTCACTGCCAGTCTGTGTTAGCCCCGCCCCTTCACGCCGCCCCGTGACCAGACCGAGCCAATCGAAACTGACTGTGAGAACGGTGGAGCACTGCTGCCTCATTAATATGCATGACGGCACCGAAAGCATCGATATCGGAATAAAAAGTATCGTATCGTGCAAAATATCGCGATATATCACAAAATCGATATACTGTCACAGCCCGGGTCACAGTGAGCAGCTGCAGGGTCACCGTCACCAAAAAGGCTTCCGAGTTACACTGAAGACAAATAATCATCATGTTTCCACCCGTTGAACTACAGCAACACGTTTAAATCCTTTCTCTACTTAAGTATTCTGAATGTTTTTACCTGTTGAACTCGTAGATGTCCTCGATGTTACAGAAGAGCGCGCTGACCTGCTCCGGCTTCAGAGGAACCTCCCCACAGTCGATGATACAGCCCAGATAATCCTGAAATATACAGTACTTTATTATTATGCAGCCCAGATCATCATGGAATATACAGTACTTTATTATTATGCAGCCCAGATCATCATGGAATATACAGTACTTTATTATTATGCAGCCCAGATAATCCTGAAATATACAGTACTTTATTATTATACAGCCCAGATAATCCTGAAATATACAGTACTTTATTATTATACAGCCCAGACAGTGGAAGCATGTGCAGATTGGACAAGAGGGGCCCCAGAATCGACCCCTGCGGAACCCCACAGGTCAATGCCATTTGGTCGGAGACACATCTTTATATTAAGGGAAACTCGTTAAGTATTGATCATAAGCATTAGGTTAGTGTCGATCCTGAATAAGCCGGTTACTCATGGCCTATTAATCACTCATGCTCATTAAAGGCGCTTTATAGTTTTGAACACTTCTTCATTTGTGGGAAAACACTGTACATCTAATATTAACGACCATGACCTCCCGGGTTAGTTTGTAGTTTTCCTGTGACCGATAAACTCGTCCCTGTGAAGAATTGGGTTTGGACACAAGTCACACGCCGTGGTTTGTAATGGAACAGTCCGGGATAGGGCCTTTAATGCCTGATTAATATTTAACGAGGAGCTCAAGCTTTAACCGACTATTTTAGAAAAGTGACTCCATCAAGTAAAATAAACGGACATTTCCAGGAACTCACGGGTTCACGTTCTCGCTGTAACTGAATGAGTTTTAATCTAATAACTGGGAGACAGGAAGTGACCCGTGAGGAATGTGGTCCGGGGTAAAACCAGGTCCGAGTCTGGAGCGGCTGCAGTTTGGTTTTGGTCCCAGGAACAGCTGACTGTCTCACATTATCACGTTGAGAGGAAGGACGGGCCCGGACAGCTGCTCCGGGCCAAACAGCTGGACATATTTCATACAGAGCCTTTTCCATCGGCAAACCCAGCTCTACTCGGCTCTCCTTTACAGAAACACGTCTCTAACTTTGAACAAAAGTAAAATCCTCTGTCTCCACGTTCTAAGGTCTGCTGGCGAACAGAGCGGAGCGCTGGAGATGAAAAGACTTGAAAGCGTGTTTGAGTCCCACAGTGAGGGCCGGGTCTGGGCCCGGGTCGGGTCTGTGGGCGAGGTCCTGGTCCGGGGTCAGGGGCGTGTGGAGGTGTGAGGGAGTGGACTTCAAACAGAGGCCGGGTTCAGTCCGGCTTGACGGGCACATGACGTCACAACATCGTACACGGACTGTCGTTGGTGGTAACTATGGTAACGGGACTCGGATTACGGTTAATATCTCTGCGTTGATGCAGTTTATTTTGTGTTCATCCAGTCCTCTAGGGCAGGTATGGGCAAGCTAAGGCCCGGGGGCCAGATCCGGCCCGCCTAGCCCTTCAATCCGGCCCTCCAAACATGACTAAAACCGATATGCGTGACCTAATAAGGGGATAAACACCCCTTATTAGGTGTTTATCCCCTTATGTCAATGTTCTCACTGACATAAAGAAAGATAAAGCATAACTGCTGATATGTTGTTGCTGTTTTAATGAGTTCAGGCAGTTACAGTTTAGTTGAGAATTGTAAATGTTTGAAACAACCAAATTTGCAACTGGTCTGGCCCTCGTGCAAAGTTCAAAGTGACTTTTGTTGTTATGGCGGCCATTTTGAATACCGAAGTAGAATTATGCAGTACTTCAACATGTAACAATATCTCTACTTGAAAATGAACTGATTGACAGTGGCTTTTTTATGTTCTTGTAATCATTGTTTAAGAAGATATCAGCACGTTTATGTGAAGAAACTAGTGAGTCAGTGTTTAAGCTGCTCAAGACGTTAGCATGCTACCGGTTAGCATTTAGCAGCTCAGCTCTGACCCTGAACCAAAAACATCAAGCCTTGGATGCAACATGTGCCAGAGGTCTGAGCTGTTACTGTAGTATTTCCTCCGTGTTCATAGATCTGAGCCACACATGTGTTTATCGCGCTGAAGCCATTGGCAGTTGGTTGACAGTTGCTAACCGGTAGCATGCTAACGTCTTGAGCAGCTTAAACACTGACTCTAAAAACTGTAAAAATCCCAGAGACAGGTTTTCTGTTTTGCCTCTTTGATGTGTTCATTTAGTCTTCAGAGTGAAGCAGATCTTCAGAAGAAAATGGATGGACGGATTGTTTACTTTATCTTTGTTTTTAAGTCATTGATAAGTCTGAGTTGTGCCATTCCTTTGAGTGGAAATATTAGACCCGGTATATTTGATTATTAGAACGAGTTTGATTCGTTTTATTGGCGGTTTTGAGAGATGTGTGGAAGTCTATTGTGAGTTCCTACATTAGTGCTGCTCAGCCCTTTAGAGCACTTTATCCGAGTCCAGCACAAAACCGTCTCAAAGTTCAGCATCTTCTCTCTCAGCACAGATGAACAAAGGTCACATGACTGTCTCAGAAAGGCGTCCGAGAGCGGAGACAAAAGGACTTTCAGCAGAAGATGAACGTGGAAAATCCAATATAAGGAAGTGATTATTTTCTTGTCTTCCGTGAATCTCTCATATGCACTTTAAACTTTAGGCTCTTTGCAACGTTGTGACGTGAGGACATTCCAAATGCTTTGATAGCTTATGTTCCTCTCTGTGATTAAAACAAAAGTGCAGCATCGTCTCTGTGGCTCAAATGAACTGAAGTCTCATTATCTCCTCATAACGACGGCGTGAAAGGACTTTGACAGAACACGCGTGTTGTGGTGAAACGTGCGGCACCTGAAGCGTCCACGAGGCATTCACACCTGGCTCGTAAAACAGAGCGCCGACAAACGCATTCCTCAGCTCTGTGAGTCAATCAGCTGTCAGCGCCGGGAAGCAGCTACAGACTGAACACGGGCAAAACACGGACTGAACACGGACTGAACACGGGCAAAACACGGACTGAACACGGACTAAACACGGGCAAAACACGGACTGAACAGGGACTAAACACGGGCAAAACACGGACTGAACACGGACTGAACACGGAATGAACACGGACTAAACACAGACTGAACACGGACTAAACACGGGCAAAACACGGACTGAACACGGAATGAACACGGGCAAAACACGGACTGAACACGGGCAAAACACGGACTGAACACGGACTGAACACGGACTAAACACGGACTGAACACGGAATTAACACGGACTAAACACGGGCAAAACACGGACTGAACACGGACTGAACACGGAATGAACACGGACTAAACACAGACTGAACAGGGACTAAACACGGGCAAAACACGGACTGAACACGGAATGAACACGGACTAAACACGGACTGAACACGGAATTAACACGGACTAAACACGGGCAAAACACGGACTGAACACGGACTGAACAGGGACTGAACAGGGACTAAACACGGAATGAACACGGACTAAACACGGGCAAAACATGGACTGAACACGGCCTGAACACGGGCAAAACACGGACTGAACACGGACTAAACACGGACTGAACACGGACTGAACACGGACTGAACACGGACTGAACACGGAATTAACACGGACTAAACACGGGCAAAACACGGACTGAACACGGACTGAACACGGAATGAACACGGACTAAACACGGGCAAAACATGGACTGAACACGGACTGAACACGGACTAAACACGGACTGAACACGGACTCAACAGCGACTGAACACGGGCAAAACACGGACTGAACACGGACTAAACACGGGCAAAACACGGACTGAACACGGGCAAAACACGGACTAAACACGGACTGAACACGGGCAAAACACGGACTGAACACGGGCAAAACACGGACTGAACACGGGCAAAACACGGACTGAACACAGACTGAACACGGACTGAACACGGACTAAACACGGGCAAAACATGGACTGAACACGGGCAAAACACGGACTGAACACGGACTGAACCAGGAGTAACACAGATTGAAACTATGGTTATTGTGTGGCATCTGAGAGAGAACTGTCAGGAATGGAACCCGTGACCCTGCTGCTGTGAGAGTGACTAACCCCTTAGACTCTCTCTGGGAAAGTGAATCAGAGTCTGGGGCGTTTGAGTGACGTCACACACAGCGCTGACTCAAGAAATAAACGGATCTCAAAGCAGCGTTAGTCCCAAAACGACAAAAGTGCTTAAAAAGTGTTTAAACGTAGATTCATTATTTTATTTATATACCTCTGTTTTCTGAAAACACATCTTTATTTAGGCCCGGAGACTAAATGTAGCTCTTTCTCACAATAAAATATGTGGATCTAGGATTAAAAATGCTATAAAAGGTACAATCTCTGGCAGCAACTCCCCGAGGGATATCTAAAACTGGTGACCCCTGACCTATAACATCCCTCTGCTATATCTTTAATGGAAGGTTTACACATAATGAATCCACGAATCCACTTTGGGGACCGAGGATCACGGAAGTGGACGGACGGTTTCCCCGCGTTACGATTAATGGCGCGAATTATTACTCACAGCCACGAATAGTGTCCCGCACTGCTTTAGCATTAGCGCACTGTTGCTAGCCGCGTTTTCCGCGCGGCGATTAAAAATACGTTTGCGGAGGTTGAATTCTCCAGGCTCGTAGCTTCACACAAGCATGTCCCCATTCACTGAGAGTTAATCGGTGAAAGCTGTGTCTTTAAAACGAAAACAGGTATCGGTTCAGTATCGGATATCTGTAGCCGATACTCGAGTTCATGTGGACGTGCAGTTTCGTTTCTAAGCGAAAACAAAACTACGCTTAATGCTTTTCTTCTGATTTGTCCTGTTTAACCTGCACCTCTGCTGCCCTGTGCTGCCCTCTGCTGCCCTCTGCTGCCCTCTGCTGCCCTGTGCTGCCCTCGGCTGCCCTCGGCTGCCCTCGGCTGCCCTCGGCTGCCCTCTGCTGCCCTCGGCTGCCCTCTGCTGCCCTCGGCTGCCCTCTGCTGCCCTCTCCATCGGAGCAGGGTTTCCATCAGGTTTGAGCGTGAGAGAAAACAGTGACCCCTACAGGACGAATGCTGTAAGAATGTTCTCACGCTGAATTACGAATCACCAACAATCATCACCAAAAGCCGACGCCTCTGTTAAGAACCCTTTGAACTGTAGACAGGCGTGTACAGGTGTGTACAGGTGTAGATGGGTGTGGACAGGCGTGTACAGGCGTGTACAGGTGTGTACAGGCGTGTTAAAGCCTGTACAGGCGTGTACAGGCGTGTTGAAGCGTGTACAGGTGTGTGTACAGGCGTGTACAGGCATGTACAGGCGTGTACAGGCGTGTTGAAGCGTGTACAGGTGTGTGTACAGGCGTGTACAGGCGTGTACAGGCGTGTTAAAGCGTGTACAGGTGTGTGTACAGGCGTGTTAAAGCGTGTACAGGTGTGTGTACAGGCGTGTTAAAGCGTGTACAGGTGTGTGTACAGGCGTGTTGAAGCGTGTTGAAGCGTGTACAGGTGTGTGTACAGGCGTGTACAGGCGTGTTGAAGCGTGTACAGGTGAGCGTTACCTCCACAATGCTCTTCAGGTCCCGGACGTACGCCTGCTCCGTCTCCACGATCTCCAGCGCCACTCGCTCCAAACGGGACAGCGGCTTTGTCGGCGTCGGCGGATTGGCCGTCAGCTGGCGCGTCACCATGGTGACGCCGCCGACGCCGCCCGTGCCGATGGGCGTCAGGTCCAGGCTGATGTCGGAGCCGTTTCTATGGCAACAAGCGACAGCGTTAAGATCAGTGAAGAGCGAGGACAGAATGAAATGTGCTCGGCGATACTCACTGCAGCGAGGACGAGGACGAGGAGTGGGCGTTGTCCTGCAGAGACGTGGACGACACGGAGCTGAGAGACCCCGACCGGTCCAACGGAGACGCCACCAACCCGGGACCGGCGTCTGAGGAGGACATGCCCCGACCGCCCCGCGCTGAGGGAACTCCGGTCAGGGACGAGGGGCGCCGGCTGCCTGCAGGGGACAGGGACACGTCAGGGGGACAGTCCACTTTACAGGGGACACGTCAGGGGGACAGTCCACTTTACAGGGGACACTTCAGGGGGACAGTCCACTTTACAGGGGACACGTCAGGGGGACATGTCAGGGGGACAGTCCACTTTACAGGGGAAACATCAGGGGGACATGTCAGGGGGACAGTCCACTTTACAGGGGAAACATCAGGGGGACATGTCAGGGGGACAGTCCACTTAACAGGGGACACGTCAGGGGGACAGTCCACTTTACAGGGGACACTTCAGGGGGACAGTCCACTTTACAGGGGACACGTCAGGGGGACAGTCCACTTTACAGGGGACACGTCAAGGGGACACGTCAGGGGGACAGTCCACTTTACAGGGGACACGTCAAGGGGACACGTCAGGGGGACAGTCTAGTTTACAGGGGACACGTCAGGGGGACAGTCCACTTTACAGGGGACATGTCAGGGGGACAGTCCACTTTACAGGGGACATGTCAGGGGGCCAGTCCACTTTACAGGGGACATGTCAGGGGGCCAGTCCACTTTACAGGGGACATGTCAGGGGGACAGTCCACTTCACAGGGGACATGTCAGGGGGCCAGTCCACTTTACAGGGGACATGTCAGGGGGCCAGTCCACTTTACAGGGGACATGTCAGGGGGCCAGTCCACTTTACAGGGGACATGTCAGGGGGACAGTCCACTTTACAGGGGACACGTCAGGGGGACAGTCCACTTTACAGGGGACACGTCAGGGGGACACGTCAGGGGGACAGTCCACTTTACAGGGGACACGTCAAGGGGACAGTCCACTTTACAGGGGACACGTCAAGGGGACACGTCAGGGGGACAGTCCACTTTACAGGGGACACGTCAAGGGGACACGTCAGGGGGACAGTCCACTTCACCACTTCACAGGGGACATGTCAGGGGGCCAGTCCACTTTACAGGGGACATGTCAGGGGGACATGTCAGGGGGACAGTCCATGAATGAATCAAACTTTATTCACGCAGCACAAGTCTGAACATTATTAAAGTCTTCTCTGACTTTGCTCTGGACTCGATTCCAGTCGATTTCTCCTGAAAACGGCTCAGGAGAACAACGGGACCTTCACTGGATTCTGCTGGAGCCACATCAGAGAAACACCTCCGTATTTCACAGCAGGTATGGGACACTTTTCATCATTAGCCTTAAAGAGTGTCCCATACTGTGAAGTGTGGAGGTTCCTCTGATGTGGCTCCAGCAGAATCCACTGGATGAAAATCAGACCGAGGTTAAGTTAGCATTTAGCTCTTTGCTAAAGTCACATTTCCAAAGGTCTGTACATTCATCATGGATTCATCACGAGGCTCTGGCCTACATGTGGTCGTCTCTGAGCGAAAAGCGAAATCCGGTTCAGTTCGGTTTGTGCTTTTTGTGATTCACGTCCAGCGGAAACTTGACCTCCTCTGATAAAATGTTAATGACGGAGAAACCACAGAAATGATAGAAATGCCATGAACGGACATGTGGCCATAATTTACTAAAGGGCCTGGAGGCTGAGCTGTGTGTCAGACCTGGGGCCTGGAGGCTGGGCGTTGGTGTTTCAGACCTGGGCCTGGAGGCTGGGCGTTGGTGTTTCAGACCTGGGCCTGGAGGCTGAGCTGTGTGTCAGACCTGGGCCTGGAGGCGGAGCGTTGGTGTTTCAGACCTGGGCCTGGAGGCTGAGCGTTGGTGTGTCAGACCTGGGCCTGGAGGCTGAGCGTTGGTGTTTCAGACCTGGGCCTGGAGGCTGAGCTGTGTTTCAGACCTGGGCCTGGAGGCTGAGCTGTGTGTCAGACCTGGGCCTGGAGGCTGAGCGTTGGTGTGTCAGACCTGGGCCTGGAGGCTGAGCGTTGGTGACCTGGGCCTGGAGGCTGAGCGTTGGTGTTTCAGACCTGGGCCTGGAGGCTGGGCGTTGGTGACCTGGGCCTGGAGGCTGAGCGTTGGTGACCTGGGCCTGGAGGCTGAGCTGTGTTTCAGACCTGGGCCTGGAGGCTGAGCGTTGGTGTTTCAGACCTGGGCCTGGAGGCTGGGCGTTGGTGACCTGGGCCTGGAGGCTGAGCGTTGGTGACCTGGGCCTGGCGGCTGAGCGTTGGTGTGTCAGACCTGGGCCTGGAGGCTGAGCGTTGGTGACCTGGGCCTGGAGGCTGAGCGTTGGTGTTTCAGACCTGGACCTGGAGGCTGAGCGTTGGTGACCTGGGCCTGGAGGCTGAGCGTTGGTGACCTGGGCCTGGAGGCTGAGCGTTGGTGTGTCAGACCTGGGCCTGGAGGCTGAGCTGTGTGTCAGACCTGGGCCTGGAGGCTGAGCGTTGGTGACCTGGGCCTGGAGGCTGAGCGTTGGTGTGTCAGACCTGGGCCTGCAGCTCCAGGCCGGTTCTGCTCCAGGCACTTTGTGTTTGTGCATTTCACAAATATTTGAGTCGCCTCATTATTATCGGCCTCTCCTCGTTCACTCCACACAAACCTCCCTCCTCTGATTACCCTCCAATTTAATCACAATTTATTTTCCCTGCGGACACAAAACCGCACGTGGAAGTCTTTACATCGCAGAGACTCAATGATTCAAACAAGATGCTGCGGATTTAACTCTGTCAGAGTCAAACACAAACTCTTCACCATCTTTATTCTCTGATGTTTATCCAGGAAGTGACTCCGACATGTCTGTGTGTCTCCCTGGTCTTTCCCACGCTCATCCATTCACAAATACTGACGTGTTTGGTATCCACGTGTAGCAGGAAAGACGCTGTAATCCAAATACGGTCATTTCCTTTGTGGGAGACAGAGCGGCTAAAGACGGGAGGAATATCCACACTTTACAGACTCACACTTTACAGACTCACACTTTACAGACTCACACTTTACAGACTCACACTTTACAGACTCACACGTTACAGACTCACACGTTACAGACTCACACTTTACAGACTCACACGTTACAGACTCACACTTTACAGACTCACACTTTACAGACTCACACGTTACAGACTCACACGTTACAGACTCACACTTTACAGACTCACACGTTACAGACTCACACTTTACAGACTCACACTTTACAGACTCACACTTTACAGACTCACACTGTACAGACTCACACTTTACAGACTCACACGTTACAGACTCACACTTTACAGACTCACACTTTACAGACTCACACGTTACAGACTCACACTTTACAGACTCACACTTTACAGACTCACTCTTTACTGACTCACACTTTACAGACTCGGACTTTACAGACTCACACTTTACAGACTCACTCTTTACAGACTCACACGTTACAGACTCACACTTTACAGACTCACACGTTACAGACTCACACTTTACAGACTCACACGTTACAGACTCGCACGTTACAGACTCACACTTTACAGACTCACACGTTACAGACTCACACTTTACAGACTCACACGTTACAGACTCACACTTTACAGACTCACACTTTACAGACTCACACGTTACAGACTCGCACGTTACAGACTCACACGTTACAGACTCACACTTTACAGACTCACACTTTACAGACTCACACGTTACAGACTCACACTTTACAGACTCACACGTTACAGACTCACACTTTACAGACTCACACGTTACAGACTCACACGTTACAGACTCACACGTTACAGACTCACACTTTACAGACTCACACTTTACAGACTCACACGTTACAGACTCGCACGTTACAGACTCACACGTTACAGACTCACACTTTACAGACTCACACGTTACAGACTCACACTTTACAGACTCACACTTTACAGACTCGCACTTTACAGACTCACACTTTACAGACTCACACGTTACAGACTCACACTTTACAGACTCACACGTTACAGACTCACACTTTACAGACTCACACGTTACAGACTCACACTTTACAGACTCACACGTTACAGACTCACACTTTACAGACTCACACTTTACAGACTCACACGTTACAGACTCGCACGTTACAGACTCACACGTTACAGACTCACACTTTACAGACTCACACTTTACAGACTCGCACGTTACAGACTCACACTTTACAGACTCACACGTTACAGACTCACACTTTACAGACTCACACGTTACAGACTCACACTTTACAGACTCACACTTTACAGACTCACACGTTA
The DNA here is from genome assembly GCA_021464625.1 of Proterorhinus semilunaris. Lineage (NCBI taxonomy): Eukaryota > Metazoa > Chordata > Actinopteri > Gobiiformes > Gobiidae > Proterorhinus > Proterorhinus semilunaris. Next base: position 36,526,780 of record CM038354.1, on the reverse strand, counting down.
CAGACTCACACTTTACAGACTCACACTTTACAGACTCACACGTTACAGACTCACACTTTACAGACTCACACTTTACAGACTCACACTTTACAGACTCACACGTTACAGACTCACACTTTACAGACTCACACTTTACAGACTCACACGTTACAGACTCGCACGTTACAGACTCACACTTTACAGACTCACACTTTACAGACTCACACTGTACAGACTCACTTTACAGACTCACACGTTACAGACTCACACTTCACACTCACACGTTACAGACTCACACTTTACAGACTCACACTTTACAGACTCACACTTTACAGACTCACACTTTACAGACTCACACGTTACAGACTCGCACGTTACAGACTCACACTTTACAGACTCACACTTTACAGACTCACACTTTACAGACTCACTTTACAGACTCACACGTTACAGACTCACACTTCACACTCACACGTTACAGACTCACACTTTACAGACTCACACTTTACAGACTCACACTTTACAGACTCACACGTTACAGACTCACACGTTACAGACTCACACTTTACAGACTCACACGTTACAGACTCACACTTTACAGACTCACACTTTACAGACTCACACGTTACAGACTCACACGTTACAGACTCACACGTTACAGACTCACACTTTACAGACTCACACTTTACAGACTCGCACTTTACAGACTCACACTTTACAGACTCACACGTTACAGACTCACACGTTACAGACTCACACTTTACAGACTCACACGTTACAGACTCACACTTTACAGACTCACACTTTACAGACTCACACGTTACAGACTCGCACGTTACAGACTCACACTTTACAGACTCACACTTTACAGACTCACACTTTACAGACTCACACTGTACAGACTCACTTTACAGACTCACACGTTACAGACTCGCACGTTACAGACTCACACTTTACAGACTCACACTGTACAGACTCACTTTACAGACTCACACGTTACAGACTCACACTTTACAGACTCACACTTTACAGACTCACACTTTACAGACTCACACGTTACAGACTCACACGTTACAGACTCACACTTCACACTCACACGTTACAGACTCACACTTTACAGACTCACACTTTACAGACTCACTCTTTACAGACTCACACTTTACAGACTCGCACTTTACAGACTCACACTTTACAGACTCACTCTTTACAGACTCACACGTTACAGACTCACACTTTACAGACTCACACGTTACAGACTCACACTTTACAGACTCACACGTTACAGACTCGCACGTTACAGACTCACACTTTACAGACTCACACGTTACAGACTCACACGTTACAGACTCACACTTTACAGACTCACACGTTACAGACTCACACTTTACAGACTCACACTTTACAGACTCGCACGTTACAGACTCACACTTTACAGACTCACACTGTACAGACTCACTTTACAGACTCACACGTTACAGACTCACACTTTACAGACTCACACTTTACAGACTCACACTTTACAGACTCACACGTTACAGACTCACACGTTACAGACTCACACTTCACACTCACACGTTACAGACTCACACTTTACAGACTCACACTTTACAGACTCACTCTTTACAGACTCACACTTTACAGACTCGCACTTTACAGACTCACACTTTACAGACTCACTCTTTACAGACTCACACGTTACAGACTCACACTTTACAGACTCACACGTTACAGACTCACACTTTACAGACTCACACGTTACAGACTCGCACGTTACAGACTCACACTTTACAGACTCACACGTTACAGACTCACACGTTACAGACTCACACTTTACAGACTCACACGTTACAGACTCACACTTTACAGACTCACACTTTACAGACTCACACTTTACAGACTCACACGTTACAGACTCACACTTTACAGACTCACACGTTACAGACTCACACTTTACAGACTCACACTTTACAGACTCACACGTTACAGACTCGCACGTTACAGACTAACACGTTACAGACTCACACTTTACAGACTCACACTTTACAGACTCACACTTTACAGACTCACACGTTACAGACTCACACGTTACAGACTCACACTTTACAGACTCACACGTTACAGACTCACACGTTACAGACTCACACTTTACAGACTCACACTTTACAGACTCACACGTTACAGACTCACACGTTACAGACTCACAATTTACAGACTCACACGTTACAGACTCACACTTTACAGACTCACACTTTACAGACTCACACTTTACAGACTCACACTGTACAGACTCACACTTTACAGACTCACACGTTACAGACTCACACTTTACAGACTCACACTTTACAGACTCACACGTTACAGACTCACACTTTACAGACTCACACGTTACAGACTCACACTTTACAGACTCACACGTTACAGACTCACACTTTACAGACTCACACTTTACAGACTCACACGTTACAGACTCGCACGTTACAGACTCACACGTTACAGACTCACACTTTACAGACTCACACTTTACAGACTCACACGTTACAGACTCACACTTTACAGACTCACACGTTACAGACTCACACTTTACAGACTCACACTTTACAGACTCACACGTTACAGACTCACACGTTACAGACTCACACTTTACAGACTCACACTTTACAGACTCACACTTTACAGACTCACACGTTACAGACTCGCACGTTACAGACTCACACTTTACAGACTCACACGTTACAGACTCACACTTTACAGACTCACACGTTACAGACTCACACTTTACAGACTCACACTTTACAGACTCACACGTTACAGACTCGCACGTTACAGACTCACACGTTACAGACTCACACTTTACAGACTCACACTTTACAGACTCACACGTTACAGACTCACACTTTACAGACTCACACGTTACAGACTCACACTTTACAGACTCACACGTTACAGACTCACACTTTACAGACTCACACGTTACAGACTCACACTTTACAGACTCACACTTTACAGACTCACACGTTACAGACTCACACTTTACAGACTCACACGTTACAGACTCACACGTTACAGACTCACACGTTACAGACTCACACTTTACAGACTCACACGTTACAGACTCACACTTTACAGACTCGCACTTTACAGACTCGCACTTTACAGACTCACACTTTACAGACTCACACGTTACAGACTCACACGTTACAGACTCACACTTTACAGACTCACACTTTACAGACTCACACTTTACAGACTCACACGTTACAGACTCGCACGTTACAGACTCACACTTTACAGACTCACACTTTACAGACTCACACTGTACAGACTCACTTTACAGACTCACACGTTACAGACTCACACTTCACACTCACACGTTACAGACTCACACTTTACAGACTCACACTTTACAGACTCACACTTTACAGACTCACACGTTACAGACTCACACATTACAGACTCGCACGTTACAGACTCACACTTTACAGACTCACACTTTACAGACTCACACTTTACAGACTCACTTTACAGACTCACACGTTACAGACTCACACTTCACACTCACACGTTACAGACTCACACTTTACAGACTCACACTTTACAGACTCACACTTTACAGACTCACACGTTACAGACTCACACGTTACAGACTCACACTTTACAGACTCACACGTTACAGACTCACACTTTACAGACTCACACTTTACAGACTCACACGTTACAGACTCACACGTTACAGACTCACACGTTACAGACTCACACTTTACAGACTCACACTTTACAGACTCGCACTTTACAGACTCACACTTTACAGACTCACACGTTACAGACTCACACGTTACAGACTCACACTTTACAGACTCACACGTTACAGACTCGCACGTTACAGACTCACACGTTACAGACTCGCACGTTACAGACTCACACTTTACAGACTCACACTTTACAGACTCACACTTTACAGACTCACACTGTACAGACTCACTTTACAGACTCACACGTTACAGACTCGCACGTTACAGACTCACACTTTACAGACTCACACTGTACAGACTCACTTTACAGACTCACACGTTACAGACTCACACTTTACAGACTCACACTTTACAGACTCACACTTCACACTCACACGTTACAGACTCACACTTTACAGACTCACACTTTACAGACTCACACGTTACAGACTCACACTTCACACTCACACGTTACAGACTCACACTTTACAGACTCACACTTTACAGACTCACTCTTTACAGACTCACACTTTACAGACTCGCACTTTACAGACTCACACTTTACAGACTCACTCTTTACAGACTCACACGTTACAGACTCACACTTTACAGACTCACACGTTACAGACTCACACTTTACAGACTCACACGTTACAGACTCGCACGTTACAGACTCACACTTTACAGACTCACACGTTACAGACTCACACGTTACAGACTCACACTTTACAGACTCACACGTTACAGACTCACACTTTACAGACTCACACTTTACAGACTCACACTTTACAGACTCACACGTTACAGACTCACACTTTACAGACTCGCACGTTACAGACTCACACTTTACAGACTCACACTTTACAGACTCACACGTTACAGACTCGCACGTTACAGACTCACACGTTACAGACTCACACTTTACAGACTCACACTTTACAGACTCACACGTTACAGACTCACACTTTACAGACTCACACGTTACAGACTCACACTTTACAGACTCACACGTTACAGACTCACACTTTACAGACTCACACGTTACAGACTCACACTTTACAGACTCACACTTTACAGACTCACACGTTACAGACTCGCACGTTACAGACTCACACTTCACACTCACACGTTACAGACTCACACTTTACAGACTCACACTTTACAGACTCACTCTTTACAGACTCACACTTTACAGACTCACACTTTACAGACTCACACGTTACAGACTCACACTTTACAGACTCACACTTTACAGACTCACACGTTACAGACTCGCACGTTACAGACTCACACGTTACAGACTCACACTTTACAGACTCACACTTTACAGACTCACACGTTACAGACTCACACTTTACAGACTCACACGTTACAGACTCACACGTTACAGACTCACACTTTACAGACTCACACGTTACAGACTCACACGTTACAGACTCACACTTTACAGACTCACACGTTACAGACTCACACTTTACAGACTCACACTTTACAGACTCACACGTTACAGACTCGCACGTTACAGACTCACACTTTACAGACTCACACTTTACAGACTCACACTGTACAGACTCACTTTACAGACTCACACGTTACAGACTCACACTTCACACTCACACGTTACAGACTCACACTTTACAGACTCACACTTTACAGACTCACACTTTACAGACTCACACTTTACAGACTCACACTTTACAGACTCACACTTTACAGACTCACTTTACAGACTCACACGTTACAGACTCACACTTCACACTCACACGTTACAGACTCACACTTTACAGACTCACACTTTACAGACTCACACTTTACAGACTCACACTTTACAGACTCACACGTTACAGACTCACACGTTACAGACTCACACTTTACAGACTCACACGTTACAGACTCACACTTTACAGACTCACACTTTACAGACTCACACGTTACAGACTCACACGTTACAGACTCACACGTTACAGACTCACACTTTACAGACTCACACTTTACAGACTCGTACTTTACAGACTCACACTTTACAGACTCACACGTTACAGACTCACACTTTACAGACTCACACTTTACAGACTCACACGTTACAGACTCACACTTTACAGACTCACACGTTACAGACTCACACGTTACAGACTCACACGTTACAGACTCACACTTTACAGACTCACACTTTACAGACTCGTACTTTACAGACTCACACTTTACAGACTCACACGTTACAGACTCGCACGTTACAGACTCACACGTTACAGACTCGCACGTTACAGACTCACACTTTACAGACTCACACTTTACAGACTCACACTTTACAGACTCACACTGTACAGACTCACTTTACAGACTCACACGTTACAGACTCGCACGTTACAGACTCACACTTTACAGACTCACACTGTACAGACTCACTTTACAGACTCACACGTTACAGACTCACACTTTACAGACTCACACTTTACAGACTCACACTTCACACTCACACGTTACAGACTCACACTTTACAGACTCACACTTTACAGACTCACACGTTACAGACTCACACTTCACACTCACACGTTACAGACTCACACTTTACAGACTCACACTTTACAGACTCACTCTTTACAGACTCACACTTTACAGACTCGCACTTTACAGACTCACACTTTACAGACTCACTCTTTACAGACTCACACGTTACAGACTCACACTTTACAGACTCACACGTTACAGACTCACACTTTACAGACTCACACGTTACAGACTCGCACGTTACAGACTCACACTTTACAGACTCACACGTTACAGACTCACACGTTACAGACTCACACTTTACAGACTCACACGTTAGAGACTCACACTTTACAGACTCACACTTTACAGACTCACACTTTACAGACTCACACGTTACAGACTCACACTTTACAGACTCGCACGTTACAGACTCACACTTTACAGACTCACACTTTACAGACTCACACGTTACAGACTCGCACGTTACAGACTCACACGTTACAGACTCACACTTTACAGACTCACACTTTACAGACTCACACGTTACAGACTCACACTTTACAGACTCACACGTTACAGACTCACACGTTACAGACTCACACTTTACAGACTCACACTTTACAGACTCGCACTTTACAGACTCACACTTTACAGACTCACACGTTACAGACTCACACGTTACAGACTCACACTTTACAGACTCACACGTTACAGACTCACACTTTACAGACTCACACTTTACAGACTCACACGTTACAGACTCGCACGTTACAGACTCACACTTTACAGACTCACACTTTACAGACTCACACTGTACAGACTCACTTTACAGACTCACACGTTACAGACTCACACTTCACACTCACACGTTACAGACTCACACTTTACAGACTCACACTTTACAGACTCACACTTTACAGACTCACACTTTACAGACTCACACTTTACAGACTCACTTTACAGACTCACACGTTACAGACTCACACTTCACACTCACACGTTACAGACTCACACTTTACAGACTCACACTTTACAGACTCACACTTTACAGACTCACACTTTACAGACTCACACGTTACAGACTCACACGTTACAGACTCACACTTTACAGACTCACACGTTACAGACTCACACTTTACAGACTCACACTTTACAGACTCACACGTTACAGACTCACACGTTACAGACTCACACGTTACAGACTCACACTTTACAGACTCACACTTTACAGACTCGTACTTTACAGACTCACACTTTACAGACTCACACGTTACAGACTCACACTTTACAGACTCACACTTTACAGACTCACACGTTACAGACTCACACTTTACAGACTCACACGTTACAGACTCACACGTTACAGACTCACACGTTACAGACTCACACTTTACAGACTCACACTTTACAGACTCGTACTTTACAGACTCACACTTTACAGACTCACACGTTACAGACTCGCACGTTACAGACTCACACGTTACAGACTCGCACGTTACAGACTCACACTTTACAGACTCACACTTTACAGACTCACACTTTACAGACTCACACTGTACAGACTCACTTTACAGACTCACACGTTACAGACTCGCACGTTACAGACTCACACTTTACAGACTCACACTGTACAGACTCACTTTACAGACTCACACGTTACAGACTCACACTTTACAGACTCACACTTTACAGACTCACACTTCACACTCACACGTTACAGACTCACACTTTACAGACTCACACTTTACAGACTCACACGTTACAGACTCACACTTCACACTCACACGTTACAGACTCACACTTTACAGACTCACACTTTACAGACTCACTCTTTACAGACTCACACTTTACAGACTCGCACTTTACAGACTCACACTTTACAGACTCACTCTTTACAGACTCACACGTTACAGACTCACACTTTACAGACTCACACGTTACAGACTCACACTTTACAGACTCACACGTTACAGACTCGCACGTTACAGACTCACACTTTACAGACTCACACGTTACAGACTCACACGTTACAGACTCACACTTTACAGACTCACACGTTACAGACTCACACTTTACAGACTCACACTTTACAGACTCACACTTTACAGACTCACACGTTACAGACTCACACTTTACAGACTCGCACGTTACAGACTCACACTTTACAGACTCACACTTTACAGACTCACACGTTACAGACTCGCACGTTACAGACTCACACGTTACAGACTCACACTTTACAGACTCACACTTTACAGACTCACACGTTACAGACTCACACTTTACAGACTCACACGTTACAGACTCACACTTTACAGACTCACACGTTACAGACTCACACTTTACAGACTCACACGTTACAGACTCACACTTTACAGACTCACACTTTACAGACTCACACGTTACAGACTCGCACGTTACAGACTCACACTTCACACTCACACGTTACAGACTCACACTTTACAGACTCACACTTTACAGACTCACTCTTTACAGACTCACACTTTACAGACTCACACTTTACAGACTCACACGTTACAGACTCACACTTTACAGACTCACACTTTACAGACTCACACGTTACAGACTCGCACGTTACAGACTCACACGTTACAGACTCACACTTTACAGACTCACACTTTACAGACTCACACGTTACAGACTCACACTTTACAGACTCACACGTTACAGACTCACACGTTACAGACTCACACTTTACAGACTCACACTTTACAGACTCGCACTTTACAGACTCACACTTTACAGACTCACACGTTACAGACTCACACGTTACAGACTCACACTTTACAGACTCACACGTTACAGACTCACACTTTACAGACTCACACTTTACAGACTCACACGTTACAGACTCGCACGTTACAGACTCACACTTTACAGACTCACACTTTACAGACTCACACTGTACAGACTCACTTTACAGACTCACACGTTACAGACTCACACTTCACACTCACACGTTACAGACTCACACTTTACAGACTCACACTTTACAGACTCACACTTTACAGACTCACACTTTACAGACTCACACGTTACAGACTCACACGTTACAGACTCACACTTTACAGACTCACACGTTACAGACTCACACTTTACAGACTCACACTTTACAGACTCACACGTTACAGACTCACACGTTACAGACTCACACGTTACAGACTCACACTTTACAGACTCACACTTTACAGACTCGTACTTTACAGACTCACACTTTACAGACTCACACGTTACAGACTCACACTTCACACTCACACGTTACAGACTCGCACTTTACAGACTCACACTTTACAGACTCACACTTTACAGACTCACACTGTACAGACTCACTTTACAGACTCACACGTTACAGACTCGCACGTTACAGACTCACACTTTACAGACTCACACTGTACAGACTCACTTTACAGACTCACACGTTACAGACTCACACTTTACAGACTCACACGTTACAGACTCACACGTTACAGACTCACATTTCACAGACTCACACTTTACAGACTCACACTTTACAGACTCACACGTTACAGACTCACACGTTACAGACTCACACTTCACACTCACACGTTACAGACTCACACTTTACAGACTCACACTTTACAGACTCACACTTTACAGACTCGCACTTTACAGACTCACACTTTACAGACTCACTCTTTACAGACTCACACGTTACAGACTCACACTTTACAGACTCACACGTTACAGACTCACACTTTACAGACTCACACGTTACAGACTCGCACGTTACAGACTCACACTTTACAGACTCACACGTTACAGACTCACACGTTACAGACTCACACTTTACAGACTCACACTTTACAGACTCACACGTTACAGACTCACACTTTACAGACTCACACGTTACAGACTCACACTTTACAGACTCACACTTTACAGACTCACACGTTACAGACTCGCACGTTACAGACTCACACGTTACAGACTCATACTTTACAGACTCACACTTTACAGACTCACACGTTACAGACTCACACTTTACAGACTCACACGTTACTGACTCACACTTTACAGACTCACACGTTACAGACTCACACTTTACAGACTCACACGTTACAGACTCACACTTTACAGACTCACACTTTACAGACTCACACGTTACAGACTCGCACGTTACAGACTCACACGTTACAGACTCACACTTTACAGACTCACACTTTACAGACTCACACGTTACAGACTCACACTTTACAGACTCACACGTTACAGACTCACACTTTACAGACTCGCACTTTACAGACTCACACTTTACAGACTCACACGTTACAGACTCACACTTTACAGACTCACACGTTACTGACTCACACTTTACAGACTCACACGTTACAGACTCACACTTTACAGACTCACACGTTACAGACTCACACTTTACAGACTCACACTTTACAGACTCACACGTTACAGACTCGCACGTTACAGACTCACACGTTACAGACTCACACTTTACAGACTCACACTTTACAGACTCACACGTTACAGACTCACACTTTACAGACTCACACGTTACAGACTCACACTTTACAGACTCGCACTTTACAGACTCACACTTTACAGACTCACACGTTACAGACTCACACGTTACAGACTCACACTTTACAGACTCGCTGTTCATTATTTAGATTTCAAAGCTTAAAATTAAGGCAATTTCTACAAATAAAAAGCCTAATTTTTATATCAAAACACATTTTCCTTATATTTATGTCAGTAATCTACAGCAGAAGTTCCAAATCCATATTTAATGTATTTCCTTATTCACCTGCAGCGTCTTTAAGTCTTGAAATGAGTCTCGTTTCCTGGGTGAGTCACGTTCCAGTTTCATTTCTCTGAACCGGAAACTCACTCCCGTCTCAGCGAACATGATTTATCACTAAATCACAGCCCTCTTTCCCGTCAGTTTAGATATTTATTATTTGACCTTTGAGTCAAAACGAGAACGTGCTCGATCTGACTCTAAACGAGGTCAAATGGAGAAGACCTCAGGCGGAGACACTGTGGGGTATGCAGATTGTGTCACCGTAATCTGTGGGGCCGAGTCTCAAGTCTGTCATTACACTTTCAAACTCCTGCCTTTCAATCAGAGAACCAGGGTTACATCATCAGTTACTACATGTTTACTGTGAACAAAGTACAAGTACTACAAATACTACTGCACTACTATTACTGCTAGGACTACTACTACAAGTACCAGTATCTGCGTACGCCAGTGTGAAGGACAGAGGGACTGGTTCCTCACAGGAAGGCGCTTTGGGCCTAAAGGAGGTACAGAAGCTGAGACCCAGTCAGTGTTCCTGAAACATGTTCATATATTCTATATTAGTGATTACAGCTTTAAAAATGTAATATGTTTGTATTACATGTTACAAACATGCAGCTGAGTTACACTACTTTGAGTTACTTTGAGTTACTTTGAGTTACTTTAGGTCAAATATAGACTGAATATAGTAATAAAGCCACGGAGCAAAAGTGCAGTCAGAGATTTCCTTTCCCTTCGTTGCCCCGACATTAAACACAGAGATCTTATTCAGTCCAACTTGATTTAGTGCATTTTATTTGGGGGAAGTTTGGCTTTTTTTTCTTGTAACTCGAGTTATATTCCTTAGTTACTGAAAAAAGTAATATATTTGTGTAACTTGTTACTTTTGTAATACGTTACCCCAATACTGTTGCTATTTACCATTTTACATGTACTACTAGTACAAGTACTACTACTGCTGCTACTACTACTAGTACAAGTAAATGGCCCAAAGCGCTTTACATCATTCCCTCTCATTCATACACCAGTGACTCAGACACTGGAGGTGAGGAGGGTGAAGTGTCTTGCCCAAGGACACAACGACAGCGGGCACCTTCAGGAGGCGGGATTTGACCCCTCGACCTGTTCATGAGACATGAGTATTATTACAAGTACTACTACTGCTACGACTACTACTACAAGTACTACTACTGCTACGACTACTACTACAAGTACTACTAGTGGTAGCCGGCATGGTGGCGCAGTGGTTAGCGCGCAGGCTTCACGTTGCCATGGAAACAGACACATGATGCCGGGACAGTGCATGCGATTGATCACGGATTGATTACGACGCTTTATCACATGACTGTGATCAGTAATACTCCTTATGTGTAAAGTACATGAGTTTAAGAAAGGCATAAATATTTGTACTATGAACAGATGGTGCACATAATACATTGGTCTTTTTTACGTTAATTTTTAATTTTTTTTACGTAATATTGTGAATGAATAATGACTTCGAGAAACTCGGTAATACAGGCTTGTGAAGCACAATTATGATTATTAATATTTCCTCCCCCAACACCTGAACCACAACGCCAGTGCACAATTACTTATTTAGTACTACAAGGACGACTTCTACTACGACTACTACAGTTTTCAAATACACTTCTCACACCAACACTCGCTTCATTCACAGAAACTCACTGAAGCTGGAATAGAACCACCGACCTTCTACTACTATACTCGAAGTGTAAACGCTTTGTGCAGAAGTGACATTACTCTCTGACCCTGTGATGGAGGTTATGCTGCGTTTACACATAAGCACGATGCGTTACGAATGGCATTTTTCCGTCATTCGTGACGTTCGTGACGTGACTTAACGCATCTCAATGGGATTCTTAACAGAACGCATCAGTTCGTGACATTCGTGACGTTCGTGGAGAAAGTTTTTGTCTGTCAAAAAATCTTCCACGAATGTCACGAATCACCCTCTGTTCGTGGAGTTCGTAACGGAGCGTGTCCTTTCGTGAGGAGTAGTGGCGCTTCGTAAATCAGCGCGAGAGCATTCGTGGAGCAGAATCACTGTTTTCACGCTCAAAATTGACAGAAACCCACGCTACGCCCAAAGTAAATGTTGGTACCTGCAGTCGCTATGCCAAGGAAAAGTGTCACAAAGTTGGCCAATCCGCGCTCCAAGTCACAGCACCTGAAGAAACACTTTCAGCACCCCGAGCCACTGCCGCTCCGCGGGGTGCTGAAAGTGTTTCTTCCTCCTGGGTCGTACCTGATGTTCGGGAGTTGGAGCCAGACGAGCCCAATGACTCAGGGGAGAGCACGGCCTCTGCTCCGCCTCCAACCCGGCGGCAGAAGATCACTCCACATTCGCCCAATTCTTGACAGATTTCGGACAGAACGCGAATATTCCTAGTGACCCGTAACAGCGCGTGGCAGCGCGCAACACCACGCAGCAGCGCGGGACAACACGCAGCAGCGCGGGACGCATATTCGTGACCATGCGTAATAATTCGTGCCATTAATCGTAACGCGTAGTAACAGGTCGCAACAGTTAGTGGCGGCGCGTGAAACCTCGACCCCGAATCATCAAATTCGTGATGCTTGGCCACGAATGTGCATTTGTGGCATTCGTAACGCATCGTGCTTATGTGTAAACGCAGCATTATGCGCGTGATGTCATCGAGTAACGACAGTTTCCAGATGGAGTGGCCCGTCGGCGCTCGTTACTCGCTGATTTTCCGCTCGGTTTGCTGCTGAAAGTTCTATTCGAGCGAGAAATGAATAAAAGCTGCACAGACTCACTCGGACTCAGACTCAGACTCAGGACGTCCCGACGACCAGACGACCCGATGACCCAGGAGACGACTGAGAAGGCGGCGGGCGGTGGTTCGATTCTGCGATTCACCCGCGCACCTGCAGACACTTCCTGTTTACGTCTGGAGGTGCCAGAGACGAGCGGCAGGAAGGAAGTGGCTGCAGATCTGCTTCAGTCGTTCGGTTTTGCCCCAAAGCTGCATGAGTTCATCCTGTTTCCACGCGAGGAGCTGCTTCTCAAAATGTGCAGTCAGTTAGCAGCGTTAGCATTAGCCTGTTCGATGTAGCCGTTAGCATTAGCCTCAAACATTCTGATGGATCCAGATGTTTTCAGCTGTTATCCACGTGGCTCAGATTCACATCCAGCAGAAACAAAAATCTCCTCTGATCAAATGTTACTGACGGAGAAACCACAGGTATGATATAAACGTCATAAACGTGTCACACCTCGCCATACTGTACTAAAGGGCCCGTAAACCCCGCCTCTGCTGCGTCTGATTTAACTTCAGAGAGTTTTTGTGGAATTTCCCGAGACTCGCGCGGCGCCAAAATACAGATCACTGTAATAACCACGACCTGCGCTGTCATTAGGGCCGGTGACGCCACGCGGGAAAACCGAGACGAAAACGAGACGAAAACGAGACGAAAAACGAGACAAAACGAGACGAAAAACGAGACGAAAACGAGACGAAAACGAGACGAAAAACGAGACGAAAACGAGACGAAAAACGAGACGAAAACGAGACGAAAACGAGACGAAAACGAGACGAAAAACGAGACAAAACGAGACGAAAAACGAGACGAAAACGAGACGAAAACGAGACGAAAAACGAGACGAAAACGAGACGAAAAACGAGACGAAAACGAGACGAAAACGAGACGAAAAACGAGACGAAAACGAGACGAAAACGAGACGAAAAACGAGACAAAACGAGACGAAAACGAGACGAAAAACGAGACAAAACGAGACGAAAACGAGACGATAACGAGACGAAAACGAGACGAAAAACGAGACGAAAACGAGACGAAAACGAGACGAAAACGAGACGAAAAACGACACGAAAAACGAGACGAAAAACGACACGAAAAACGAGACGTAAACGAGACGAAAAACGAGACGAAAAACGAGACGAAAACGAGACGAAAAACGAGACGAAAAACGAGACGAAAACGAGACGAAAACGAGACGAAAACGAGACGAAAACGAGACGAAAAACGAGACGAAAAACGAGACGAAAACGAGACGAAAAACGACACGAAAAACGAGACGAAAACGAGACGAAAAACGACACGAAAAACGAGACGAAAACGAGACGAAAAACGAGACGAAAAACGAGACGAAAACGAGACGAAAACGAGACGAAAAACGAGACGAAAAACGAGACGAAAACGAGACGAAAACGAGACGAAAAACGAGACGAAAACGAGACGAAAACGAGACGAAAAACGAGACGAAAACGAGACGAAAAACGAGACGAAAAACGAGACGAAAACGAGACGAAAACGAGACGAAAAACGAGACGATAACGAGACGAAAAACGAGACGAAAACGAGACGATAACGAGACGAAAACGAGACGAAAACGAGACGAAAAACGAGACGAAAAACGAGACGATAACGAGACGAAAACGAGACGAAAACGAGACGAAAACGAGACGAAAACGAGACGAAAACGAGACGAAAAACGAGACGAAAACGAGACGAAAACGAGACGAAAACGAGACGAAAAACGAGACGAAAAACGAGACGAAAAACGAGACGAAAACGAGACGAAAACGAGACGAAAAACGAGACGAAAACGAGACGAAAACGAGACGAAAAACGAGACGAAAACGAGACGAAAAACGAGACGAAAAACGAGACGAAAACGAGACGAAAACGAGACGAAAAACGAGACGATAACGAGACGAAAACGAGACGAAAACGAGACGAAAAACGAGACGAAAAACGAGACGATAACGAGACGAAAACGAGACGAAAACGAGACGAAAAACGAGACGAAAACGAGGCGAAAAACGAGACGAAAAACGAGACGATAACGAGACGAAAAACGAGACGAAAAACGAGACGAAAACGAGACGAAAAACGAGACGAAAAACGAGACGAAAAACGAGACGAAAACGAGACGAAAACGAGACGAAAACGAGACGAAAACGAGACGAAAAACGAGACAAAACGAGACGAAAACGAGACGAAAAACGAGACAAAACGAGACGAAAACGAGACGATAACGAGACGAAAACGAGACGAAAAACGAGACGAAAACGAGACGAAAACGAGACGAAAACGAGACGAAAAACGACACGAAAAACGAGACGAAAAACGACACGAAAAACGAGACGTAAACGAGACGAAAAACGAGACGAAAAACGAGACGAAAACGAGACGAAAAACGAGACGAAAAACGAGACGAAAACGAGACGAAAACGAGACGAAAACGAGACGAAAACGAGACGAAAAACGAGACGAAAAACGAGACGAAAACGAGACGAAAAACGACACGAAAAACGAGACGAAAACGAGACGAAAAACGACACGAAAAACGAGACGAAAACGAGACGAAAAACGAGACGAAAAACGAGACGAAAACGAGACGAAAACGAGACGAAAAACGAGACGAAAAACGAGACGAAAACGAGACGAAAACGAGACGAAAACGAGACGAAAAACGAGACGAAAAACGAGACGAAAACGAGACGAAAACGAGACGAAAAACGAGACGAAAAACGAGACGAAAACGAGACGAAAACGAGACGAAAAACGAGACGAAAACGAGACGAAAACGAGACGAAAAACGAGACGAAAACGAGACGAAAAACGAGACGAAAAACGAGACGAAAACGAGACGAAAACGAGACGAAAAACGAGACGATAACGAGACGAAAAACGAGACGAAAACGAGACGATAACGAGACGAAAACGAGACGAAAACGAGACGAAAAACGAGACGAAAAACGAGACGATAACGAGACGAAAACGAGACGAAAACGAGACGAAAAACGAGACGAAAACGAGGCGAAAAACGAGACGAAAAACGAGACGATAACGAGACGAAAAACGAGACGAAAAACGAGACGAAAACGAGACGAAAAACGAGACGAAAAACGAGACGAAAAACGAGACGAAAAACGACACGAAAAACGAGACGAAAAACGAGACGAAAACGAGACGAAAAACGAGACGAAAAACGAGACGAAAACGAGACGAAAACGAGACGAAAAACGAGACGAAAACGAGACGAAAACGAGACGAAAACGAGACGAAAAACGAGACGAAAACGAGACGAAAACGAGACAAAAACAAGACAAAAACAGGCTGAATTAGGTCCTGGTTTAGTCCTGGTTTAGTGCTGGTTTAGTCCTGGTTTAGTCCTGGTTCAGTCCTGGTTTAGTGCTGGTTTAGTGCTGGTTTAGTCCTGGTTTAGTCCTGGTTCAGTCCTGGTTTAGTCAAGGTTTAGTCCAGGTTTAGTCAAGGTTTAGTCCTGGTTTAGACCTGGTTTAGTCCTGGTTTAGTTCAGGTTTAGTCCAGGTTTAGTCAAGGTTTAGTCCTGGTTTAGACCTGGTTTAGTCCTGGTTTAGTCCTGGTTTAGACCTGGTTTAGTCCTGGTTCAGTCCTGGTTTCCGCTTCGTTTTTCTGTAATTGTTATAATCAACTAATTTTTGATTGGGACTAAAACGACCCTCGTGCACGCTCCCAGGCCTCGTGCGTGGAAGAGTGTGTGTGTGTGCATGAATGTGTGTGTGTGTGTGTGTGCATGAGTGTGTGTGTGTGTTGGCTGTAATTACAGCTCATTATGTTTAAATGAGGCCAGTGTTTTAGTGTTTTAGGAGAAAGTTTGAGCTTCAAACGTTTTACAAACAACAGCCTCAGTCCCGGTTCGGGGCCAGATCCTCAGTCCCGGTTCGGGGCCAGATCCTCAGTCCCAGTTCGGGGCCAGATCCTCAGTCCCAGTTCGGGGCCAGATCCTCAGTCCCAGTTCGGGGCCAGATCCTCAGTCCCGGTTCGAAGCCAGATCTCAGTCCCAGTTCGGAGCCAGATCCTCAGTCCCGGTTCGGGGCCAGATCCGTCTCCAAAAACAAAAACAAAAAAACGCTCGGCCCGATTTAGTTTTGGCCATTTTTAGTCAAAACGAGTGCGAGTGAGTCGGTCACAGATTCCTCTGATTCTGAAATGTCGGGCCAAAAAAGGAAATGACCTCAAGGTTCAGTGAAAGCAAAAAGAGGTGCGGCCCGGGGGGGCCAAAGTGCGGCCTTAGAGCAGTTACGTCGGCCCTCAGGCTTTTTTCCGAGTTGGCATCGCCTGAGATCATACTTTATAAAACAAATGGCAGATCTGAAGCTCTCAGATAGGGCAACTCTTTCACTCATGGTTTGAGCTCTGATGCTAAATATAGATCCATGTTTCCCACAGGACACACGTCAGGACTTTTGTCTATTATGTGACGTCACGACGAGAGGCAGACCTGAGTTGATGTATAAATGACCTGGATCTCACCTGAGCTGTTGTGTGACCTCTGGCTGCTGCGCCGCGACCCCTCAGGCATCGTGTGATGATGTCACAGGAAGTGCAGACCTGACACAGGAAACAGGAACGGACCGGACGTTAGATCATGACCAACACAGAAACATGTTTATATCTTTAGATCCAAGTTTCGATGCTAATTAATGCTTAATTAAGGAAGAGTGTTGCTCTTAACGGTTTTCATTCTATTGCTCTAAACACAGAAAAGAGAATCAGGGTAGGCGAGCCATGGGTCTGTTGAAAGCATAGGAACATCATCTACAAAATCAGCTGTTAACAAAAGAAGGAATATTACACTGAGGAGGGTGAGGACAACTGGGAAGTAGCAAGATCACGGAGTATAATACGAATATTAATGTTCCTTTTGAAACGAATGACTTTCTGTAATGTTAATGTTTGTTTTGCTGTTCTTTATATTTGTTTTGTACATGTTTTTATTGTAATGAATGTATTGTATTATTATTGTATTGGAAATTCCAGATTAGGCCGGTCACGATAACCACATCTGAAGTCTGATCATTGAAGACCTTCCAAACCAGAAACCAACTCTATGACACTTTTCCCAAACCTGCACATGTCTCCTGTCTTTAGCCACTGCTGTCTCCCACAAAGGAAATGACCATATTTGGATTACAGCGTCCTTCGTGCTACACGTGGATACCAAACACGTCAGTATTTGTGAATGGATGAGCGTGGGAAAGACCAGGAGCCTCACAGACATGTTGGAGTCACTTCCTGGATACATCTCAGAGAATAAACATCGTAAGAGCTGTGTTCCTCTGAACTAAGCTTGTCCTGCCTGGTCTTCTGTTCTCTCCTTGTTTGGAGCAGAGAGTGTAAGTTTTTCTTCCATGATTTGTTGGATTTCCGTGAAGAACCTTTGAGTGGCTTTGTCTCTGCTTCGCTCTCGCTCGGTTCAGTCCTGGCTCTTGTTTCACTCACATTCTTGACTCGGCTCAAACATGACGTCTTTCTTCTTTCTTCATTGGTTTCTGGGTTTGACTGTGGGCCAGGAACAACCTTAACGTCTCGTGAACTAGTTTAGCGGAGGTGGGAAGTATAACAGTAATACTGGTGAAGGAGAAAGAGAAGGAGAAGGAGAGTAATACAACTGAAGGAAGGAGAGTTAAAGAGTCAAGAGCTGAAGGTCTGAGCCTCGGACAACATGAACCCCGACTCAGAAGAATGTGAATACCAGAGGTTCCCAGAGAGAGGGGGAGAGGAGAGAGAGAGAGAGGAGAGAGAGAGAGAGGAGAGAGAGGAGAGAGAGGAGAGGAGAGAGAGAGGAGAGAGAGAGAGAGGAGAGAGAGGAGAGAGAGAGGAGAGAGAGAGAGAGGGGAGAGGAGAGAGGGAGAGGAGAGAGGAGAGAGAGGAGAGAGAGAGGAGAGAGAGGAAGAGAGAGAGAGAGAGAGAGAGAGAGAGAGGAGAGAGGAGAGAGAGAGAGGAGGGAGAGGAGTGAGAGGGGAGGAGAGAGGGAGAGAGAGAGGGGAGAGAGAGAGGGAGGGTGAGGAGAGGGAGGAGAGGAGAGAAGGAGAGAGAGAGGGGGAGGGAGGGGGGGTGGGGAGGGAGGGAGGGTGAGGGGGAGGGAGGGAGGGGGGGGAGAGAGAGAGGGGGGGGAGGGAGAGGGGGAGGAGGAGAGAGTGAGAGGAGAGGAGTGGGGG